>CM076575.1:1159196540-1159637412 GCA_034641835.2 Pinus albicaulis | reverse complement strand
CACTAACACTAGAGAATTTTAAGGAATTCCTGACGGCCAATTGTCGCTATTCAAGGCCATAGTCGTCGCAAATGGGGCCGACAGTCGGGGGCGGACAAACCGTGGTTTGTCATGCCGCTCATTCCGACGCACGTAAAAAGTGTCGCACTATCGACACTTCTTCCGTCGTTTCGAACAAGCGTCACTCTTCCGACGTCTCACAAACCGTCGCGCCTCCGACGTTTGTAAACTGTCGCACTTCCGATGAAATGTGGTTCGACGTTTGGAACGTCGCTCTTCCGACGCTTGTAAACCGTCGCAATTCCGACTCAACGTGGTCCGACGTTTTGGACGTCGCTCTTCCGACACTTGTAAACCGTCGCAATTCCGACTAAACGTGGTCCGACGTTTTGGACGTCGCTCTTCCGACGACTGTAAGATGTCGCAATGCCGACGATATGTGGTCCGACATTTGGAACATCGCTCTTCCGACGTTTTCATACTGTCTCTCTTCCGACGTTTCTGGGTTGTCGCAGTTCCGACGTCTACAAGGCGTCGGTAGACCGACGGAGGGTTCAATTTTTAAAAAAAAAATTAAAATTTTAAAAGACGAGAAACGTTGTTTTGAAGATATTATATGAAGTAAAACAGTCCATGAAAGTGAAATAGCAGTATGTAGAATAGTAAAGCAACATATAGAGTACCGACGTCCATTGTTCCAAATACAAATTAAAGTACCCAAAACCCTACAACAGTGAAGTAAAACAGTCCATGAAAGTGAAATAGCAGTATGTAGAATAGTAAAGCAACAGATAGAGTACCGACGTCCATTGTTTCAAATACAAATTAAAGTACCCAAAACCCTGCAACAGTGAAGTAAAACAGTCCATGAAAGTGAAGATATTATATGAAGTAAAACAGTCCATGAAAGTGAAGATATTATATGAAGTAAAACCGTCCATGAAAGTGAAGATATTATATGAAGTAAAACAATCCATGAAAGTGAAATAGCAGTATGTAGAATAGTAAAGCAACAGATAGAGTACCGACGTCCATTGTTCCAAATACAAATTAAAGTACCCAAAACCCTGCAACAGAGAAAAACGCTAATCATAATCATGTGAGGAGTGTGATATGTCCAAAATATAAAAATACCATTAGACCATATCAATAAACCAGCAACATAGACCAGCATCGCTAGTTTTGAAGGCAGAGTGATAAACATTAATCATTTTTTTTTCACAAGAGAAAAAACGTCGTTTTGAATATATTATATGAAGTAAAACAGTCCATGAAGTCATTACATTTTCACATCTGAAGATTGGAACCCAAATATCCATCCAGAAAAGTGGAAGTCCCACCCCAGACAATGATAGAAAATACCCCATGTCACATACAGGGACTTGATATAAAACCCAGTAACGGTCCACATGGAGATTATCGACAAATCTGAGAAAGCATCCAAATATGCCCGAGGCATCTATAAGAAAGTGAAATAGCAGTATGTAGAATAATAAAACAACAGATAGAGTACCGACGTCCATTGTTCCAAATACAAATTAAAGTACCCAAAATCCTTGAACAGAGAAAAACGCTAATCATGTGAGGAGTGTGATATGTCCAAAATATAAAAAGACCATCAGACCATATCAATAAACCAACATCGCTAGTTTTTAAGGTAGAGTGATAAACATTAATCATTTTTTTTTCACAAGAGAAAAAACGTTGTTTTGAATATATTATATGAAGTAAAACAGTCCATGAAGTCATTACATTTTCACATCCGAAGATTGGAACCCAAATATCCATCCAGAAAAGTGGAAGTCCCACCCCAGACAGTGATAGAAAAATACCCCATGTCACATACAGGGACTTGATATAAAACCCAGTAACGGTCCACATGGAGATTATCGACAATCTGAGAAAGCATCCAAATATGCCCCAGGCATCTATAAGAAAGTGAAATAGCAGTATGTAGAATAGTAAAGCAACAGATAGAGTACCGACGTCCATTGTTCCAAATACAAATTAAAGTACCCAAAATCCCGCAACAGAGAAAAACGCTAATCATGTGAGGAGTGTTATATGTCCAAAATATAAAAGACCATCAGACCATATCAATAAACCAGCAACATAGACCAGCATCGCTAGTTTTGAAGGCAGAGTGATAAACATTAATCATTTTTTTCACAAGAGAAAAAACGTTGTTTTGAATATATTATATGAAGTAAAACAGTCCATGAAGTCATTACATTTTCACATCTGAAGATTGGAACCCAAATATCCTTCCAGAAAAGTGGAAGTCCCACCCAAGACAATGATAGAAAAATACCCCATGTCACATACACTAATTTTATTAAGGCAACTATAAGAAAGTGAAATAGCAGTATGTAGAATAGTAAAACAACAGATAGAGTACCGACGTCCATTGTTCCAAATACAAATTAAAGTACCCAAAATCCTTGAACAGAGAAAAACGCTAATCATGTGAGGAGTGGGATATGTCCAAAATATAAAAAGACCATCAGACCATATCAATAAACCAACATCGCTAGTTTTGAAGGCAGAGTGATAAACATTAATCATTTTTTTTTCACAAGAGAAAAAACATTGTTTTGAATATATTATATGAAGTAAAACAGTGCATGAAGTCATTACATTTTCACATCTGAAGATTGGAACCCAAATATCCATCCATAAAAGTGGAAGTCCCACCCCAGACAATGATAGAAAAATACCCCATGTCACATACAGGGACTTGATATAAAATCCAGTAACGGTCCACATGGAGATTATCGACAATCTGAGAAAGCATTCAAATATGCCCGAGGCATCTATAAGAAAGTGAAATAGTAGTATGTAGAACAGTAAAGCAACAGATAGAGCATTGTTCCAAATACAAATTAAAGTACCCAAAATCCTTGAACAGATCAAGAAAAATGCTAATCATGTGAGAATTCCAAGTAAAGTTAATCTATTAACATTGCGAATAAAATTACACCGAAGTCAAAAACATTGCCTGGCCATACTCATGGAAAATTTGTCATCAAAAAATCAAAAAATTAAGAAGACTGCCCTCATACGGGGAAACCAGTATTGAACGTTTAATTTACAGAATTCAAAAATATTACAAAGGTCCAACACAGTAAAATAAACTAAAAGCAGCCCAATTAAGTGGGCCTGCTAAGCAAGAAAAACAAATTAACCAAACTACTCCTCCAGTGGTTCCTCCACGATTCGGCACCATCCTTCGGAAGGTCCAGGATCGCTAGGTGCTACCTCCACATGCATGCCACGGCTCCCCTCCTGAAGGCCCGAATGCTGGCCGGCTTTTTTCGAGCTCGGACCCGCCGGACGGGTGCATTCTTCCTCCGTTTGGGCCTCCTCGCGGAAGACCACACTGACTAGAGCCGTGATTCGAGGTCGGTTGAGGGAGCAATTAAAGGAAAATTGCGCAGTGCGCGTCGTGGGAGAAGGAGAACTAGCGGTGGGGAAGCCAGGAGCAGGGGAATTTATACGGTGGCCAGATGCTACAAGCCGACCCCGCCCACTCCTAGTATTTGGATATCGACCTAAGTAATAATCACTGGACTGGCTGGAAGTCGACTCTGTTGAGGTGCTGGAGGGAGCACGCCGGGGTTGACCTCTAGTGCTCCCCCTGCGGCAACGCATCCTATGACGCACGCGAGGCATGCGTGCAATCTTAGGCGCAGTGGGCACAAGAGGAGACGACGAAGCAGAATTCCAATTAACAGAGGAAAACAGACAGAGACAGAACCGAGAGAAATGCAAATATGCAGCAAAGTCTAGGCAGAAGTTCAGCTGGCCACTTCTCCTTATAGTCACAGTTAGCAGGCAGTGTAATCCAGCAACCGGCTTGTCTGAAAAACCATGGCTAAACGCCATTTTGTCGACCCGTCTGCAATGCAATCAAAGGACGCCCGTCATAATTAATCTTTGATCATTAATAATGAGAGCCGAAGGCTAGATCAAATTGGAGCGTGCGGAATCGCTAAGAGGAGTGGAGGTCCGATTTTGAACAGTGTTAAAAATTAATTAATGCAGATTTGATGTGAAAACTTAATTGAACAGCGTTAAATGTTAATGCAATTGATATGAAATCGCCATATCCATGTCCCATCACCTTAAACGCCATCGAATGCACCCGCAGCCGAGAGCAGGGCAAGTTTTATTGAGGACACGTGGCAGAAATTGATTGGAGCGGATCTTTGTTTGGGCTGCTCGCGCAGTGGAAATCCGGACCCGTAAAATATTAGGGCGAATTTGATAAGAAATTCGTGTCACAAAATTGGCCGACGTCAGCAGGCTATTTTGGAACGCGAATTTGGTTTGAATTATGGTTTATCGTCGTTTGAAGTCCGGCGGGCTCGACTTACGAACAATTTTGTTTGATCCCATCTTATAAAATTTGTGTTGGTTTTCTTTGATAATACACATATTTATAATAAATCATGGGAATACCACACTTAACATGTGGAAAATTTATATAAATAATTATTGAGAACAATCATTTTTATGTAAAAATATCCAAGGCGAGGTCTGTGTAGAGAACCGGGGTCGTGAAAACTGCTCAAATATAAAAATCCCGCTTAATAAAGAGACAAAATTGTTGTGCTTTCGGAACCTGACCCGAGGATTGGACATGAGTTAACAAACAAAAGGATAGCGGAACCAGACTTGCACCCGTGGTCAAGCCCTCTACCAAAACCACGAGCGGAATCTCAAAAGCGGGTTGCCCATATCGCACGGCTTTTGCGGAGTAGGCGGTATTTCCTATTCGCGAGCGATTCCATAGGGAATGCGACACGTGGCGAAGTGACCCCCGGAAAACCACCGTTTAACCCGCGCCATCGCACGTTAAAGCCCGACGTTGGAAGCCGAGTGAAATTGCCAAGAGTCGTTGATTTGGAGAAGGGCCATCGGACGGTGGTCACACGTTGAACTTGCCCGGAGGTTAACTAAGGTGTGCGGAGGATAGCCAGGTACGATACGAGTGTTTGATTGGTTATTGATATATATAGGTGGGGCCGGAGTATAATGAAATTGTTTAATTAAACGATTGGCGGATAATTAGCATAAGACTGGAGCGTGATTGTTGTAAGGCTGGGTGGTGAAATATAGAGCCGAAAGTTCATTACAAGTTATTTATTTAAAAAGAAACGTGGAGTATAAATACAAAGTGTTGAAAGTTAAACATTGGTTATAAGGATTGGAGATAATATAAAGTCGTGAATATAAATTAAAGTCCAACCATTGTGGATAGTATTTATTTATCAAATTCTACGAATTTGATAAATAAACCCGAAGAAAGAAGAAGTCAATTAAGACTCATGCTGGAGGAAAAGAACGGGGTAAACCAAGGGAAAATGCTGACAGAGCGATTGTAGACACACCAGCTCTCCTTAGGGGTCCAATTTCAGTTTTGTTGCATCACACGATGATCTCTCTTCTCTGGCATTTACTTGTATTGAAGATCACTATTCTAGGAATAAGGATTTATTTTCTCCAAAAATAACCCTAGCCAAACATTGACAATGCATCAAGGATATCTTTCTATGCTTCATAAGCACAGGATTGTATTTAAACACAACAACCAACATTAACGCAATTCACCAACCAGAAATTAAACAAACAGAAATTTACCCGACAGTTTTGTAAATTCAAAAGGAGGACACGTGGAGCATTAACATTGGATCGCATGAAATTGAAGGGAATCTGAAAACCTGAAAACCGGACCCGAATTTTTTATAGGGCACATTGAATTGAGAATTCGAGTTAAAATCAGGCAGACGTCAGCATCCCATTTTGGAACGCGAATTTGGTTTGAAATTCAATCTATTCAGACTTTTGAAGTCCGACGGAAAGGGTTCTTTAATGTTTTGATAATTTAATTTTATGTATGCTTTAATATATACATATGTTTTAAACATATTTTATATATATATCATATGCGAAATGAAAGGTGGCCCATAGAATTTAAATTTAAATTTTTTTTTTTTTAAAGAGGGTTTATTATAATATGTTTTATATGTTACGACATATAAAAATAAAAAGGACAAAAAAGCTTGGTAGTTTTTTTATAGATAGTACGTAAATTTTTTATTACACAGCAGTGTGTAAAAAGTGAAAGACTGAGTGTAACTTTTTAAATGTGTATGCACAGCAGTGCGAAAGTGAAAAACACAACAGAGTGTTTTAGAGACAGAGCATGTTTGTTTTGAACAGACAGTGAGTTGGTTTTATGCACTGCGTTTTGTAGCAGTCATAATTTTGTAATCCCTCTCAGTGAGGAAGAAGTGTAATAGTTTTTTTTGAGTTATTGAAGGGAATAGAAGTTTGTTTTCAAAGTATTGAAACTCTGTCTCCTGTCAAAGAAATTTTTATTTTCTCCGTGTTAGAGGAAGGGAGATTTATTCTCCATTCATTGTTCTGGAATTTTTCAATATTCCAACATGTGCAAGAACAACATATGTTGTGGTTCCATCCCCAACTAAATCATTTGTCTTTGTCGCAGCTTGCCTTACCAACTTGGCCCCAATATTTTCAACTGGGTCCTCTAATTCAACCAATAAAAAGGCCAAAACCATAGCATTGAGATACATTTCATTACACTGTCAATAACAATAAAATTTGACTCACCCATAACCCTTTCCTTTTATTGTTGTGAAAAGCTTTATGCATTACTCTAATGTGGCTAGTCCATAGGCCAAGTAGACCACTGGGTAACAAATATGTTTCCTTTCACCTTTGAGTTTTCAAATTATGTCTACCAAATCTAAGACATTTAAGAGGGGGAACTAATACAACGTTAAAAAGAAAACCAGAGCACACATCTACAAATTACCTCCTTAGCTACTGTCACACCATCATTAACTATTTCGGAGAACCATGCTTGCTCTCCAAGACAACATTTTTCCCTTCGCCCCAAGGGTGACTCCAACAAGATCAGCAAGTTTGTTCACACCGCCTGCAAGACAAATTGACAATGCTTTCAGTAAGTGTTCAATTGAATGCCAGACCATATGCCAAAACAACCCTCCATGAAAAATTAAAATAACACATTAAAATCGAATATAAGTGGACAAGGAAAGATCCACCGCAGTGAAGTTTCACGTGCAGTGGACCTTCCTTTAAACATAATTTTTTCTCTGACCTGCAATTTTTTTGTCACTGAGCCATCCTTGTTGAAGTACAACTCCTTTTCCATAGCTCTTGTATTAACTACCTTCTCTCTGTCGCGCAATCTCAGAGTCCCTCTTCTGCTTGAGCGATTAAAGGAAATGGGTGAAAAAACTGAAAGAGAAGACAATTGTCCGCCATAATTATCAAACATTGCACCCAACTTCTTCCCCTTTCCATTGTTACCCAATGAGGTAGATGTGGCAATTGTTGTCATACTGCCCAAAGCAGAGGCCATCTTCTCTTATGCTGAATATAGAATTACAAGATCTTCGTATTAGTATGAACCTTAAAAGACATGACTCCCATTGCTAAAAATCACTTTTAAGTTGTAACAGGCAAACTAAACAACTATCGCAACTTTTGGCAACTTCTGGAGCATTAAGAGAGAAAAAACCAAAGAGAAATACAACCACAATCCTCATTTTAATGAGACCGAACTATATATTTTCATTAAGATAATAGAAAGAAATCACGACTATATTAAGGCCAGCACAAAACAATCTTTAACCAGTGTCTCTCGCGGCCTTCAAGTTGCCATGCTAGAGGTTGCATATTTTTAATTTAAATTCTTGACCTCTCATGCCCATCTATGAATGCATCCAATGGGATATCTACATCAAATGCTCCTTTATATCCCCAAAACAAATTCCCTACTACAAGAGCACCAGTATTGATGGATCACCCCACACCATCCCACCCACTAGAAACGGTGAAAAAGGAAACCCGAGAAAACTTCCGAAATATCTCAAGATGACTATATGGGTGGTTCTTATGAATCAACCAACCATTCAGAACATGCTCATCAATCCAAACCATGAGTATTATGTGACGATATTCAAGCAGGCACTGAATCGGATTTCTAAAGCTATGTTAGAGAAACCCTAAAATCTCACTGAAAATAGGTGAAATGTGGCACCACTCAGAGATTGACATGTGCCAATTGGTACAAGTGGTAGACAATTGGCATGCTCAAACAACGAGGTGATGCAGGAATGACATGAGGGAGAAAATATCAGAAAAGCCCCAAATCTGGAGAACTAAATCTCATCACCAACCTGAGATTGATAACTTTACATGATGTAACCTATGAAATCGTAAATGGAGAAATCATAGTAACAATAAAGTAACCTATGTAACAATAAATTCAGATTCATCCTGGGAGCGGTAATGGGAGAAATCATAGTGAACAACAGGAAACATGCAGAGTTGCTTACAATCAAATAGATGAAAAAACACATACAAAAAACCTAGATAATAATCATGAACAAGCTTAATATTGAATTATGAACTGTAAAGGAACTTACAAAATGTGACATTACGAACCTGGTCAAGCGCACAAGAAAAAATATCCTGGACATGACCCTGGTTGACAAGTTGTATTGCTCATGATGCAAGAGGATTTGTAACTGCACTGCCAAGTCAATCAAAATCCATCATTATCTATACAATAAATACAAGTAATTGATGTAGTATTTTTTACTCTAAGATGCATTCTTATGATAATGTTAGAACATATGTTGAAAATGTCAAAACATACCTGAATAAGCTCCTCTTCGTTTCAGGAACAATTTATTGGAGTCGCATGAACTTGGAACAAGCCTCCCACGATTTAAAAGAGTAGCAACTAAGTCAACAGTGACTTTTTTGTTGCTACGCTGGATCGAGGGAGGTTTGCTCCAAGATTAAATCGCTCCAATAAATTATTCTCTACTAAACAGGGCCAACCACGTGAAGGTGGAAGCTCTTATGGGCCCTCCCCCCCTCACATCACTCTCAATTCCCTAATACCCAATCTATATTTCATTTTTTACTTTCATGAGCATAAAAAAAAAAATATTCAATAACTAATAAAAAAACAATTCAACAAAAAGTACGCAAGGAAACATTGCAATTAATGCTTGACATAAAAATAGTATGATAAATGAGTTTTTTATATAACGCAAAAACGTTCCAAGTATGGTAACGTTTGTCTTATAATAATACAATATTTTACATTGTCAAATTTTCTTTTTCTTCTTCCTATTTTTAAAGCTCCTAATTACATCATCAACATCATCGTGCTCTGCTCCTGTTTCGTGCCTTTCAACCCGCACTGCTGACCTAGTTGCGTATTCACGATGTCTGGGCTCATCCAGTGACGGGGCATCGCCTACAAAAACAGATAATATTAAATTTTAATTGTCAGTTTTTAAATATCATTGAACTAGTTCGTAATATTAATAAAAAAAATTGCAATGAGATTATTTACCTGGTGCACCAGTTGTCGCCGCTGACCTAGTTGCATTGTCACGATGTCTGGTCTCATCCAGTGACGGGGCATCGCCTCCAAAAACAGATAATATTAAATTTTAATTATCATTTTTTAAATATCATTGAACTAGTTCGGCAATATTAATAAAAAAAATTGCAATGAGATTATTTACCTGGTGCACCAGTTGTCGCCGTTGGGACTGTTGCCCTGTCTTCCTCTCTGGTGGTAAGATCCTCAAGGGAAACATTCTTTGTCATTTAAACAAAAAACGTTATAAGGACAACCATCAAGGTATAATTAGAAAAAATTATAAGTGGAAATTAATTACCATCACGGCCCTCACTGATAGTAGCATTGTCGGCCTGGTCCCCACTACAATGATCAAGTTGCACGTGAGGATCATCTACATCTGGCTCTAAAACCGGGTTATTTGCCTCGTCGGTAGTGCTGCTCCCCTGATTTAAACAAAGTTGTTAGACATTAAATTTATGGACGAAAACAAAAATATTGAAAGGTTAATGTTTTACCTTATCAGGCATTCTAGATCTTGGGACCTGCCCCAAGCTACTACGACGTTCAACTACAGCTTGATAGCCAAAACGGAAAGCGATATTTTTATCTTCCTCTGTAGTTTCTGTTCCGAATTCATCACCCTACATTACATATGATTGTGTATTTTTAATCACATTTGATAGGATTACAAAAACGTTGGAAGGCGATACAATTAATTATAAGATGTTTAGCTACTTAATTACAATTCTTGCAGCTAATTTCAAGTAGCCGCCCTGGCCTAGCTTGTGATGGCCCTTTTTTTCAATCCTAGCTTTGGTTGCCTTTTAGGTGTCAGGAAACCTAGCATCAAAAGATTAAAGTCAGATATGACGTAGCACACTTTTATTTTAGACATAGAGAAAATTCAAGCTATTGAATTAAAGTTGTAATTTACCTTGCGGGTCCAGTTGGCATTTTTCCTTCTTTCTTTGCCCTTTTCTCTTTTTCGTCATGGATGAGTGCTCTCCACTCACTCTCTGAAACTGCGAGAGGATGCTCATATCTAGGGTTAAATTGCAATTGCGTCCTATAGGTGTCCCTGGTATATTTCAAATATTTGCCGGCTACCTGAGCCACCGCTGTTCTGTCAAATGTGCCGACCCCAAAAGGGCTTCTAGATAATCTAGAAGTTCTTTTTTCAGGTTGGAATTCTGGGAATTCCACCCCGTACGTATGGTTGGGCCAAAAATTACCAACGCATGGCTCTCCAGAATCCTGTAGAACTCATTGTTTCCTACACAGAATAAAACCAAAAGAAAAAGAAGATATTATCATTAATTTAAAAATAAATATCATGATAAATATGTTTTAGATAAAGTACATGAAATAGTTAAAATATTAAAATTTACCTGGGAGTTGTACATGCTTTATAGGGACACCCTCATCGTTCACCAACAACGTGCCATTAATGGTCCCTGTGGAGCTGACACGTGTAGCTCCAGAAAACGCAATAATGTAGCTGGCCATATCAGCCTCATCATTGCCAACACGTTCAACAGTTGGCTGGGTGTCAGCTTGGGCAGGGTGTGTTTCTTGGCTAGCACCTAAAGGAGTAGAAGGTGTATGAGAGGGTTGTTGGGCAATCTCTTGCCCTTGTGTCCCACTACCACCAACACCGGGTTCAGCAAATGCCAGAAAACACTACATACAAAAGAACTTTTTGTTAGTTTAGTCAATGTAAAAATTAAAAATCAAACTATCACAATTCATCTCATGCAGAACAAAAAAAATATCCTTTTGACTTTTTATTATTACCCGATATCTTTCTAGCTTCCTCATAAGATGTTGTATCCTCTCTTCTGTTTCAGGTGTTTGAGGCGCGTCTATCAAAGTATTAAATTCCGACCTTGCATCTCGTGCCTTTTTTTGCAACAAGAACACTTGAGATAGGGATGAAGAAAGCTCTTCCTCAAAGAGGGAATCATCAGGCGTACCATGGCTAGGTGTCTGCATATTTGAACAAAATTAATATTATTTCAATTATGTAAATAACTAAAATACCTAAAGATAGAGCAATGCTGGCACTTTACATGTTCTTCCGCCGGCCTCTTTCCGCGATCATCCTGTCTCGGGGTTGTTCCTGCACTGCTCTGATCAGTCTGCCACATTGCAATAAAATTATAAATGTAAAAACTTGAAAACAATATCTAACTTGAAAACACAAAAATGAAAACTGAAATAATTTCTAATAAGACACCGGAAGACAGAGTTAGAGTTTCAAATATGCCTTGCATTGAATTCAGTCCTGGAAACATGTCATTGCACATTAAGGCACCCAAACATTCAATCCACTAATGATATATTTAAGTAGGCTTCTCCTATTCTGGGAAAACACCATACCTATAATGCATTCACTTGCATGTATAAAGGGAAAGGAAAACATGTTTCCATACAACGGTGACAAAGGCATCTTGGGGAAAGGTATCTTCACTTTTTATTTATGTTGTTCACCCACACCACTCTCGTGTTTTCACTAATCCTGTTTTGTCATTTTTTGGATTCAAATTAAGTTAAGGCCTTAAGTATTTTTTGACCTTTCGGTGTAGTTTTTATAAGTGGCATGTATGGATTTTCCATTAATTCTGCACTTTTTCTCTTCATGCGCATGTTTCCCGGGAAATCAAATGCATGATTTAGTCCCATACATTTAACAAGTTGTTGGATCAACTCCATAGGAAATATCATGTTTCCTATTCAATCAAAATTTATCTCAGTTAGGGTAGGTAGGAAGGTTTTCCTTTTGTATTAATAGGGCACTTCTAGCTTGCATTTTTATTATATCTTTCAAGTTTAGTGTCGTTTCAATTAGGGCATGATTTTTTGCAACTTTCAAGGTGAGAATGAACAAAGACAAATTTTTGTGATGGATGACTGTATATGACTCCATGGCCAGAGGAAAAGGCACTAATCTACTTCTTCAAATATCTATAGTTCTCATTCACCTCATACGAAGATGGTCCCCGATTTTGAGCCAAATGTTGCAGCAAAAATTTCCCCCCCTCCATAATTTGATATTCAATGGAAATTTCTTAAATTGATGATGGGGCATGATTATGGAACATTGGCACATACATATGTAATGGAATTCCAAGATCATGATATATGTTTGCATATGTTTATGGCAATGTTCCACCAAGTCCCCCGGAGGTGGGAGCGAGGGGGCGAGGGAGCGCGGGAGCGGCCTATGCAAAAGCTCCCTACCAATTTTCAGGAAACGTGGGGGGACGTCGGGGTCATAAAAATTATAAAATTTAATATTTAAAATGTAACTATATTTTTGCAAGGAATGTATATACAGACATCATACACTTGCATCATGAAAGATAAATCATAAATGATAAAATTACAAATCGATGAATGATGAATCATATAATTGAAACAAATTTAAAAGTTAAAAGTTAAAACATAAATCATACAATCATGCATGTAAGTTTGTAAGTTTGTAACTATATAATCATTAATGTAACTACTAACAATGTACAATGAAAATAAAGTTTAAGATATCATATGACATATTATATCAAGATTCAAAATAGAGTTTAAACTGAAGTTTACAACTTAAGTCTGAAACATAAAACTTAAACGCAAATAAGTTATGTCTGAAACATAAAACATAAAACATAACATATGAATATCAAATGATATCATCATACTGATAAATGAGCATAAATGCTCAAGTTAATGCCCCACTAGTCTCTGCATCCAACTTCCGCACGAATATATCAAGATCAACCATGTCACCATCTGAATCAGAATCACTTGGATTCTCAAATATGCTAAGTGGCACATCAAATTTTAACACGAAACCATAAACTAAAAGGGGCGGTGAGGGGATGTGAGGGGGCGTGAAGGGGGGTGTGAGGGGGCGTGAGGGGGCGTGAAAGGGGGTGTGCGGGGGCGTGAGGGGGCGTGAGGGAAACATCCCCTAGAAGTCCCCAAGACCCCGGAGCGCGAGGGGGCGAGGAATCTAGACCCCTAGGTGGGGGGGCGAGACCCCGTGTAACACCGGTTTATGGAGGTGGTGGAGCAAAAAAGAGCTCAAATAGAGCTGAAATTTTTCACATAAAAAGGACTGTGGGCTTGACTAATGGTTCCATTTAAAAAATGATATCTAGAAAGAGAATAAGTGTAGCATGCAAACATGCATTGAAAATCCATCTGAGTTTGCATTGTATTACTTATGATGGATTCAAATTTGGGTTTCAAAATGCCAGGTTATTGCATGATTTTGTCGAGAAACCCTTAGTTGGATTCTCATGTTGGTTTAATTTATATTTTAAGTTTGTTTTGCAATCTTTGGGTGATAGTAACTCATGAACTAGGTTACCAATGTGTAACAATCATATTTCAAGAATAAAGTTGTGAATTTTTTATATTATTATTATTATCTATTAGCTACGAGTATTGACACCTAATGCCTGGAATTTTGACATCTTGATAGCATGGATAATTTCGAAAATGTTTCTAGTAATGTTAACATAATAACTATCATTACGTGTCTTCACTTTTGTCACCATAATAGACCTGTGATATGCACTCATCACACAACTTCATATGCTATGTCCCCACAAGTTCAAACTGGTTGAACCTACCTCATAGTGTGGTTATTAAGGACAAGTTGCTTGGTATATAGCTTGATAGCATAGACTGCGTTGCAGTTCTAAAAAGAATCCTAAAGTGTCAAAAAAACTTCACAATATGTTCTACTATAAAGCCTTTTGGGATACCTGAAATAATATATGTATCATTGATGACTTTTAAAGTATGACAAGATCCAGAGGGAAAGGAAATCAATGGAAGAGTGATCCACCAATGAGAACCTAGAATTTAGCATCAGATGAGTTAGAGTTTAGGAAATTGAAACCCTATAATTTTAATTAGTGATGAAGGACATCACATAGGTAATTATATTTTCATGTAGAATAATCTGTTAATTCAAATTTAAACTACATAATATGAAAGGCATACCATAAATTTTTCCACGTAAGTCAAAAAAACCTATAAAAAGGGAAAACCTTCTTTTTCCATGGGAAATAATTTACCTTTCCTTTTTCAAGACAATCTAAATCACAAAAAATATGAACTATACTGCACACATTCTTGGATAATGTGCAAGTGGAAAAGGAATACCCTACACAAGTGATGCACACATGTACATTTGAACACTAATAGATTTTTGTAGTTGAAATGCAATGCTTGTTTTCATTTAAATGTAGGGTTTTTAAAGCAGTGAGAAATAATGGCTGCCAAATTAATAAGCGTTTCTTTGGGAAAAATTTAAATCTTGTATTGGGTGATGAAGATAATAGAGGGTATTGAATCTTGATTCTTGACACCTAGAGAGAACCATACAACCTAACACAATCCAATAGAATTGACCAAAAAAACCCAAATAGAGTCAACCCTACTATAGGAGGAAGGGCCTGCAGTAAGAACTTACCATTTTGCAAGAGTTGAGGGCGAATGCTGTTCTGCAAGAGCTGAGGGCGAACGCTGAGGGCAAATGCTGAGGGAAAATGCTGTTCTGCAAGAGCTGAGGGCGAATGCAGGGCGAATGCTGTTCTGCAAGAGCTGAGGGCGAATGCAGGGTGAATGTTGTTCTGCAAGAGCTCAGGGCGAATGCTGAGGGCGAATGTTGTTCTGCAAGAGCTCAGGGCGAATGTGGAGGGCGAATGCTATTCTCGTAAGAGCCGAGGGCAAATGCCGAGGGCGAATGTCGTTTCCGCAAGAGCGGAGGGCCAATGCGCGCTGATATCGTGGGGACAAGCACGTAGCACACATGTACATTTGAACACTAATATATTTTTGTAGTTGAAATGCAATGCTTGTTTTCATTTAAATGTAGGGTTTTTAAAGCAGGAGAAATAATGGCTGCCAAATTAATAAGCGTTTCTTTGGGAAAAATTTAAATCTTGTATTGGGTGATGAAGATAATAGAGGGTATTGAATCTTGATTCTTGACATCTAGAGAGAATCCTACAGCCTAACACAATCCAATGGAATTGACCAAAAAACCCAAATAGAGTCAACCCTACTATAGGAGGAAGGGCCTGCAGTAAGAACTTACCATTTTGCAAGAGTTGAGGGTGAATGTTGTTCTGCAAGAGCTGAGGGCGAACGCTGAGGGCGAATGCTGAGGGAAAATGTTGTTCTGCAAGAGCTGAGCACGAATACTAAGGGCAAATGCTGTTCTGCAAGAGCTGAGGGCGAATGCTGTTCTACAAGAGCGGAGCGCGAATGTGCGCGTCATATCACACGTTAATGTAGCTCTTCGACGCATACGAAACAATAAAATCATTTTTATGTACCGCGCATATATGTTTCGAATTTTTATGTAGCGCGCATATAGGTTTCGTATTTTTAGGTGGCACGCATATAAGTGTCGTTTTACCGACGGCAGAAAAAGCGTCGCTATTGCGACCGGTACTTAAACGTCGCAGTGGCGACACCTAGACATTGTGTCGCACTTGCGACGATTTAAGTCGTCTCAATAGCGACGCTTTGGGCCATAATGTCGCAATTGCGACGTCTTCCTCCAAACGTCGCAATTGTGACACTTTTCTAAGTGTCGGTATTGCGACACTTTTCTATAAACGTCGGTATAGCGACGGTTTCGGGCGGGATGGAAAAAATTTGGGGAAATTTCTGACATTTGGTCAAAAGCGTCGGAACCAAGTGTCGGAATTTGCGCCAAATGTAGTAGTAAAAAATTAAGTTAGTGAAAGGCATAGATATTACTTGGACATTTGTTCGTTGGGGAGGCATGGTTGCCACATAAATGAAAAAAAAAAATTGACAAAATTCGAAAGGCACGCAGTGAGAAATGGACAAAAGGATGGCGGGCAAGAGAAACATCTATGGCAGGGTGCTTCACAAAGGAAAAAGTAGCGTCAGTGTTTGAGAGCTCTACAACATTGAAAGGGTAAAAATTAATTTTACGTGCAGTAATATTTTTTCTATTTAACCCTATTCTAGTGTACTTGAGTACTCGACGCACTCTTGCAAATTATTTGTGAAGCGCACCACTGTTTTTTAGATTAAAAACCCTACCATTGTGCACCATGTTATTTATGCATTAGGGAATTTCAAAAAAGGAATAAAACTAGTGCATCGTGAGAGTATAGCACCGAAATGGTGAAAATGAATGTTATCACCAACAATTTTTTAAATTTAACATTCGTCAAGTGTTATCGAGTAGTATATGCATCGATGCTCTCATTTCACCTAGTGCACCACTATTTTTAATTAAAAAATTTGCAATGGTGCACCATTTTGTATATGCATAGGGGCATTGAGAAAAGTTAAGAGCATCGAGGATTCATGGGGGTATAACATTGGAATAGCGAAAATGAATTTTACGATCGACATTTTTTTAAATTTAACACTAGTCTGATGCTATCGAGTAATATACGTGTTGTTCAAATCTCAGTAATAGCCACGAAAGTCCCTAAAGAAGAACCAGGTCACATTAAAGTTATATGCCAAGTAGCAAGTGTCAAATCAAATCAGGCCGAAAGGGAAAAAGGGTGGTAAAGCGCACATATATTGAAATCAATGGATAAATGGCACTAAGTGAGGAGAGGCGGAACAATAGCTAACGACTGGCACAAAGGTTAGGGAGACATGCCTTTACAGACCAACTCATATACGAGAGAAGGCCTCAGATTATACATGACGGCAGTACGTAGAAATTCCGAGGGGGTCAAGCCGTGGGGAAAGGACGAGGCCCTTACCCCCGCGGACTCGCGACACGTGGCAAGACTTCACGGCGGAGAAATAGTAACAGGGTTGGGCCGAGAGGTTCTGTCTCGTGGTGGAGTTAAGGTGGGCCCGCTCAGGTGAGGAAGATAAGCGTTAGTCCGGCAAAGGGGAAGTCCTACGTGTTAAAAAGTGGATAGCGCATATGGAAGAACGGTAAGGTAAGTCCATTAGGACAGCTGGTACTAAGGCCCGTACCAGCTTTTAACCCGACACGAGGCGCTCACCTATATCTAGAATTACCCAATCCCCACGCGCCACGTGTCTCAGTGTCAGTGTCCTTACGACACTTGCCCTCTGTTCTCTTACATTTTCACCTTTTAACCTAAACAGTCCTCCCGAATGGTAAAAACTCTCGTATTCCTCTCTGCTAAATCATTTTCAGGTAGTTTTCCACGGCGATTACCAAGTAGGGAAGAACGCCGGGTTTGTCCAAGTCACTGTCACAGTTCCCCTCGTCGCTTTCCCAAGCATTGTCACCCTCTGCTCAGGTAATCCATTTTCTGTTTCGTTTCATTGTTTTTCCCTTTCTCTCTTTTCTGAATTTTTGAATACCTGCCATGGGGAGAGGGACGCCCAAGAAGAACGAACCTGAAACTCCCCAACTCCATGAGTCTAGAAATCCTCCTGGTTTCGAGCCCCTTCGTGACTTGCAAGCGGGTATCTGTGACCCAAAATACCCTTTCGATATACGGAGCATCAAGCCCCTACTGTTCGGCCGCCACTGTAAAAGTGCCGATCGTTTCCGAGTTGTCGCGTCCGGCTTGTATCACTACATTACCCCCCAAGTCCATTCCTGTGTCGATTTTATTGTCTGGCTTAGAGACTCCTACGATTCACATCGTGATGCCTTCATTTCCCCTCAGGGTAGCATAATCTTCTCCCTTTCTCTCGATATTATAAGGCAGGCTCTCCGTTTCCCTTCCAGTGATGCCTACTTCAGTTTCAAAGATGAAACTTTGCTCGCACAGTTTAATAAACTGTCGAGGGAAGCCCGCCGTGCCTTCATAGCTGCCATAACCGTTGATCAGGCGACGGCCCTACCTCCGGTGGAACCTTTCCCATTGAGTCTGTTTAATGAAGAGGTCCGACTAGTCCTGTCCCTCATTGCCGGCCTCCTGGGAGTAGGGACCCCTGAAGACATTTCTTGGGTAGGCATTCGATTCTTGTGGCTTATGATTCAGAATGGGGTTACACTGGATATTCCAGGTTTCCTGTCTTTTACCATCCGGACCCAATTTCGGGAGCTAGCCAAGGCCCGAAAGTTTCGTTTCTGTTCGTTGGTTTTCTACCTCTTCCTGTTCGAGCATGCAGACAAGTTTAATCATTTGGGGCTGGACAGGATGTATTCTGAAAATTCTCAGCCCAGGCCAGTCTTCGACTGGAATTTCTCCGTTCGTCAATTGCCTAAGGGAGAGG
Source organism: Pinus albicaulis (assembly GCA_034641835.2). Classification (NCBI taxonomy): domain Eukaryota; kingdom Viridiplantae; phylum Streptophyta; class Pinopsida; order Pinales; family Pinaceae; genus Pinus; species Pinus albicaulis. The sequence goes on along the minus strand of CM076575.1, from coordinate 1,159,618,751 downwards.
GTTACATCAGCTTCGTGAATACCTTCATGTCCATTGCTTACACCATCATTCACGACGCACCTTCCCCTAGGGTTTTCCCAGAGATGAAGCGTTGGTTACAGGCTGGGAAGTACCAGTGTACCGGCGATTGGTTTCTATCAGAGGAGTATATTGAAATCCGTGTCTATGGAGCCGAAGTAGCCCCCTACCAGCTCCCAGCTTTTCCTGTCCGACGAGTCTACGCCCTTGAATACATCCGGCAAGCCCTCAAGGCTGACCAGCTTCATTTCGTCCCCGCTAAGAAAGGCTACATCCTGAAGCTTCCCGACAATATTGGCCCCGTTGTTGTAAATTCTAGATATGCCCTCCCGATTGTTGAGAAAATATTGCAGAACTTGGATCTGAAATTAGGGGAGAGTTGGGCTTATGACCCATGGGAAATTATCTCAAATAAAAGAAAGAGAAACAGGTCTGCGCCCTACGTTCATGAATCCAGGCCATTTCTGGAGTGGAAGGCTAATTATGAGGTCTGGCCTATGTTTTCGCAGATGGAGACGGACTCATCTACCACAGGAGAAGAAGAAGAAGTGAACAAAGGGGGCAATGAGCAGGAATCTGGTACTTCCGGAGCGCCACCACCCAAGAGGCAAAGGGTGGCCACTAGTGAAGCCGAGGTCATCGGGGAAGGGATAATTCTGGAGCCCCTCGCGAAATTTGGAGAGTTTGATAAGAGCAAGGCAGGGATAGTAGTTCTAAGAGATAGCACCGCCTCCTCTGACTACACTGAAGTCACTCAGGCCATCATCGAGCCTCCTCCTTCCAAGACAAAAGAAAGGGAGCTGACCAATAAAACCGTCAGAGACAAATATAGGGCCGAACTAGGAGGTTTTGTTGAGAAATATCACACCAGAATCTCTGCCTCGGTTAATGCAGACACCGAAGACCTGGTACTTTCTATGGCCGAGGCTATCCTGGACCCGAATTCGGACGTCCCTAGCTACAAGGTGATTGAATTGGTTGTCGACATGAAGAAGGTTCCGGTACAGGACCTGAATGACCTGTTCCAGACAATCTGCGACATGATGAAGGATAAGATTTCGCAGATCACCCTTGCCCTAAAGAAGACAGAGCAGAAATTCGACGACCTGAACAGCTCTTTTTCCGCAGAACAGAGCGCTTGTCGTGCTAACGCACATCAGGTGCGCGTCCTTAGAGAGCGGATTAAGAATTCAGACGACGGAGGGAAGGGAATGCAAGCGGCATTAATAGCCAAGTTGGAGAAGGACATTTCAGCGGCTAGGAAACGGTCTGGCATACCGGCTTCACATCCCATACAGACCGATGAACTGGTGCACGTGGAGGAGGAGAAAAACGAGCTGATGGCCAAGCTTTCCAGAGAGAGAGAGGAGAAAGAAAAAATGGTCAGAAGAATGGAAGATCTGGAGAGCAGAGCTACCGAGCTGCAGACCCGCTGGGACACGCACAGTTGTCATGCAGCCGAGACATCAAGTGGGACAGGTTCAGCAACAGCACAACTGTCCACAGCTATGGCCGAGATAGAAGTGTTGGGGAAGCAAACAACGACAGCCAAGCAAAAGGTGGAAGAACTGGAGGGCGCCCTGGCTGAGAAGGTCAGAACTATTGAAGGGCTGCGAAGAGAAGTGGAGGAAGGAAAGAAGACTGCGACTGAGCAACAACAGACCATCACCGAGCTGAAGAGTAAGGTGAAGGAAAATATCACCCTGGCCGAAGCCAGAAGCCTAATCTGGTCGGATATAATCGTGGCCGTGACCGAAAAGTGGGAGTTCCTAACGATGATAGGGGAACTCAAATCTACCCTTCCATACCTTAATAGGAGGTTGCAGGAGGCCGGGGATAATCTGCCAACTAGAGCCCGACATGCCGGAATTTATATATCTTTTCTCTATACACTGAGAGCAAATGACGTGGTAAAACATGACATTCCCAGCAGGTTTATGGAAATCAATGAATGTCGGAAAATTATAGAGAAAGAGGAGGCTCGATTGGCAGCTTCAAAGGCTCTCCAACAGGTCGCAGACATTGTGGAACAGTTTAACAAGGTGTGGAACAAAATCATCACTGCTGGCCTCCCTTCATGTTGGGAACCAAATGCTCCGGCCGTACTCATGCACCCCGATCGATATACAACACTTCTAGAGGCAGAGCGGGATCGGTCCGATCTTCAGACGAGCAAAGGAACTCAGCTTAAGGCTACTACCATCATCACGGTCCTACAGAAGGAGTTTAGCCTCCTCCATATGATCCGGTATCGTCTCCCCACCCATGCATACATTCACACCTTTGGCGAGGCATTTACCAGGGTGGAGAGACTCTCAGAGATGTCAGAACCAAATCCAGAAAGCCAGCGGAGGTTAACACAGTTCCTGACTCAGCACGCCAGCCCCTCCACCGATGTACCTCCTCCAGAGTCTACTACAGCCTCGACCCAACAGCATTCATGACAACTCATGTTTCATTCATGACATGGCCTAAACGGCCTTTACTTTCATTCAGTTATGCTTTTTTTTAAATTTCCGAGTGGGTGGTTTCTCCTCCCACTCTTGCATTTTTACTTTTACCTTGAACAATGATCTACATTTTGGTTTTAAGTTTGGCCCGGGGCCTGTTACGCATGATGGAAGAGTTGTTTTCCCCATCATGCCATTTTGTGGTTTGACAATGACTTTTAACAATTTTGATCACGCGAGAAAGATATTTTCAGAAAATATCTTCTCGCTGAAAGGCAGATGGAATGCTATATAATACAGGAAAAAGAATGAAACAAGGTTCCATTTCTTCAGAAAATTGATTGTATAAGAATTTCCTGTGTGTATGCTTTGTGAAAGATTCGGATACTGCCCGGAAGAGCCCATCGGGTCTCAATAATAGGAAGCTTCACTGTAATAAGGATTCTGGACACGGTTGTATGGTAGTGTGTATGTTTCTCTATTGTTAGTTTCATCTATGCTCATTTCTCTTATATTACATCCTGGAATGCGAGTGTCTTTTGTCTTTTGATATGAACTTATCGTGTTGATACTTATGTCAGTAGCAGCTTGACACTTTAAATGGCTCAGGAGTAATGTATTGTTCCACATGCACTCCACTCGTATTTCTACTATGTTGGTTGTATTGAAATGTTATTGACGGGGGCTCTTGGTATGTGTGGATTCTTAGATATTTAAGCCCATTTGTATGCCATGAAGTTCTTCTTAGTATCATCTATGTGACAGCCGATACCTTCTTCTCGCTATACAGCTCCGCTATTGTTTATGCTTACTTTCTCTGCCATATGTCGTGAATCTGGCCCTGATTATGTTGATCTGTCTTACAATTGTCTGACGGAGTAGTATCTGAATATTAGCATTTCATTCGTTCTGCGTTATTTCGAATGCCTCAAACTGTCTGAAGTTCTGGTTCCATTGTAGTTTATTCGCTGTTTCAAAGGAAGTAGTGTAAGAGCTCTGTCATGTTAAGGGATGAAACTTTGTCTTAAATATCCTGCTCTCTACACCTCATAAGATGTCCTAGGCACTGGTCTATAACAACTCTAGGCTGTTAGGAGTTACAACAATACGCATCGGTGCTCCACAGTTACTTAGTGCACTATTATTTTTTATTTTCCAAAAAATAACCCTTGAATGGTGCACCATTATCTATTAAGAACATGGGTGTACAGTTATATTAATATCACCGATGCTTATTGTATCAGTGGCACACTCATTTTTTTAAATTAAAAACCTTACCATGATGCACCATGTTTTTAATCATTGGGACTTTCGTAAAAAGCGAAAGCATTTTTTCTTTATGTGAGTGTAACATTGAAATGGTGAAAATGTATGATGGACATTTTTTTTTAAATTTAACCCTTCTTCGGTGCTATCGAATAATATACCCATCGGTGCGCGTTAAAAAATATGGTATACAAAATTTTGTATTAAGGTATAGAAAGGCTAATATGGATGTCAGTTGATAGTTAAATTTTAATATAATTTTTTTTAAATACACAAACATACTAGATAAAATTGCATTATAAAACACGGTCCACGATATTCATAATTTATGGTTGGATGCTTTTAAAGGTTTCACATATTTAAGTTCATGAATATGTAACAATGAAAGTACATTTTCATTTAGTTGGTACATTTTGCATTCAATCATTATTATAATTTGTTAGTATATTATTCTTAATCTTTGTTTGAATTTTTGTCAGTTTATTTAAAATTTGAATCTAGTAAAATTGGAAATTACAAAACATGGTACACATTTTGCATTTGAATGAATCTTATAATTTGTTGTAGATGTATAAAACAATCATAACTTAAAATTTCATTATAAAATACAATAGATACATACATTTTGCATTCATGTATAGAATTAACTAATGTATTAAAAATTTCATTCATGTATGAAATCATTTAAGACGAGAGAATGTAAGTACATATAAATTACTTGTCGTGCATTCAAAATAATATCAATAGAATAAAATCCACAATACACTTGTACATAACACACGATATACATATAACTTTGTAACTTAATACATTATTAAGAATGTACAACTTAAGAGTGCACAAAAAAAAAGGTTAACAATGTACTTGAACTGTAACTTCTCAAAGATGAATCCAAGGAGAAGAAATTGTTGGGTTATTCAATTAAAAAAATTCTAGTGGAATTCCATCCTCAATGATCCGTTCATGGTCATGTTTTGACATTCTCCATTTATTAACTTTCAATTTTTTCTTTGATTTAACTTCTATCAACTTTATGTGTGTTGCACACACCAAGTGATTATATTGACACTTTATGACATCTGGTTGATAGTCTTGAAAGTAAACATTACTCTGAGTTTGATGAGATTTTTTGGAAAAATTAATCTTTCAGTATAATAGACCCTCTTTCATATATAAACTCGTTACCATCATATTCTTCCAATAATTCATCTTTCGTTCAGTGCACCACATCAAATAATACTTGACATTTTCTAGGTTGTTAACAGCTGCAACTATGGCAAAAACATCTCGTGCACAATAAAACAAGTGTAAATTCATATCATAATTAACATGAAAAATTAACTTTAAAATTAGCATGGAATTTATTCTATTATCTATTTCTATATCTCTATCATTTGAAAGTAATTGAAATGTTACCTTCTCTAATAAGATCATAAACTCGATCATCTTTAGATGATACTATAGTCTCCTCTGATTCCATCTCTTCAAATTTTGCAACTGACATTTTCCCCTTTGTGTTTAGTTTTGTATGTTTCCAAGCTTTTACATGCATATTGTTTTAAAGGATCACCACCTTGATAATCATTCGAAGGAGGAGGTGGAGTATTACCAGAAGGATCACCACCCTAATAATCATTCGATGCGATAGTACTGGGTGACGACTATGTATCTATTGCAAGTTTTTCACACAATGATCTTCCCTCATAAGGGGAAGGTCATCACCATAGAATAGTTCACACACTATGAAACCAACATCTAACCTAAAAATAATTCTTACCTTCTTAAGGGAAAGTCAAGAAACTTCCTCCTATGTAGAGATAAATCTTACCACTGTCACCTCAAAAAATACTCCAACACAAGGGACATTTCCCAGGTAGGCCTTATGGGTCAAGTAACCCAAGGATTTTAAGCTAAGTAATCCTAAGGATAATATAACAGAAATCCATCGAATAAAGTTATGACGAACTCAGGGTTTGTGGTGGATGAAGGAGTAAATTCAAGATTTTGGTTGAAGAGATCTATGGGTCAATATAAATGTTAGGATTAGCCTGAGTCTCAAATAGGTTACTCAAACACACCAAATCGGGAAAAACTCAAGGCTACTATAAAATAGGGTTTTAGGCCAAAAAATTGCAACATAATAATAGTTTATCACAACAACAAATTTAGCCACAAAATTGTGTAAATATATATTAAATGAAGGCTAAATTTGACAGTAAACTAAGGACAAAATCACAACAAAAATTCATATTTGATAAAGCACATAACAATGACCAAAGGATCTTAATTTAAGTGGTTTTGTGAATAATTTGTTTCCCTACTTGTGTGGGTTAAAGTCCCCAAATAAATTTTGTAATTGGCCCATTTCTGGAATTCATGAAATATTTGTATATGGTGTAATAGTGGCAACTAATCTTTCAAATATACCCATTCTCCAAATGTTCTCATTTCAGTTAAAACACACACACACAAAAATTGATATTATTCGTATGAAATGGTTGAAAATACATGAGAAAATTCAATTTAACTTCTCTAATGCCTGTTTAAACAAAATCTAACACTTAGGCATGCATAAGAAAGTCATTAAATGCTGAAAATACAAGATTGTGTTGCAATTTAAGCCTAATTTACCATAAAACAAAGATAAAATTAATTTTTTGCCACATTTGAGATTGACTAGTGCCTTATTAATATAACACATATGGAGTTTGAGATACAAACTATTTTAGGGTTTATTAAGAGTGATTCTAAATCCAAACAAAACTAGGGCCAATAAAATAACTTATCCTTGGGTTTGAAATTTAAGTTCTCAATTTTTTGGATGATTAAGGGAAATAAAATCATGTCTCTATTCATCAAATATTTTGAGCAAGGGTTTAGCACAACAAGGTACAATGAAGCAAATACTAAATCAAGTTGTTTGTTGCACCCCTCAACTTACTTAATTCATTAACAAAATTCATGATGACGATGAATGAAATTTTATGACCATTGACCAATTTATTTGTGTTTGTATATAAAGATGCCCCTCATCTTCACTAGAACTTGATAAGAACATCTACAACAAATTTAACAAGTGCTGAGCATACTCTAACTCTAAAAATACAATTAATCTAATAACTTGGATAAATGATCATTCACCATGCAAATAATTCAATATTTGGGGTACATCATGGATGAGCACATTATTCCATTGTACATGTGGTCCTTCCAAGACCCAGGTCATTTGCGATTAGAAGACCCAAAGATATTAACGAAATTCGATAGATTCTAAATCTTTACCAAATTTTACTACAGATTTGTTGGTGTTCTCTCATATTATTTAGCCTTCAAGCTAGGTTAGGTGAAGTGAAGGTTACGTTTGTTTATGGGAAAGGTACAATAAAAATCATTAAATGTTACCTCCACTAGACATAACCTTGTTTTTACTTGAACTAGCCCTCTTCATACCAAATTTAGAACATCCACTTTAAATTGAGACAAAAATCTCATAGTATGTCATTAGTGTAGTTATTTTTAGTACTTTATACACTTAAAGGTTTTGTTGATATGAATTTGGTTGGATGTATCTTTTATTTAGTGTGCTTTTGTAAGTAATGAATTTTATTATCACAATTATGTTCTAAACATAAAGTGATAAGATGGTTCATATTTTCCTTAGGACTAATGACATTTGATCCATGGAACAACACCTAATTGGTCCATGACCTATATATAAAGGCATGAAGGGTAATTTTCCAATGATTGATTGTGAGAGATTCTTATGTGAACTATTTTCCTTTTGCATTAATATACTTCCTCAAGTGGTTACGTTGGTTGGGGCCATGGAAGATTTACCTCTTTGAGGGTTTTGATCATGTATACACTATTTTATGATATTTTATTTGTTTATTGGATTGATTTCCTTAATTTTTTTAGCCTATTTCTCAAACATTTCTCACTCAACATGGACATCCCATGGCCTATCACAACCATACACTTTTTGACATGGTTCCCAAATATCCCACTCGAGACAAAAAGATTTATTCCACTATGCTAGCTTATGTACAAAGGATTCATATCATGAGAAAGAAAATTATAATTTGCAACGACCATAGGCCTTTAAAATTTACATAAACTCATGGAAAATTTTAGAATCACTACCATTAGAAACATCTGGTTACCTTCAACAACTCCACCTAAAAATAAAGTATAAGAAGATTAGCACAAATCAAATTGTAGGTTTTCTTAGCCAGCCTTCATTTGTGGCCCTAGCCACAATTCTTAATTCATGTGGTCATGGCACATCATAGTGGCTCCAATAGTATGAAGCCAATCTTGATTTTCTTGTTGCATACTACACATTAATCACAAGAGAACAATTTTTAGACTTCCACCTCAAAGATGGAATTTTGTATCATTTGAACCATATTTATGTACCTTTATGTGATTATGAGAAGATAATATGGTAAACATTATAGTGGGGTGGTGAGAAACTTTGGCATGGAGAATATGATGGTATTGTTGTAAATATATATCAATTGCTGAAAGCTCTAATAGAACAATACCATATATATTAGATTTTCCATTGCATGTGTACTAGTGATAAAAATTCAATTAATAAATAATGAATATACGCTCTTCTTTCCATTCCATATGAGCATTGGGAGTTAATATCCATGGATTTTATTAGTTTCTATCCTCAATCAAACATGGAAATTATTTTCTTGAGGTTTTTGATCAAATTTATGATATGGGAATTTTTGTACCCTACAAGAAAAGTGTCAAAGCAAAAGGAACTGCTAAGATTTTCTTAGAGAATGTGTTGGTTCATTTTGGGATACCAAATACCATTATATTTTATAGGGTGTTGCACAGTAATTTTTCACCATTCTCATTTTCCCATCCCTGATCTTGAAATTCCCTGTGATGAATCTTGTGAAATGTTTCCATCATCAAGAAATATGTTGACATATCCCCTTGAAGATCCAAATAAGACTTCCTTGAAATAATACTAAAGAAACATGGTCAAATTCCTAGTTTCTTGGGTCAGCACCCTTCCTAGAGTCATGACCGCGCTGATGTCTAGTTTTGGCTAAGCACTGTCAGTTCCCTAATTTCTTGGAAAACAACATTCATCCCCTTTCTTCCAGTGCTTCCTCAAATGGATGAGAAGCTTTGACCTCTAGAAGTTCATGGGCGATGAGTTGGTTGTTGAACATAGATGATAAGGTCGATCTATCTCATTTTAGAGCCTTGATCTCATCCATGGGGGATCATCCCTTAGAAATAGGACCTTCCTCCTCCTTTCATGGGCTCCCAACCTCCTTATCCTTGATATAAATTCGCATCCCTCATTCCCCCAAGTTTAGAGCTTGGTTGATCATTGCCAGACTCATCTGAACTCTCATCCCTTTGCTTGCTTGCATTGTGATTAAGCCTAACTGCACGGGAGAATGAATTATTTTGAGTTGGGTGAAGGAATCATATTTTCACCTAAGGACGCCTCCAACATCAAGGCCTAGTTTTAAGCTATCCTTTTTTAATTTATCAATAATAACATCTAATTTTTGCTTTCTATATTTGTCTACATGATTATGCGAATATTTTAGTACTCCTTGATCTTCTAGATAGCTAGTGTTTACGTTTATTACATATTGTATCACATTTTTTGCTGTCTCCTGATCATCCATAGGTATTCACACGCCATCAGTAGCAGCAAGCAGGCCTACAAGGATCATGGATCAAGGTCACCATCAACGGATCCAAGGATAGCGATTGGAAAAAGGTATTTATGTCTCTTTCCTCTTTTCAATGTAAGAATTAGTTAAGAAAGCTTATGTTAGAAAGAATCTCATGTTGCTAGACCCACTCTAGGGCTAGAGAGCTCACCTTTGTCCATAGAGGGGATTTATCTTGATAACAGAACTGATGACTTCATTGGGGAGCTTTAGCCTTTTAATTCCTCCTTCTCCGAACTGATCTCATATCAGTTTCTCAGATTTATAAAATTTAAATATTCTTAGGTCTTTGTCATCTTGTGTAAAGGTTGTTTGTCACTTCATTGTGTCAGGTCTGGTGTGCCTGTGAGACTCTTTGTTTTCCTTATTTTTAGAAACGAACGCCCTTTCTTTCCTCACAGTAGCACTAGCACCGTTGTTCTATATAGTATAGTCACGTTGATTTCCATTTTAGCACACTTATGCTCAGTACAGAAGCATTGATCTCAACCTTGGGAAAATTTGAGTTTCCCTTCTGATTATCCAGTGCATCCTGGACCTTGAAGGAGTCTATGAGATCTTTGTGATCTCCTTGTTGGGTGTTTGATTTACCTATCTCCTCTGAGCAAGTCTGTTTCATCTATTTGAGTTGTTGTAAGTGTGGGAACTTTTTTCCATTTCAAACACTCTTTTTCTCATCTTTCTTGTCTTTTTTTGAAGAGAGTTGGTGTATGCTTTGGTCATCTCTGCATTTCTGACTGTTTCCCTTCGGTTTAGTGTCAATCACAAGATTACAGTTTGTTTGGCTCACAAGTCTAGGAAAGTGTGTTTTGTATAAATTCAAAAGAAATTGGAAGTGATTTTCTTTTTCGTTTTTGATTTAGATTATCTTTATCGCTTTAAGAGGAGTGAAAGAATTTAATTTGTGCATTATTTAAAGTTATTTTTATTTGGTTCGATTGAAAGGAAAGTAAAGAGATTTTGCATTTATTCCTTCATTCATTTGTTTTACTTTCATTTTAAAGTGAAAAAAAAATAAAAAAAAAATTTGTGCATCTTAGTGAAAGGAAAGGAATTTTCATTTTCAATAAGTTGCATTGGTTGGGAAAGAGAATTCAAATTGAAAAGTGTTGCATTTTCGTAACTCTGAACTAGTTTGGGGGCATTTTCATTGCTGCATTGAGTGCATTCTTGTTTGTCTCTCTTCCCTAAGTTGTTTAGAATTCATCGAAATTGAAATATTATTTCTGTCATTTAGTGGGCATTATAAGGATTCAAGTGACATTCATTTTGAGCCTTGAAACTGAAACTTTAATTAGAATCAACTTGAAATGAACCCAGTTTACCTTAAGGAGAATTGGAATTAACCATAATATTTAGCGGTCTAGGCTAGTGACATGTTCCGACATCGTTAAGCGTAGGAGTTGTCGCTAATAATCTATGTTACAATCCGAGGGTGATATCTAATCCCACGTATTGAAGTATATTGATGTATGATAATTATATTTGGGTCGCTATCATCAAACAATTACACATTATACAAAACTACTACGGACTGGACTCCCATGTGTCGTTGCATATATTTTGGGACACCATTAGGTTGCAAACCTGCGATAGGTAACCGAGTTGGCCACCTTGTAGACATGATACACTGAACACAACATTCAGGGAGATTGGCTGTCATACATTAATTCCTTGGTAAATTTATTTTCTAAGGTGTATATTGCATTTCATGAATACCTGGTAATCCTTTATTCCTATTTCACCATTTTTTATTCATTTTGTGTTTATTTTCTAAAATTTACTACCCACGGAATAATATCTTACCCGTGCACAACTCCTTAACAGATCTTAGGTTGAGACCAATGGAAACAGTTCCTGAGTTTACCAATTAGGGAATCCCCTCATATGGGAATCCTAGTCCTTTTCCTTCTTTTGGAAATGTTGGAACTCCCTATATCGAAACGTTGTCCCTCTCGGGATTAACCATTGGTTTTCCAGATTGGTTATTTTCAACCCCCATGGTTCCAAATGTCCAAGATGTTTCTCAACCAAGTTCATCTTCACCTAAATAATTTCAACCTCATGTTGATCCTAAAGTTGACCCCTTGCCTTCTTCGCCTTTTCTTCACCCTGTTCTCCCTCTTCACCTAGTGAAATTCCAGATTCATGTAACCAGGAGGCTAAGAAGAAGAAGAAGAGGAGGATGATGAAGAAGAAGAAAAATAAGCAAGGGGGGAACTAAGAAACCTTTTCTACTAATGAAATTGATGTTGAAAAACCTTCCAATATGTCCCGCAAAGTCAAATTCCCTTGCAATCTATGTAAGGGTGACCACCTTCTTATAGATTGTCCTGGTATTCCTATGGTGCTAGAAATGTGGTCTACCAACTCAAATCGACCCTTGTCATCGGCCTCTGGAGATCATGTTGGTGAAAATTCTTCAGCTAGTGATAATAAGGCCCATGGGAAAAAGGGTAAATTTAAATTTCCATGTAGGTTATGTAAATGTAATCATCCCATTCACCTTTTTTCTTATATGCATGAAGGCTTGAAAGTGTTGGATAACCTTACTGCTTCTCAGTCGTGACTTCTGATTGGTTACCATAATATTTTCCGTGATCCTCCGCTAGTTGATCAAGTGATTGATGAGAATTCATCTTTGGTCAATCACACTCTCTCCAAAAGTGAATCACATGAGTATGTTCTTGACCAACCATTCGTTGAAAAAATGGTTGACCTGATTCCACCCTCAGTGGATCGTGCTTTTCCCATATAGAGTGAAACTCATACCACTCAGGTTCTTTTTGTTTCTTTAGATTCCCATGAATTGAAGGAAAATACTCCCATTCCCACAGTACATGAGGGAAATCCTCCCATTCCCATAGCACAAGAGGGAATTTTTCTTGTTCCCATGGCACCCCCTCCAAGTATTCTGGTCACTTCATTTGATTGGAATAGGATGTCAAGATACTGTCTTCCTTATTACGTGCCATTTGAGATCACAGTACAAGATTATAATGTGGTCGTACCGAGCACAATAATATATGAAGGCACATCTGTTAGTATTATATCCTCAACTACTTGGCAAGCTTTCAGTTCTTTGTAGCTTGTGTGTGTTACCCAGAATATGTTAATGTTTAACAGAGGAACCACTCAACCGTCAGGGATTTTTCCAAAAGTTTCTTATTACGTTGGGAGGAAATAATTTCTATATAGACGAGAGTTTTTTACAAATCCCTTTGGACTTTAACTTACTCCTTTGGAATGACTATACTTATGTCATGGGAGATTTTGTCTCTTCTCTCTTTCGTGTGATATGTTTCCCACACAAAGAAATAATTGTGACCATTGATCGAATTTCATTCATTGGTCCTAATTTAGCTCCCAATCAACCATCATACCTTAATGGTTCTTACATTCTAGTGGTATCTTCCCTGCCACAGGTTAATTATGTGGCAACCTATTCCATGCCCATGTCTACTGATGATCTAGTAAGCGATATAATGCATCATCTACTCGGGGCATTGGACCATGATTTCCAGAGTTATGTTTTCCCATATGATGAGAATATCTTGGAAGCCATGACCTCTTATGGGTCATGATCAGGTATTTCAGGGCATAGTTCCTTTTCTTGTGTCAAGCTCCTTAAAAAATGAAACAAGGACTTTGGAGTAGAGTTCCTTTTCTCGTGTCAAGCTCCTTAAAAAATGAATCAAGATCATCAGAGCAGAGTTCATTTTCTTGTGTCAAGATCCTTAAAAAATGAAACAAGGTGTCATGAGGATAGTTATTTTACTGTGTCAACCTCGTTAAAAAATGAAACAAGTCCCCTTTCAATTTGATTCTTTGCGTAGTGTTAGCCCAAATATGTCAGTGATCAAATGAATCTTTCAGTTGTTTTCCATTAGGTCATAGGTCAAAATTTTTACTTTTTTGAATCAGTTCTCAGAAATAATTTTGGTCACTAAAGAAGGATAAACCATGTATGTTTCTCCTTCATTTAATTTATCATCATCATTGTCAAGGTCATAGCCATCATCAGTTTCAAGGTCACCATATCCATCATCATCATTCAAGAGGTCTAGGGTTATGTCATTTCATTTCATTTAGGTCAAGTGTAGGTTCAACCATGCCTTTGGAAAAATCATCAAATTTTCACTAAAAATAAGGCAGTTTCCCTCCGCTTCATCCATAAAACCATAGTGAAGGAGCATGAATGTTTAATAAGTTCAAATAAAGCCATTTCTCTTGTTTCATATGGCTCAAGTTTCTAAAAGGTTTGAAATATCTCATCTTTGTCTCATGGTTGCATGAAATATAGAAATTTTGTCTAACTGTTTCTTTTAAAGGATCAAAAAGTCATCAACCATTGTTAGAGATCCGAAGGAGGTAAGTTTTACCTACTTTCCTAGTCAAATGCAAAAGAGTTTCATTTCAAGCTTCAAAAACATCTTATCTATTTTTAAAAAGTCATGTCCAATGTGAAAGTTAAAAAATCTTCAAAAGAAGTTTCATTGTCTCATGAAAAGGATAAAATTTGTCTCAAGGTCTCATTTTAAAAGCCTAAGAAGGTCATCTCAAGTGTCAAGGAATGAAAAAGAGGTTAAATCTTTCCTCACATCTTAATCAAAGAGCCAAAGAGTCACCTTTCATGTCAAAGGGTTCAAAAAGTGTTTTTTGGTCTTCTTACCTCATTTGAAAAAGTCAACATGTCATCCTCCAAGTTGCACAAAAGGTTTAAAAAGATCAATTAAAAGTCAAGAACACTGAATGAAATCACATTTTTTTCTTTCATCCCATGTGAAGGAGTAAAAAGTCACTTTCAAAAGGATAAAAAGGTCAAATTTTTTTTTGTAAATTTTAAAGGGAAAAGGTAAGGGTTGTCAAATATTATAAAAGGAAATGAAACTTCATTCTTCTTTCAATGTTATCGTTTCATATAGGTGAGATCCACTTTGATTATCTCTCTTCACTCTCAAGATTCTCTCACAAAATCTAAAGAAAACCATGATTCTACATTGTTGTGGTGATTAAAAACCTTTGTTGCTACATTTCTATCTATGAGGGAAAGTACCTTGTTACGCTTCTGAGAGTGAAAAATAGCGTTGCTATGCATCTGTGGAGGTAGTAAAACTGTGTTACACTCATATCAGTGTGGAGAATAGCATTGTTATTTTTATGTGGAAAGTAGAAACACAATTGTTATGGTTCTTTATTGGTGTAAAGTGTTTTTACATTTCTGAGAGTGAAGATAGGTAGTTGTTATGCTCCTATAGGTAGCTTCCAGTGGTGATTGAAGCGTGAAACCCTACAAACACTCTAGTATTCGAGCTCATTCCTTGGCGTGGCTAATTCATAAGGTAAATTTCCATATTTTCTTGTTTTGGATCATATTTTCATTGTTTTTATATGTCATTTAAGCTTTCTCCATCTCTCCACTGTCCACATATAAAAAAAAAATATTTAGTCAAAACCATACCCTATTCAACCCAAACCCTACCCTATTAAGACCTAAACCCTAATATATCACATTCATACACCCCTATTCCCATCTACATTCCTATTAGATTGCACTCATAACATGTCAAGAAAAATAAAATCCCAATCTGAGGCTATTTTACACAGTGAGAGGAGTGAAAACAATGAAAACATACAAGACTGTGTTTTAGGTTTTTAAGGGACTTGAAATTATCCATTTTCATCCATTCTATTTGAATTGTGGATATAAGGTGTCAACATATCCTCTCAAATTTTATCAAAATTATTTTCCAACTCCATAACGCTAAAAAATCAAAACACTTCTTCACTAGTTTTTTCCCACATCCAAAATTTGGAAATGACTGTGTTTTAAGGATTTGAATGACTTCCACTCATGAATTTTACTTCATTCCATATTCATTATGGATACAATGTAATATTCCAAAATTTGCATGCAGCAAATTGGAATATTAAATTTTTCTCATATCATCTAGGAGGTGAATAAAATGGGTGAGGAGACCCATGAGTAGGAATAAAATCCCTCATAGTGTGAAAGGGATTAATGGAGAAGCTTTATTTTGCACTTTCCAGTGTGAAAAGGGGCAAATTCATCAGGACAAGGTCAATTTTGACCAAGTCAACATCGCTACCTAAGAGGGTGTGGCTTGCTTGGGAAGACAACGTCGTTTGAGAGGGAGAAAGATTCTTTGTCGAAGAAACCCTAATGTGTGGGGTCCAGGGCAAAGAGACATTCACTTGCATAAAATGAGGAAGAGGCAGCCATAGTGAGACATCTTTGAGTATATTTATTTTGGTCTAGAAGACTATTTGTAGTCTTCGGCTGTTTAGCTGAGTTGCAGTGCTGTTTAGCACAAGGGATTTCTATTTAGGATTTCCTCTCCTTCTTGAGAGGCCTCTTGAAGGATTGCACTTCATTTCTCCACATCTTGGCTCAAGGCCAAAGCCACTTCCTTCAATCACTACATTATTTCTACTGAAGTATAACGTAGTGTTGTTGGGTGTTGTAGTGGAGGGTTCCACAACACCATTCCTTGGCTCATCTTTTAGAGGACGGAGCTCCTATTCCTTGGGAAGGTTAGTGAGGAAGGTTCTTGAGCTGAATTTCATATCTTGACATCAGGCCAAGCATCTCCCATCATCAATAATGCATTCCCTTCTCCAGACTACATTATTTCAGTAAGTATCTGCAGTGGGGGTTTGCAACACTATTTTGGAGGGTGAGATCTTCGGTGATAGGATAAAACTTTCACTTGAAAGATTTGTTGGAGGAGGCCTATTTCAGATTGAGCATCATATTCAGCCATCTCCTTCTATTTTCTGAGTTGCAGTTGCTGCCCAACAACTCTGGCATTTCTACAGATTTGCCATTTGTACATGTATTGCAGGCAATCCTTCTAAGGATTGTTGTATCATTGTTTTCAGGAGTTGAGAGCTTTCTCCCCCACATTTCTTGAGCTATTAATGACATATATTTGTATTATCATATTGTATGTTGCAGTGTCTCCAAGGAACTACATTATTTTAGCCTTATGACATATATGTATAGCAGTATTTCTCTATTCTCATGTACATGTCTCATTGAGGCTTCCGTTGCCTAGGTGATGTGACTGGTTCCTCAAAGTATTGTACACATACTCTGCTATAATATCAAAAGAAGGCTATTTTACATCTTCATGTGTGCCAGCTCATTAAAATAACGTTGCCACTTCATTGTATGTTCTTGCATTTGCTACAGTCCCTTCATCGGGCATTTTCTGAGGACAACTAGGTGTGGGAGATATGTTTAACCCACCTAGAAGGATTTCTTTGGAGCCTCCTATTGGATTTATGACTTAGACACATTTTTCTAAGGGATCCAGGTCCTGGTTTCAAATCCTGTAGCAGCCATTACTGGAAAATGAATTTTCCAGTCATGCCTTGCTAGCTGTTCCAGATTTGGAATATTACAGTGGTATCAAAACAACTTTGTTGGCTCAGCCTGTGGGTCTCAGCCCAAGAAGATCAGAAGATTGAAGAGGATGGGTTTTATCTTATCATATTTCAGATCCATGAAGAACCTTCCCAAGGAGGATAAGAAAATAGAAGAGGAAGGCCCCTGCACTTCCTATTCTCATCATGAAGGAGACAGAGAAATAAGCAGGAAAAGGACTCTATCTTCTGGAGGGGAAAAAGGGGATAAGCTCACAAAGCTTCTTCCTAAATCTGTACATGATATTCACGAAGATTTCAAGAATATAAGGAGGGAGATGTATGAAGAATATCCAAAAGGGTTTGAGTCTAAAGAAAACTCTATATTGATATATGAGGAGTGTGAGCATGCAACCACACCCTATGGTACACAGCGTAGTCACATGCCCAGGATTTCCAGAAGAGAGATGGAAAGAGGAGAAGAGGTTGCTAGGAGGAAAAATCTGAGTGATTTCCTAAAGGAGTATGATTCTCAAACTCAGAAATTCTGAGATCATCTAATTTTTTCAAAGTTTTTCAAGTTCAAGGTGAGGAGGAGCAAGCAGCGTAATGTGGATAGATTTCTTCTATCTACCTTTGATGGTTCCCCTACATGTTCAGCCAGGGCTTGGGTGGAAGAGCTAGGCAAATTTTTGCAGCAGCATCAGATTTCCAAAGATGAGGCCATCAGAGTACTTCTTCCTATGCAAGGTTCATTAAAAATTTGATGGAAATATTTGGTAGGAATAACTCTGAAACACATGTGGAGGAGACAAACAAACTTAAACAAACAGAACCCTTTCATGTGATGGAGGAAACCATAGACTCAAAATCACTTCATAGAACCATAAAGGAGGCTGTTATCTTGCATTATAATTTGTTGGAGGCTAGACCTTCATCTTGTATTTTGGCACAAGGAGGCAAAGAGATCCCTTTTCCAAAAGAGGATCCAATCATTGTAGGGTTTCCCATTCATGTTGAGGAGGATAAGGGCAACAACGCTGTCATTTCTAGAGTTGATCTAGCACCTCATGCGGAGGAAGGAGGAGCTCTTTCTCCAAATAGAGGGATTCTTACATATTTGCAAGGAAGTCCCGGGATCTCATGTGTGGAGATCAAGGCACAACTCATGCTTTGCATGTGCCATTGATGATGAGGTGTGGAACTATGGAGATACAAGGAGGAGATAGGGAGGATGACCAGCATCATGTGATGAGGAGCACACATCCCTATCTATTTGATGAGGTTGATGCACCTAAGAGGGAGACTGGATTGCGCAGTGAGAGCAAGGACAAGTCTGTCCATTCATATATGCAGTCTACTGTTGATGATGATGTCTCATTGCATGGAGACATTTCACCAAGGAGACCACCAGATCAACAGATGATGAGAGATTCTTCACATTTTGAGGCACCATTCATTGATTTCAGAGGAGTGGAGACCTTGGGAGGTAATTTTACAGCACTGAGAGTCTGGGGTAGACTCAAGGAGGAGAGAGGCATTCTCTCAACAGCATCTTTACCCACTCTCATTTCAGATTCTGCGTTGTGGCAGAAGCAGTAGGGGAAGGATAACAGCCTTCCAACTTGCATCTTTTGCATGGGATATGTCAAAGAGGAGGATGACCATATGACAGATGCTCTTCATGAGAGATCATCAGCGCTGTCACTATGGAGGATAGATCCAGATTGGAACTCCCAGCTGTTGGTGGAGTATTCCAAGGATCTTCATGCTTGTAGGATATTGGATGGCCAGTTGCATTTGGAGGAGTATTCAGTCAAAGAGGGGGTCATCTTCTATCATGGTAGGATCTTCTTATCTGGATTTTCCAAGCTTAAGGAGAAGTTGCTACAAGCATCTCATGAGGATTTCCTTTTTAGCCCCACTTGTTCTATGAGAGCATACCACACCATCATGGAGGGGTATTTTTGGGAGGGTTTTGAGGAGGAGATATATCAGCATATGAGTATATGCATGGATCATATGGAGATGGAGGAGTTAGCACAACCACCTCTATTCTCTTTGAGGATGAGAGGGGACTCATTTATGAGCCACTCCCTTTGTATGAGAAAAATATATGGTAAGGGTATTCATTGTTGTTTAAATGATTATTTGTATAATGTATATATGCATCCCTTAACCATACATGTGCAGGATGATGCTCCAAGGAGGAGCATTCCTTTTTCTAGACCTCATGGTTTAGATGAGACCATGAGCATGATTGACGGCCATTCCCTATTGCAGTTAAGGGTCAAGTTGCGTTGGTTGCACTTGAGGGACCATTTTCCTTCTCACTTATCACACATGGAAGCAAGCATAATTCTCATATTTTCTCCCTATGGTTCTATTGTCTATGTCTTTAAGAGGAGCATGTTTGGGAGAGAAACACATTGGATGGATGTGTCCTTTGGGAGAGAAGATCTCCATACTTTTTGCACTACATGTTCTAAGGGGGACATGGGAGATGGTATGGCCACTAGAGCAACACATTTGTTTCCATATGAGGTGAGCCATATGATGGATGAAATTCCATATGATGATGACTTCCAACTCATCATATATGGGGATATTTGGGCCAACATGATTTGCAGCGTTGGAGGAGAGATATTTGGAGATCTAGTCCTCATATTGCCACTTGAGGGCGACCTTATTGTAGCCCAGGACCAACAGACACTCTACACTTATCTTAAGTGGAGAGGAGGATAGCGTGGGGTAGACTATTTTGTCTACCATGTGCAGATTTTCATCCCACCTACTTTGCCGGAGCCAAAGGTGGAGGACAGTTTTCAGGATTTGCCTTGTCGGGAGGTGACTCATTTTGTATGGCTAATAGCTTAGGGATGGATGAACCATATGGGAGAGGTAATTCCCATTATATTTCAGATCCCATTCCTCAAGGGGACCTCTAGACATCACTTTGCTATCCTCTTGAGTATTTCACCTTTACATGATGATGGCTTGATAGCTGACTTGCATGTTGAGGAGGAGCAATGTGGAGGCTTGATTGATGAGATAACATCAATTCACTAAGAGGAGATCATCATACATGGATGCTACAGGGAGAGGAGAAATAACTCAGTCTATCCTTGCACTTGATTGAGGACAAGCAATCTTTGATAGGGGAGGACTGTAATATTCCAAAATTTGCATGCAGCAAATTGGAATATTAAATTTTGCTCATATCATCTAGGAGGTGAATAAAAAGGGTGAGGAGACCCGTGAGTAGGAATAAAATCCCTCATATTGTGAAAGGGATCAATGGAGCAGCTTTATTTTGCATCTTCCAATGTGAAAAGGGGCAAATGCATGAGGACAAGATCAAATTTGACCAAGTCAACAGCGCTGCCTAAGAGGGTGTGGCTTGCTTGGGAAGATAGCGCAGTTTGAGAGGGAGAAAGATTCTTTGTGGAAGAAACCATAATGTATGGGGTCCAGGGCAAATAGACATTCACTTTCATAAAAGGAGGAAGAGGCAGCCATAGTGAGACATCTTTGAGTAAATTTATTTTGGTCTAGAAGACTATTTGCAGTCTTCGGCTTTTTAGCTGAGTTGCAGTGTTGTTTAGCACGAGGGATTCATGTTTATGATTTCCTCTCCTTCTTGAGAGGCCTCTTGAAGGATTGAAATTCATTTCTCCACATCTTGGCTCAACGCCAAAGCCACTTCCTTCAGTCACTGTGTTATTTCTGTTGAAGTATACCGTAGTGTTGCTAGGTGTTGTAGTGGAGGGTTCCACAACACCATTCCTTGGCTCATCTTTCAGAGGAGGGAGCTCCTATTCCTCAAGAAGGTTAGTGAGGAAGGTTTCTGAGCTGAATTTCATATCTTGGAATTAGGCCAAGCATCTCCCATCATCAACATCGCAGTCCCTTCTCCAGACTACGTTATTTCAGTGAGTATCTACAGTGGGGGTTTGCACCACTATTTTGGAGGGTGAGATCTTCGATGATAGGATCAGCCTTTCACTTGAAAGATCTATTGGAGGAGGCCTATTTCATATTTAGCATCATATTCAGCCATCTCCTTCTATTTTTTGAGTTGCAGCTGTTGCCCAGCAACTCCAGAATTTCTGCAGATTTTCCATTTGTACATGTATTGCAGCCAATCCTTCTAAGGATTGTTGTATCATTGTTTTTAGGGGTTGAAAGATTTCTCCCCCACATTTATTGAGATATTATTGACATAAATTTGTATTATCATCTTGTATGTTGCAGTGTCTCCAAGTAACTGCGTTATTTTAGCCATATGACATATCTGTATAGCAGTATTTCTCTATTCTCATGTACATGTCTCATTGAGGCTTTCATTGCCTAGCTGATGTGGCTGGTTCCTCAAAGTATTGTACACATACTCTACTATAATATCAAAATAAGGATATTTTACATGTTCATGTGTGCTGGCTCATTAAAATAACGCTGCCACTTCATTGTATGTTCTTGCATTTGCTGCAGTCCCTTCATCGGGCATTTTTTTAGGACAACTAGGTGTGGGAGATCTGTTTAACCCACCTAGAAGGATTTCTTTGGAGCCTCCTCTTGGATTTAGGACTTAGATACATTTTTCTAAGGGATCCCAATCCTAGTTTCAAATCCTATAGCAGCCATTACTGGAAAATGCATTTTCCAGTCATGCCTTGCTAGCTGTTCCAAATTTGGAATATTACATACAATACACCATCTTACTCACTAGATTTTTGTCAAAATTTTTACTCAACCCTATCATCCCTTTTTCACCTCACAAACTTTCCCTACTATTGCAGAGGCTATTCTCCCAGTCAAATTTGGGAATTTCCTATTTTTTAGACATTTTGACACCTTACACTCATCCATTTTCCTTGATTCCACCTTCAAATTGAATCTGAAAAACAACACTACCCACTGAAATTTTTCTAGATTTTTCCTCAGCTTCAAGGCCCTCCATTTCATCCACCAAAATCACAGCTTCATACACTTTATTTTCCATATTTCCATTCACCATCCACTCATTTCATTGACATCCTAGGGTTTTCATCATTCCAGTGACCAACACCATGGAAAGTGACAAGAAGAGATTCAAAGGAGGGTGCCATCTCATACTTGAGCCATTCACCATGCACGAGATTAATGCTTTTCCATTGGCTAGAAGATGCTTTCAAAGAAATCATTGCTTAAGATTTTGCGAAAGGATTATGGAAGGAGGGTATCATCTTTAGTTGGCCAGCCTTTTTGCAACCAGAAATAATATGGGAAAGGTCACTCTTGTAGGTATGGATATCATCTTATCATCTGACCTAATCGCTTCAGCTACAACTATCCCTTCTCAGGGAGAGTAGTGGTTCAAGGGTATGGATCTTGACATTGAAAACTAAAAGTAGTTTCTAAAGCCTCATGCTATAGATGATCCAGAAATTATTTTTCCTTTTAGAAACCTCATAAACAAGTATGCTCCTCTTATGATGTTTATAATGAAGTACTTTAAATGTGAAGGAATATTCTCTAGACTATACAACTATCACATCAGGCTTTTGATGCACTTTACCAGAGTCAAAACACTTGATTTGCCTCATTATTTATATAGGATATTTATTAATATGGCTAAGAAGGTTTAGAGAAGAAGATAATATCATCATAATAGTCTCTTTCATCGTGGCCTTATCAAGGTCACTGTGCTGCATCACTTGTCCTCCATAAACAGGACATGGGAGGATTTCTTAGAGAGGTTGTCAGCAACGATTTCTGTCTTACCTATTACATCTTCACCACAACCAATGGATATTGGCCCTTCTAGCATGCATATTCAGCTTTCAGGTGTCCCTACGGTTGTGGTATTTTCTCACACATATGAGAGAGGCAGGAGGCAATTTTTTGTGCCTAAGTCTACCAAGATATTTCTTACACTTGGCACCCATGATGAGCAATGTCAGATAGAGGAACAACCTCTTTTCATTAGCATAATGAGTCAGTTCCAATGGAGCTTGAGGTATCATAAAATGATTAGGTCAATTTAGTTGAAGACATCCTCAAAAATAAGGATAAAGAGATTGCAGAGTTGAAAGAGGCCTTCTCCATTGCCTAATCCTGAATTACTTTCCTTGAACGTGAAAATATTCAATTGAAAATGAATCAATTCATTCAAAGTAAATACAAATTATACATGGAGGAAAAAAAAGGTAAAGGAAATAATATTGTTTTTTTTTACCAAGTGTAGGAGATGGAGGCTGAAGAACATGCAAAAAAACCAATAACAAGAGGCTTAAGAAGGGCAATGGAGCAAGAGAAATGAAAAATTCATCAATATGAAGAGTTAACATTTGATGAGTTCATTGCCATGGAGATCAATGAGGATAGAGAGCTTTGGCTATTAAGATTTAATGAGAATATGGAGAATTTATTGAAGAAGGATAACATGGATAACAAGATGCAAAGGCACATGACAAGTCATTATCATACCAAGGATACCATTTCTCAAGTAAGGCTGAAACAAGTCAAAAAGAGGCTTAAAGAGGCGCAAATGAAGCTCAAGGAGAATGACATCTTGGATTTATGGGATGAAGGTTCATTATATGTGTATCCTATCTCTTTCAGGTGTCAAAGAAACAATTTTGAAGGCTTTGGAGAAATTTCGGTATTTTTCATGATTTTAGCAGAATTCTGGAAATTTCTCATTGCATAAGAGTAATGGACACTTATGCATTTTTTTTTGGAGGTAGCCAAATGGTTATTTCTTTACGTGGATGGATGTATTTTGATTGGTACATCATAGATAAGTAACCCTCCTGCAATGACAAGCTGCAATTTGGGAGAAAAAGCTAAAAACCACTTATTTTTCATGTTTTTTCCTCCTTTTTGGACCCTTTGTTATGCTTTTGAGTGACCCTAGGAGAATGGATTTTTGAAGTCCTTCCTGTGGTCCATTTTGAAAAATTAAATATTTTCTAGAAACTAGACACACATGGTTAGTTGACTGTTCTTTCAGAAGTGAATTTGGACTTCTCAAAGTGCCTCCAAAGTTCTATTACACTTTTGCAATTTGTTTTTAAAATCTTCAGTCAAAATTGTCACATATCAGCATTAGATTCCCTCAATACAACTGTCCAACTCATAAATGGTCACAAATTTGAGGCTATGAGTTGTCATCAGAGTTATTGGTTTTGTTTTTGCTTCCTATTATGAGGCAATTTGTAATTAATGTAAGGGAAAAACACTCCTAGTTTGTAGCTAAAATTAAGGGAATGGCTTTTAACCTCCCTAGAAACTAGGAAATGACTCATATTTTCCATTTATGATCCATTTTGGATGGGATTTAGACCTGATCAGGTGTCATGGTATGTATTTTCTATAAGTAGACTCTCTTTTGTCTTTGTTGGGGTTGTATAGTGTCATATTTTACTGTGGAGATCTTATAACTAGTTTGTGGAATGAAATCAGAGACAGATTTGCAGGAAATATTGTGAGATACATTTTGTATGATTTTGAACATCTGTGTTTCTCATGTTTTATTATTATATTATTCATAATTCCATTTCTATTTCTTTATACATGTCTATCTTGTGAGTTTGAGAGCATAATTCATGTTATGAATGCTCTATTTTATACAAGATTCACCATATTATGTTTATTTTCTTCTGAAATCGAATGAATTCACCTTAGTGCTCATTCAATCTCTATTCCATATTCATCGTATACTCAATGAATGATTAATATGTTTCTAGACTACCTACCTTGCCTCACACACTCTTTGCAAGTTAACCTTGAAGTTCAAACCAAAAAGGTCTCATTTACAGTCCATTTGCTAACTTTCCTATCCAGCATTCAAAATATCAAATAAATTTTAATCATTTAAGATTACATATCTAGCCTAAAATCGTATGATACTCAACCATTCATTTTACTATTTAAAGTGGAAAAGAGAGAGCCCTCTCTGGTCCAGGTAGGGCTAGCAACCTGACATAAATTTGGTCTGTGGTTACCATTCTCCAATCCTAATGTCAGCCTTAGGAATTTGGGGAGAGTGATAACATTCTTGGCGTCTTTTCCATGGAACGATTGCTAAACATTCCCTAGGAGTATTTCTTTAATTCTTTGAAAGTTAGACTTGTAGGTGACAAGTTGTAGCTTTCATAACAGGGTGAATTATAAATTCTAAGCCAAAGTCTAAAATTCCTATCTTAATTTGGCTCCTAAAAGACATACCAGTTCAAATCCCGACCCAAATCCCTCACGAATTGTGTATGATCCTGAGAGTATTTTTAGAAAACATAAAACCAAGTCTTGAAAGGTTGGAATAGTTGTTCCTCCACTTGTCAAATCAAATTCTCTACGTACGGGATTTGTTCCAGAAGATTTGGTCAATAGTCTGGAATATGAAAAGTATTTATTTAGAACCAAGTATGAAACTTTTATTTCAAAAGTTGCCATTGATCTTTCGATTTTGAATCCTTTGCAACATTTTCTAAATATTTTGAGTCTAAAATCGATAGTGAAGTCTGGTCTAATTTTCATAAACTCAAGGGTTTGGTAGAAAATTTTCAAGAAACTTCAGAGAAGGCCTATTTTCAATATCAGCAGCAGACCTTTGCTCCATCTGTCATCTCACCTTCTTATACAGCTAAATCATTAATCCCTCCTTTCATTTCAACATTACCTCTACAATTTTTCACTCCATCAGCACCTCCACCACCCCCTCTATTAGTCATGGCTAGATTTTCTCTGCTAATTCTATCGCTTTAGCTTACTCCACTACCTCAGAATTAGGGTCAGAGGCTTCCTCTTTTCGATGGAACATTATATGTTACAACCTATGAGCATGTCACCTTTCTAGCTAGTATATGGTGTTGACACGGTGTTCCCTTCTTCTCTAGCTGTACCGGTGATGAAAATTCTGCAAGAGATTGACAGTGAGCCTAATGAAATTCAATGAAGAATAAACCAAATGATCCATCTGTAGTAGTCAAGACACGAAGTTTCCAGTAATACTTCAAAGCTTCATGAGAAAATTAAAAATATTTCTGATAGGAAGACCAAAGTGGATGATTTCAAGCTTGGGGATGTTGTTCTTCACTGAGATGCCCATAATGAAGACAAGAGTAAGCATGGGAAGTTCGATAATTTATGGAAAGGACCTTACAATATCACTGCATTCAGAGGAAACAAATAATTTCTACTAGAGGATCTTGAAGGGAAAGAAGTGTCGGGAGGACCAATCAATGGTAGGTTCCTCACACACTATCTAAATTTATCATTGAAGAAGAATTTAATTTTCATTGTACATATCATTTTAAATTTGATGTCCCAACAAATAAGGAAGTTTTTGCAGAAGTTTGAAGCCCGAGGAGAAGGCCATGAGATTTCTACAAACATCACATGTTTTCTTTCAAAAAGTTAAAAGGTTTCAGTCAGTTTTCAAGTCAGAGTCAAGTCAGTTATCAAGTCAGAGTCAATTCATTTGTTTTTAGTCAAAGTTTCTAGTTTGTCAAGTCTTACAAAGTCCAGTTTGACTCCATCGCCCAATGGTAAGGCTACCTGATCTACAATGTTCTTGAAACTTCATGAAGGAGCTGAAATCCCCATTTGGAGCCAATTTCAGCCCAGGTATGTCAGTGATCAAATGACTCTTTCAGTTGTTTTCCATTAGGTCATAGGTCAAAATTTTTACTTTTTTCGAATCAGTTCTCAGAAATATTTTTGGTCACTGAAGAAGGCTAAACCATGTATACTGCTCCTTCATTTAATTTATCATCATTATTGTCAAGATCATCGCCATCATCATTTTCAAGGTCACCATCTCCATCATCATCATTCAATAGGTCTAGGGTTATGTCATTTCATTTCACTTAGGTCAATTCTAGGTTCAACCCTGCCTTTGGAAAAATCATCAAATTTTCACTAAAAATAAGGTAGTGGACCTCGAATTCATCCATAAAACCCTATTGAAGGATCAGGAATGTTTATGAAGTTCAAATAAAGCCATATCTCTTGTTTCATATGGATCAAGTTTCAAAAAGTTTTAAAATATCTCATCTCTATCTCATTGCTTCATGAAATATAGAAATTTTGTCTCAATGTTTCTTTTAAAGGATAAAAAAGTCATCATCCACTGTCAGATCTCCAAAGGAGTTCATTTTTACCTATTGTCCTAGTAAAATCCAAAATACTATCATTTCAAGCTTCAGAAACATCTTATCTGTTTTAAAAAAGTCATGTCCAATGTGAAAGTTAAAAAATATTCAAAAGCAGTCTCACTGTCTCATGAAAAGGAGAAAATTTGTCTCAAGGTCTCATTTTAAAAGCCTAATAAGGTCATCTCAATTGTCAAGGAATGAAAACGAGGTTAAATATGTTTTCTCATCTTACTCAAAGAGCCAAAGAGTCACCTTTCATGTCAAAGGGTTCAAAACATGTTTTTTTGTTTTCTTACCTCATTTGATAAAACTCAGCATGTCATCCTCCAAGTTGCAAAAAAGGTTTAAAAAGGTCAGTTCAAAGTCAAGAAGGGTGAATGAAATCACATTTTTTTTCTTTCATCCCATGTGAAGGAGTAAAATGTCACTTTCAAAAGCATAAAAATGTCAACAATGTTTTTGTAAATGTCAAAGGGAAAAGGTAAAGGTTGTCAAAGATTATAAAGGGAAAGGAAACTTCATTCTTCTTTTAGTGTTATCCTTTCATATATGTGAGATCCACTTTGATTATCTATGTTCACTATCAATATTCTCTCACAAACTCTCAAGAAAACCACGATTCTACATTGTTGTGGTGAGTAAAAGCCTCTGTTGTTACGTTTTTGTCTGTGAGGGAAAGTACCTTGTTACGCTTCTGAGAGTGAAAAATAACGTTGTTACGATTTTGTGGAGGTAGTAAAAATGTGTTACACTCCTGTCAGTGTGGATAATAGCATTTTTATGTTTTTTTGGAAAGTAGAATCACATTTGTTACGCTTCTGTGTTGGAGTAAAGTGTTGTTACTTTTCTGAGAGTGAAGAGAGGCAGTTGTTATGCTCCTGTAGGTAGCTTCCGATGTTGATTGAAGCTCGAAACCCTACAAACCTTCAAGTATTCAAGCTCATTCCTTTGTGTGGCTAATTCACAAGGTAAATTCCCATATTTTCATTGTTTTTATATGTCATTTAAGCTTTCTCCATCTCTCCACTATCCACATAAAAAAAAAAACTTTAGTCAAAACCCTACCCTATTCAACCCAAACCCTACCCTATTCAAACCTAAACCCTATCCTATCAAATTCATACACCCCTATTCCCATCTATATTCATTTTAAATTACCCTCATAACATGTCAAGAAAAATAAAATCCTAATCTAAGGCTATTTGACACAGTGAGAGGAGTGAAAACAATGAAAACATACAATAATATGTTTTACGATTTTGAGGGATTTAGAATTATCCATTTTCATCCATTCCAATTGAATTGTGTAGCTAAGGTGTCAGCATATCCTCTCAAATTTTATCAAATATTTTTTCTATCTCCATAACCCTAAAAAATAAAATCACTTCTTCACTAGTTTCTTCCCACAACCAAAATTGGGAAATTACTGTGTTTTGAGGATTTGAATGACTTAAACTCATCCATTTTCTTTCATTCCACCTTAATTATGGAGACAATACACCATCCTACTCACTGAATTTTTGTTAGAAATTTTAATCAGCCCCATCACCCCTTTTTCACCTCACAAACTTGCCCTACTGTTTCATAGGCTATTCTCACAGTCAAATTTGGGAATTTCCTGTGTTTTAGACATTTTGACACCTTTCACTCATCCATTTTCCTTCATTACACCTTCAACTTGAAGCTGACACACAACACTACCCACTCAAATTTTTCTAGAACTTTTTTCAGCTTCAAGACCCTCCATTTCATCCACCAAAATCACACCTTCATACTCTGTGTTTTCAATATTTCCATTCACCATCCACTCATTTCATTGACATCCTAGGGTTTTCATCATTCCAGTGACCCACACCATGGAAAGTGACAAGAAGAGCTTCAAACGAGGGTGACATATCGAACTTGAGCCATTCACCCTATACGATATTAATTCTTCGCCATTGGACAAAAGATGCTTTCAAAGAACTAAGTGATTAACATTTTGTGAAAGGCTTATGGAAGGAGGGTATCATATTTAGTTGCCCAGCCTATTTGCAACCAGCTGCAATATGGGAAAGCTCACTCTTGCAGGTATGGAGATCAAGTTATCATCTGACCTAATCACTTCAGCTACAGGTTTCCCTTCTCAAGGAGAGCAGTGGTTCAATGGTATGGATCTTGACATTGAAAACTACAAGAAGTTTCTAAAGCCTCATGCTAGAGATGATTCAGAATTTATTTTCCTTTTAAAAATGTCATAAACAAGTATGCTCCTCTGATGATGTTTATAATGAAGTACTTTACATGTGCAAGAAGATTCTCCAGACTATACAAGTATCACATCAGGCTTTTGATGCACTTTACCAGAGTCAAAAAATTTGATTTGCCTCATTATTTATACAGGAGATTGATTAAGATGGTTGAGAAGGTTTAGAGAAAAATATAAGATCATCATACTAGTCTCTTTCATCATGGACTTATCAAGCTCATTGTGCAGCATCACTTGTCCTCCATAAACATGACATGGGGAGATTTCTTGGAGAGATTGTTAGCAGCGATTTTTGTCTTACATATTACATCATCACCATAGCCAATGGAGATTGGCTCTTCTAGCATTCTTATTCAACTTTTAGATGTCCCTAGGGTTGTGGGATTTTCTCACACATATGAGAGAGCTAGGAGGAAATTTTTTGTGCCTAAGTCTACCAGGAGATTTCTTACACTTGGCACCCATGATGAGTAAAGTCAAATAGAGGAGCAACCTCTTTTGTATCAGCATAATGAGCCAGTGCCAATGGAACCTAAGGTATCAGAACATGAAGAGGTAGAATCAGTTGAAGACATCATCAAAGGGAAGGATAAATAGATTGCATAGTTGAAAGAGGCCTTCTCCATTTCCCAATCCCAAATTACTTTCCTTGAATGGAAAAATATTCAATTGAAAATGAATCAGTTCCTCCAAAGTAAATAAGGATCATACATGGAGGAAAAAATAGGTAAAGGCAAGAATATCGTTGTTTTTTACCAAGTGTAGGAGATAGAGACTGAAGCACATGCAAAAATACCAAGAACAAGAGGCTTAAAAAGGGCAATGGAGAAAGAGAAACAAAAAATTCATCAATCTGAAGAGTTAACATTTGATGAGCTCATTTCCATGGAGATCAATGAGGATAGAGAGCTTTGGCTATCAAGAGTTAATGACAATATGGAGAAGTTATTAAAGAAGCCTAAAAGGGATAACAAGCTGCAAAAGGCACATGACAAGTCATTATCATACCAGGGATACGATTTCTCAAGTAAGGCTGACATTAGGGGAATTTTGAGATCTAAAATGGGCCTCCTAAGAAAAATGTGTAACCAAAATAAAATTTATTAGAACCAATAAGATTCAAGATGATGATGTCAGCCATGGGGGATGATTCACCATTTTTGGAGTAAAAAATTAAAAATATTAAAAAATAATAAAATACTAAAACTACTTTTTCAACTCGTATTTTCAATTTATCGCCTTAAGGGTTTACTCAAATTTCAAGCAAGAATACTCATTGGATGCAAAATTTAATTACTCATCCAAGGAGTACCCATGTTGCATACTTTTGATGGACCCTACTATATCAAAAATGAAAAATACATGAAAAAACGTGATTGCAATCACGTTTTTCATGTCTTTCTCATTTTTCATATAGAAGAGTCCATCAAAAATATGCAACATGGGTACTCCTTGGATGGGAATTTAAATTTTGCATCCAACGAGTATTCCTTCTCAAAATTTGAGTAAAAACTTAGGGAGATAAGTTCAAAATACGAGTTGAAAAAGTAGTTTTTTCTTTCTTCCCTCTAAAATTTGATGATGTAATCAAATCTTATTTTATTATTTCCACTATTATTTTATAATTTCCTTAGGAGGCCCATTTTAGACCTCAAAATTCCCCTAATGAGAAATTCAAAAAGAGGCTTAAAGAGGCGCAAATGAAGCTCAAGGAGAATGGCAACTTGGATTTATTGGTTGAAGCTTCATTATATGTGTAGCCTATCTATTTCAGGTGTCAAATAACCAATTTTGAAGGCTTTGGATAAATTTTGGTATTTTTCATGATTTTTGGCAAAATTCTGGAAATTTCTCATTGCAGAAGAGTAACAGACACGTGACATTTTGTTTTGGAGGCAACCAAATGGTGATTTATTTACATGGATGGATGTATTTTGATTGGTACATCATAGATCCGTAACCCTACTTTCATGACAAGCTACAATTTGGGAGAAAAATATAAAAAACAACCTATTTTTATGTCTATTTATTCATACATTTCTATCTTGTGAGTTTGAGAGCAGAATTCATGTTATGCATGCTCTGTTTTATACATGATTCACCATATTATGTTTATTTGCTTCTTAAATTGAATGAATTCACCTCAGTGCTCATTCAATATCTACTCCATCTTCATCCTATACTCAATGGTTGATTAATATGTTTCCAAACTACCTACCTTGCCTCACACAGTATTTACAGGTTAACCTCGAAGTTCAGACCTAAAAATTTCATTTACAGTCCATTCACTGACTTTCCTATCCAACATTTAAAATATCAAACAAATTTTACTCATTTAAGCTTACATATCTAAACTAAAATCTTATGATACTCAGCCATTCATTTGACTGTTTAAAGTGACAAAGAGAGAGCTCTCTCTTGTTCGGGTAGGGATAGCTACCTGACCTAAAGTTGGTTTATGGTTACCTTTCTCCAATCATATTGTCATCCTTAGGAATTTGGGGAGAGTGATAATAGGTAGATCTCGTAAAATTTCAGTTGAGTCTTTCACTTGATCTCATAATTGAACCTTCATTCCATCCACCTGTTAGTAACCAGTAGTCTACTTAGGTGAATGAGATGAAGCTGGGGGGCATGTACCTTGAATTGAGTCACCATGTTGGGGGCATGCAAAATTATCTCAAGCATAGTTTGTCTCTGTTTCAATCTTGTGTAAAAATGAAACCAATTTCAAATAGATTTTCTCGTGTTTCGAGATTGTGTAAAAATGAAACCATTCTTGTCCTGCCTCTTGTGATTGCCATTTTATCAGCCTGGTTTTCCCAGATGAGCCTTGGTTTTCTCATTCCATCATCACCATTTTCTTAGCTGATCATACAATCCCACTTGGATGTTTTACGCTTTTGTGAGGAACCATTATGATGAGTGGTCTTGTTAGCTAGCCTCTTGACCTTTACTTGCTTTGAGAAGTTCCACCATAACCAGAACCATTTGCTACCCCTTATACCACTCATTCCTCCAAGAGGAGTCCTCTTTCAGCTCCTTTCTAACTCCCAAAATATTAAAAGATTTCCTAGTAGTTGTCATTTCGAAATAGTTAAAGTGAATGAACTGACAGGATCTCAATATACATTTACCCCTTTTTCGAGCTGAGGTTTACTATTTACGAAAAAGGAATACATTGATTGAACATGGTAAAGAGGTTCTCTCAGAAATAGTTTTCTACCTTTTCGGATTCAAGAGATGAATTACGAAAAGGGACATAATGGAGTTTTATTTTTGTTTCTTTTCAAACTCCCTAAACATGAAAATTTAACGAGTTTACCTTTCGTTGGACTCGTTAAATATTAAACGACGAAAGACTTGTAACCATGACGAGACCAACTTCCTCCTTCATAGGGCTCGTTAAAATTAATAGGATGGATTCATTTGAAGAATCACTTACATGCTCTGGATATGCTATCCTATTCATGATGGCTATAAAAAGTAAAGAGGTACTAATTAGCAATGTTTAGTTTCCAAATTTTCAATGATCAAACATAATCTTTCAATTGTTTTCCTAGAATTTATAGGTCAAAATTTCATGTTTCAAGTCAGTTTTCAAATATAATTTTTTTCACTGAATATGTATAGGTCTGAGATGATATTCCCTCCACTCCATTCATGGTCATCATAATTTTAGAGTTCATGTAATCCATCAATAATCTAGGGTCCGATTTCATTCACCACAACTTCATTTAGGTCAGAGTCTAGGTCTCATTTGTTTCGCCACCATAAGGGTCAATTATGTCATAAAAGAAAGTGAAAAAATCTCATTTTCACCATACAAGTCATTTGCATAGGGAGTTAGAAAATATAGGGAAATAATTAAAGGTCTCCTCTCTTTTCACCATAATAATCCACAACTGCCCTGGGTTGAAGAAAAATAAGAAATTTTGTGCCAACACTACCTGTGCTACGCTTTTGGGTGTGTTGTGCAGGAGACGCGCTTTTGGTGTTTGAGCTCCAAATCAGTTCTACAAGGTTAAAAACCACTGCAAAAAGATTCATACACTTCCTAAATAGTAATTGGACACCCTCCATACCTCTCTCAAATCCAAATTCATCAGCAATTGAGTGGTTTCCTTCATTAGGTTACCTCCACTACGTGGTGCACAGGTGTTGCGCTTTTGATGCTTTTCATATTTTATTTTGTTCAGGTGATAAAACCATAATAAAACCATACAAAACCTTAATATAACCTTCATACACCATACACTAACATTTCTTATCACTCACAACCCTATTTTCCATCAATTTCATTAAAACCCTAATTTTCAGTACATTTTGGAAGAAAAATTAGTGAAACCCTGTGTTTTGACCTTTTGGGCACCTTTCACATGGCCATTCCCAAAAATTACACTTGAAAAATGTATCCAAATCATCACCCTACCTCCCCAAATTTTCATGGATTTTCCCTAACTTCCTTCCACTTCATTTTTGTCCCTAAAACCACTCTACCACTGTCCCCTGCTTTCCTAATTTTCCACCTTCCCTATCCACTACATCA
Source organism: Pinus albicaulis (assembly GCA_034641835.2). NCBI lineage: Eukaryota > Viridiplantae > Streptophyta > Pinopsida > Pinales > Pinaceae > Pinus > Pinus albicaulis. The sequence continues at coordinate 1,159,584,972 of CM076575.1, read as the reverse complement.
AGAAAGGTTTTTCCTTGTTGAAAAACATTATTGAGTGTGAGAAGAAGGTCCATAATGAAGGTAACCATTATATTTTTAAGCCAAATCAGACGCATGTCATCATTTTTAGAGCTTCGTGGTCATTTGTCAGGGTTTACATTGCACATGGGGATAATTTAGCTTCAAAATCTGTTTCTAAAGTAATGGAGCTGAATTTTACAAACGTGAAAGTGGTTTTTGTCAATAATATGACAAATAATAAAAATATCCTTCATTTTATTCACGGGTGTTATGGTTTGAGAGAAATTCTCAAAATATAGTTGCTCTAGGTCATTTTCTACAATTTTGGACAGGTTATGTTCAAATCAATATTTCAGGGGTTTCGAGCAACGTTTTGTAGTTCTTGATGACTCCATTCTATATAAAACCTCATAATATTTCCAACCATACCACTTTCATCCAAAACCCCCTCAAGTAACGCCTCCAAACTCCCTCTCAAATTAGGTGCTACACTTATGCTTAGAGTGCGCTATGCTTTTGCAAATTTTGAGTGATCAACTTAAAAATTGGATTCTGAGCTAATGGGAAAGTATTTTGGAAAACTGGAGGAGATTATGGTTCATAGCATGCCAAAGAAAAAAAACCTCTCTCAGTTTTGTAAAAAACTTTATCGTTACACAAATATGGATCCATATTTAATCCCTATTTTTGCAGATTTTTGGCAATTCCCTTGTTAAGTTTTTGTGAGCCCTTGTTATGCTTTTTCCTCCCTTGTTACGCTTCTAGAAAAGAAAAAAAATTTCGGTCTAGGGCTCCAAAAAACTTCCAAACCAGTTCAATATTGGAACCATTGCCTTTTGTAACCATAATACAAGGTAATATATCATCTCTTATGCTCTCTTGTGGTTAAATTTATGAGTGTTAACACATTTTCATGCTCATTTTATTTTCTTCACATTGTCACTTGTCCAAGGTGTATACATTTTTTTTAATTTGACAAACCCTAACCTACCCCACCTACCTAAACCCTAAAACTATCATCTAAACCCTAACCCACACATTTCATACACCTTATCCCCACATGCCTATCATCTACACCATTGATAACATGTCAAATACAAGAAAACCCTAGATTCTATTTTTTCACAGTGAAAAACATTGAGAATTTCCTGTGTTTGCTAGATTTTTCCACCTTACACTCATCCATTTATCTTCATTCCACTTTCAATATGGAGCTAAGATGACACCTCATGCACTGAATTTTTATTAGATCCATGGCCCTCATTTCACATTCTAAACCTACACCTCTTCTACACTAGCTATTCTCATAGTCAACATTGGGAATTTCTTGTGTTTTTATCATTTTGCCACCTTCCTCATACTAATTTTCCCTCATTCCACCCACAACTTAAATATAACACACAACTCAACCCACTCAATGTTTTCTAGAATTTCTCTCAGCCTCATGACCCTTCATTTCATCCTTTAAACTCATACTTTCCTACACTCTGATTTTCCAGATTTCCATACATTCACTCAGCTCATTAACATCCTAGGGTTTTTATCATTCGAGTGACAAAAAAAATAGAAAGTGACAAGAATAGCTTCAAGGGAGGGTGCCACCTAAGGCTAGAACCCTTCACAATGCATGAAATTAATGCCTCGCCATGGGCCAAAATATGCTTTGAGAGGGCTCAATGTTTGAGATATTATGAAAGGCTTATGGAAGAGGGGTACCATATTCAACTAACCAGCCTATTTGGAACAAGCTACAACATGGGAAAGGTCACTCTTGCATGTATGGAGATGAGCCTATTATCAAACCTAATTTATTCAGCAACATGTATCCCTTCTCATGGAGAGAAGTGGTTCAAGGGCATGGACTTAGACATTGAAGAGTATAAACAATTTCTCAAACCTCATGCTAGAAAGGAACCACATGTGAATTACTTGGCTATTTATCGCATCTCTCATAGGTGCTATAGAACCAATTTTGAGAAGTTTTGAATAATTTTGGTATTTTACATGATTTTTGGCATAATTCTGGAAATTTCTCATTGCAGAAAGGTAACAAACACTTATGAATTTTATTTTGGAGACATCCAAATGGTGATTTATTTACATGGATGGATTTAGTTTGATGATTACATCATAGACAGTAACCCTCATGGCATGAAAAGCTGAAATTTGGGAGAAAAATCTTAAAAAACACCTATTTTCATGTTTTTGCTGCTTTTTGGACCCTCTGTTACGCTTATGAGTGACTATGGGAGAATGGATTTTGGAAGGTCTTCTCATGGTCCATTTTGCAAAATTCAAGATGTTCTGAAAGCTAGACACACAGGGCTAGTTAACTGATTTTTCAGAAGTGGATTTTTACTTCTCAAAGTGCCTCAAAAGTGCCTCTAACGTTCTATGAGGCTTCTAGAATTTTTTTTTTAAAATCTTCAGTTAGAATTGTCACAGATCAACATTGGATTCCCTCAGGACACTTGTCAAGCTCAGAAATGGTAACAAATTCGAGGCTATGAGTTGTCATTAGAGCTAGTGGGTTTTTTTTGGCTTCCTATCATGAAGGAATTTGTAATCAATGTAAGGGACAAACACTCCTAGTTAATATCTAAAATTCAGGGAATGGTTTCTAACCTCCCTAGAAACTAGGAAATGACTCATCTTTAGCATTTATGATCCATTTAGGGTGGGATTTCGACCTAATAATGTGTCATTGTCAATTTTTTCAATAATTAGACTCTCTTTTTTGTTTTTTAGGGTTAGATAGTTGTTATTTGCAGTGGAGCTATTGTACAAGAATTTACTAATGAAATCAAGGACAATGTTGCAAACATAGTATTGATACTCCTGTGGTATCCCTTTGAGAATTTTTTTTCCTTTGTAAACTCATGATGTTTAATTTTATGTCACTAATTATTCAGATATATACTCCTTTATGCGAAGTCTTATCAGTTTATTGACAGAAAACATGTTTACCATGCTCTGTTTTTCATAAGAATTTCATTAAATTGTCTTGCGCTTCTGATGAATGAATTCAGTTTAATGCTTATTATTATTCCCTCTCATTTCACTCTATACAGAATGAAAAATTAATAATTCTTCTTAGATTACCTACCTGGCCTCACTCTTACCTCTGCAACTAAACCTTTGAAATCAGATCAAAACCCTATACCTAGTCTCCTAAACTGTCACTCCAATCCAGTAAAACTCCAAACAAACAAAAACCTTAATCTATTGAGCATCATAACCAGCGTAAAAAATTATATCCACTCATCCCTTTGACTAAAAATTTACATAGAGAGAGCCCTCTCTGGTCCGGGTAGGGCTAGCTACCTGACCTAAAGTTTGGTCTATGAGTACCTTTTTCCAATCCTACTATCAGCCTTGGGAATTTGGGGAGAGTGATAACATTGTTGGCGCCGTTTCCGGGGAGCGAAGGTTAAATATTTCCTAGGAAATAATGACAAATATTAGCTCTGATTGTTGATGGTGAACAATGGTCAGGCACAAGAAGGTTGTACATCTTTCACCTAGCGACTCCAGTGGCAAAGAATCCAAAAGTTCAGAGTTTTCATGGAAAATCCATTGTTCAAAAATCTGTAGCTTCGACAACTATTGGTGACTTCACTGTTTTCAATATGGATTCAATTGCAAGAAGGAATTATAGGTATGCTCCTATGTATCGAGATCATGTTCTAGGCTTTCCAAATCCTATGCCTTAGGTAGATTGTCAAACATACTTGCCAAAATTCAGAGATGGAAAAGGTGATGATGCTACACTTCGTTTCATAAGATTTCATATGCATGCATGTAAGATGAAGATTAATTTTCATGAATATTGTTTAATGAATATGTTCATTATCAAATTAGAAGAAAAAGCACGGTTTTGGTATGAAATATTGCCTCTTCTTGTATTTATTCTCTCAAGGATTATCACTCGGTATTTTTGAGAATTATAGAGAAACCTATCCTTTTGTGATCACGTTGAGAATTGTATTCAAGAGCTATTAAGTGCTTATGGTGATGAAGAGTTTATGGATGATGAAATTTTGGATGATTTGAATGAAAATCCTTTTCAGCACCATGAGAAGATCATGGATTCTTCCATGGATGACAAAAAACTTGAGTACAATTCTTCAAAGGATGACATTGATATTCCATATGTCGAAGTTGATGATAATTTGTAGCAGTCTTTCCAATCTTCAAGCGATAAAGATATATATGAATATGTTCTATCCAGCTACCCTTCATCCCTATCTTCTTCTGATTTTTGAATTTAGGAAGAAATATGTGCAAATAAAAATTTTGAGTTTGCTTGTAAAGAAACTCTAAAGAGTCATGATCTATCCATTGAGGTCAAAAAAAGTGTGCAAGAGGTTTGTTGTCTTGAGTTTGATGAACATGTCTAGCAACCTTCAAAGGTTCAATATGTATAATTTTTCAGAATCAAGAGATTTCTCTTTCTGATATACATGAAAATCCACTTGTAGATTTTCGTGTTGATGTTGATTTGGCTACCTCCATTGAATATCTGCAAGAACATACAAATATTGTCTCTGATCCGAATGATATGGAATATCACATTACTGTATTTCTATTTAAGAAGGATCAACGAAATGAAGAAGAACAATCAACCATTATATTTGAAAGAATTTCCCTTCTTTTTGTTGATCAACAAGAGGGAATGTTTCATTATTTTCAAGAACCCTTAGGCAGTCTTTTGGAAGCATCAGAACGGATAGAGTTTTTTTTCTTCGCCAACATAGAGATTGGGTTCAATTTTCAGTTGGGATTGTCATTACCATGACACTTTTCTTTTGAGTAAAATAGGAGGAGCAAGAAATCAGATAGCCATTTTCTTTCATGGTTGCACTAGATCTTTGATTACACTTGATAAGTGATTTATGGACCAATTAGAATAGGTAAGGTGTAATGAATAAGATCAACATTCTGAGCATTTTTTTCAGTGTCATTTTCTAGTATATTTTGCAGTTGATGATGTACAATTCAGTTTTCATTTTAACTTGAATCAGTTTGAGGATTGTAGCTGTAGTAACTCGATTTCCCAATGGATGAGGCTACTTGGTATACGGTGTTCTTGACACCTCATTAGGGGAATTTTGAGGTCTAAAATGGGATTCTTAAGGAAATAATAAAATAATAGCTAAAACAATAAAATAATATTTATGAAATTTCAATTCATTTTTTGCACCACAATCCTTGTAACCATAGTTAAATTAAATTCAAAATTTGTACCAAAATAAAATTAATAAAAAACTTTTATTGATGTGACTATAAATAAGAATGAGCGTTTCAAGAAAAAATCATTTTCATTGAACAACTACGGCATTTGTCCTTTGTACTTAAATAACTTAAAATATAATATAAATATAATATTATTAAAATTTATATTATTTAAATTGTATAATAACATGTAATTAATATACTATATAAAAATAATATAATATATGTATAAGGATATGCATTGTTTCCTTCAAGAAATATGAAATGACAATAATATATTTTTATTCAAAAAAGTGTGAAATGACATTTATTATGAGTACTTTACTTTGAATTTAAAAGTACTTAGAGCACTACCATGGTTAACCATGAGTTTTTATCCACCATTGATAATGTGACAAATAAGTACCTTTAACTCAATCAATGCCACCTCAACCATTAGAGATGATGTAATCCCCTAAAATGTGATTGATTCTCATAAAGTGAATTTTGATTATACATTTTCCTTAGGAGGCCCATTTTAGACCTCAAAATTCCCCTAATGCCTGATGGAGCTGCCATCCCCAACCGAAGAAAATTTTAGTGCCCAAATGTTCAGTGATCAAACATACTCTTTTAGTTGTTTTCCTAGAAGTCATAGGTTAAAATTTCATGTTTCAAGTCAATTTTCAAATAAAATTTTGTTCACTGAATATGTCAAGGTCTAAAATGCTACTCCCTTCACTCCATTCATGGTCATCATAATTTCATAGTTCATTTCATCCATCAATAATATAGGGTATGTGCTCATTCACCACATCTTCATTTAGATCATAGTCTAGGTCTCATTTGCCTCACCACCATAAGAGTCAATTATGTCATAAAAGAAAGCGAACAAAATCTCATTTTCACCATACAAGTCATTTTTATAGGGAGTTAGAAAAGATATGGAAATAAGTAAAGATATATTCTCTTCTCGCCATCATACTCCACAACTGCCATGGGTTGAAGAAAAATAAGGAAATTTGTGCCAACACTACCTGTGCTACGCTTCTGGGTGTGCTGCGCTTTTGGTGTTTGAGCTCAAAATCAGTTCTCCAAGGTTCAAAACCACTGTAAAAATGTGCATACACTTTAAAAACAGTAATTTGACACCCTCCATACCTCTCTCAATTCAAAATTCATCATAAAATGAGTGGTTCCCTTCATTAGGTTACCTCCACTACGTGCTGGGCAAGTGCTGCGATTTTAGAGTTTTTCATCTTTTGTTTGTTTCAGCTGATAAAAACCTAATAAAACCATATAAAACCTTCATATAAATTTCATACCCCATACCCTAACATATCCTATCACTCACAACCCTCTTTTCCATCAATTTCATTAAAACCCTAATTCTCACTACATTCTGGAAGAAAAACTAGTGAAACCCTGTGTTTTGACCTTTTGGGAACCTTTCACATGGCCATTTCAAAAAATTAAACTTGCATCATGTATCCAATGCATCACCCTACCTGCCCAAATTTTTAGGGATTTTTCCCTAACTCCCTTCCCCTTCATATCTATCCCTAAAACCACTTTACCACTATCCCCTATTTTCCTAATTTTCCAGCTTCCCTATCCACTACATCAAGCGAGGGCTTTACTTGTGGAAGAAAATCATGGAGGGTGAGAAGAAGGTCCATAAGGAAGGTCACTATTCCAGGTTTGAGCCAACTCAGACCCATGGCATCATTTTTAGAGATTTGTGGTCATTTGTTAGGGTTTACATTGTACATAGGGACAATTTGGCTTCCAAATCCATTTCTGAAGCAATGGAGATTAATTTTACAAAAGTGAACAATATTTTTGTCAATATAGGCCAAAGAAAAAAATCCTCCTTCATTTTATGCACATGTATTATGGTTTTAGAGACATGCTCAAAATACAGTTGCTCCAGGTCATTTTCTACACTTTTGGATAGGTTGTCTGCAAATCAATGTTTTAGGGGTTTGGAGCAGGGGTTTGCAGTGCTTGATGACTCCATTCTGTATCAGACATACTAAGCTTTCCAGCCATACCAATTTCAGCCCAAAAATCCCCTGAGAAGGCCTCCAAACTCCCTATCAAATTTGGTTCTACGCTTCTGAAAATTTTGAGTGATCAATTCTAAGCTTGGATTCTGAGCTAATGGGAAAGTATTTTTGAAAACTGGAGGAGGTTATTGTGCATAACATGCTAAAGAAAAAAACCTCTCTCAGTTGGGTAAAAAAATTTATTGTTAGAGATATATGGATCCATATTTAAGCCCTATTTTTCATATTTTTGGAAATTCCCTTGTTACGTTTTTGTGAGCCCTTGTTATTCTTTTGCCTCCCTTGTTATGCTTTTGTATATGTTGTTACGCTTCTGGAAAAGAAGCATTTTTCGGTCTAGGGCTCCAAAAAAACTTCAAAACAAGTTCAAGCTTGGCACCATTACCTTTTGTAACTCTCATACAAGGTATGATATCATCTCTTATGCTCTCTTGTGGTTAAATTTATGAGTGTTAACACACTTTCATGTTCATTTTCTTTTCTTCACATTGTCACTTGTCCATGGTGTATAATTTTTTTTTTTAATTTGAAAAACCCTAATCTACCCCACCTACCTAAACCTTAACCCTATCATCTAAACCCTAACCCACACATTTCATACACATTATCCCCACACTCATATCATCTACACCATTCCTAACATGTCAAATACAAGGAAACACTAGATTCTAGATTTTTTCACACTGAAAAACATTAAGAATTTCCCGTGTTTGCTAGATTTTGCCTCATTACACTCATCCATTTATCCTCATTCCAATTTAAATATGGAGCTAATATGACACCCTATGCACTGAATTTTTCTTATAATTTTTTCTTAACTCCATGGCCCTCATTTCACATTCTAAACCTACACCACTTCTACACTAGCTATTCTCATAGTCAACATTGGGAATTTCTTGTGTTTTTATCATTTTTCCACCTTCCTCACACTAATTTTCCCTTATTCCAGTCACAAATTTAAGATAACACACAACTCAACCCACTCAATTTTTTCTAGAATTTATCTCAGCCTCATGACCCTTCATTTCATCCTTTAAACTCACACTTTCCTACACTCTGTTTTTCCATATTTCCATACATTCACTCATCTCATTAACACCCTAGGGTTTTCATCATTCCAGTGACAAACACAATGGAAAGAGACAAGAATATCTTCAAGGGAGGGCACCACCTAAGGCTATAACCCTTCACAAAGCATGAAATTAATGCCTCGCCATTGGCCAGAAGATGCTTTGAGACGGCTCAGTGTTTGAGATTTTGTGAAAGGCTTATGGAAGAGGGGTATCATATTCAATTGAAAAACCTATTTGAAAAAAGTTATAGCATGGGAAAGGTCACTATTGCAGGTATTGAGATAAGCATGTCATCTGACCTAATTTCTTCAGCAACATGTTTCCCTTCTCATGGAGGGTAGTGGTTCAAGGGCATGGACTTAGACATTGAATAGTAAAAACAATTTCTCAACCCTCATGCTAGGAAGGAACTGCATGTGAAGTACTTGGATATTTATACCATCTCAAAGATGCTACATATCAAATTTTGAGGATTTTTGAATAATTTTGGTATTTTACATGATTTTTGTCAGAATTCTCAAAATTTCTCATTGCAGAAATGTAATAGACACTTATGAATTTTTTTTTGGAGGCATCCAAATGGTGATTTATTTACATGGGTGGATGTATTTTGATGAGTAAATCATAGATCAGTAATCCTCATGGCATGAAAAGATTCAATTTGGGAGAAAAAGCTTAAAACCACCTATTTTTCATGTTTTTGCCTCCTTTATGGACCCTCTATTACACTTTTGAGTGACTATAGGATAATGGATTTTTGGAGGTCTTCCCATGGTCCATTTTGCAAAATTCAAGATGTTCTAGAAACTAGACACACAGGTCTAGTTGACCATTATTTTAGAATTGGATTTTTTCTTATCAAAATTCCTCAAAATTTCCTCCAAAGTTCTGTTACGCTTCTGCAAATTGTTTTTAAAATCTACATTCATAATTATCACAGATCAGCATTAGATTCCCTTAGGACATTTGCCAAGCTCAGAAATGGTCACAAATTCGAGGCTATGAGTTGTCATTACAGTTATTGGGTTTTTTTTTCTTCCTATCATGAAGGAATTTGTAATCAATGTAAGGGAAAAACACTCCTAGTTTATAGCTAAAATTCAGGGAAAGGTTTCTAACCTCCCTAGAAACCAGGAAATGACTCATCATTTGCATTTATGATCCATTTTGGATGCGATTTCGACCTGATGAGGTGTCATATTATATATTTTATATAATTAGTCTCTCTTTTTCCTTTTGTGGGGTTGGATAGTTGCTATTTGTAGTGGAGCTATTATACAAGATTTTACTAATGAAATTAAGGACAATGTTGCAGACATATCATTGAGACTAATGCGGTATGCCTTTGAGAATTTTTTTTCTCTGTAGATTCATGATTTTGAATGTTATGTTACTAATTTTTCACATATATTATTCTTTATGCTAATTCTTATCATTTTATTGATAGAAAACATGTTTTCCATGCTCTATTTTTCATAAGATTTTCATGAAATTGTATTGCTCTTCTGATGAATGAATTCAATTTAATGATCATTTTAATTCCCTCTCATTTCACTCTATACAAAATGAAAAATTAATCATGCTTCTTAGCTTACCTACCTAGCCTCATCCTTACCTCTGCAACTAAACCTTTGAAATCAAATCAAAACCCTAGACCTAGTCTCCTAAACTATCATTCCTATCCAACTAAACTCCAAAAAACTAAAAACCTTAATCTATTGAGAATTATAAATAGCCTAAAACATTATATACAGTCATCCCTTTGATTGAAAAGTGACATAGAGAGATCCCTCTCTTGTCCGAGTAGGGCTAGCTACTTGGCCTAAAGTTTGGTTTGTGGTTACCTTTCTCCAATCCTATTATCAGCCTTGGGAATTTGGGGAGAGTGATAACATCAATAACAGGAGAAAATTGAAAGTGAAATCCCATGTGTATTTTGGGTAGCTTCCCGCTCTTGAACATGACACTCATCTGCAATTTGTGTCGGGTTGGGGACATCCTACATTTGTCACTTTTCCTCCATGGGTTTGGTTAATATGTTTGCCTCTTATCTGATTACCAATATTGTCAACATGACCTCTGATCCTATTTGAGTCAAATTTTGCCACCCTCTACAGTCATGTCATCAATATGTTCAAGATAAGTCCTTTTTTCAAACACCTTCTGCATATTTGACCTCCTCTGATACAATCTTGAATTACTCATATAATCTTAAGATATATGTTGTTTCGTGTCGATAATGTGGGAATAATTATGGACCTCCTTTGACGAATCACTTCCTGTCGGCTTCATCTCATTATCTGGGAAGGTTATTTAGAAACTTCTTTCATTACCTTGGGGCTTCCATGCCTCAATGGCAAGTTCTTCATGTTCGATGACAGGTTAACATCATTGGCCTTCAATCGAATAATTATAAAAGTGTTCGACTTCAACACACCCATTCACACGTGTATATTGTGTTGTTGTACCTTAAGGTCCATCATCATTATTGGTGGTCTCTCTTGTGCCTGTTAATGATTCTCATCATTGACCGATAATGAGGTGGTTTCTATCATGTTCGACATCAACACATTTATTCACATGGCTAGATTCATACATTGGGTTGATTGAGATTGTGGTGAAGACACTGGGTCACATCTAATTTTTGGTCCAATCTACATGGAGTTATTTAGTATTCTTGATTGTACACATGATCCTATCTATACGGATAGTTGCGTTCATACCGAAAGTCCATTTCTATGATCTCTTTTACACAGATGGTTGTGACCATACCGTGGTCTCATGTGTCATTTGATGCCTAGTGTAACCTCGTGTGGTTAATAATATTTATCCCAGAGATTTCATAGTAAATTTTTGATTTGGAAGGTTCTCTGAAGGTGGTATGCGTTCTTTGCTTTGGTTCATAAATAATTTCAACCATCACTCCTTGTTCTTCCTTCATGCTTTAGGGGGTATCTGTTACACAGTAATTTGTCACCGTGCTCATTTTCCTGTCCCTGATCATGAAATGCTTTGTGACGAATCCTGGGCAATGTTTCCATCATCAAGAAATATGCTAACATATCCCCTTGAAGATACAAATAATATTTCCTTGAAATATTACTAAAGAAAATTGGTCAATTTCCTAGTTTCATGGGTCAACGCCCTTCCTGGTTCCATGACCGCACTGATTTCCTTATCCTAGTTCTTTCCCAGTGCTTTCAACACCCTAATTTCTTGGAAAACAACATTGATCCCATTTTTGGTAGTGCTTCCTCAAATGGAGGAGTAGCTTCAACCTCTAGAATCTCAAGGGAAGCGATTTAGTTGTTGAACATACATGATAAGGTCGAGCTCTCTCATTTTAGAGCCTTGATCTCATCCATGGGGGATCATCCCTTAGAAATTGAACCTTCCCCCTTCTTTCATCGGCTCCCAACCTCCTTCCCCTTTCTATAAATTCACATCCCTCATTCCCCCAAGTTTAGAGCTTTGTTGATCAATTTTAGACTCGTATGAACTCTCATCCGTTTACATTCTTGCATCGTGGTTAAGCCTAAGTGCACAGGAGTAGGAATTATTTTGAGCTGGGTGAAGGACTGAGATTGTCACCTAAGGATGCCTCCAGAATCAAGGCTCGGTTGTAAGCTCTCCTTTTTTAATTTATCAATAATAACATCTAATGTTATATTTGTATATTTGTCTACATGATTATGCAAATATTATGGTCCTCCTTGATCTGCTGGATAGCTATTGTTTATGTTTATTATATATTGTATCACATTTTTTGTTGTCTCTCGATCATCCACAGGTATTCACGCATCATCAGTAGCATGAAGTGGGCCTACAAGGATCGTGGATATAGGTCACCATCAATGGATCCAAAAATAATGATTGGAAAAAGGTATTTATGTCTCTTTCCTCTTTGCATTGTAAGCATTAGTTAAGAAAGCTTATGTTAGAAAGAATATCGTGTTCCTAGACCCGCTCTAGGGCTAGAGAGGTTGCCTCTATCAGCAGAGGGGATTTATCTTGACAACATAGGGATAACTACTTCTTAAGTATTTTTTGTTCCATGATGAATAACAAGCTAATAGATTTTAAAGCCTTCCATTCCAAGACTAATGGATATATAAATGTAGTTATTAGGATGACTATACATATACATCAAAGTGTAAAATTGTAGGTGTCAATGTATCTAGGATGGAAGCCTCCTTATTGTTAACACAACTACAATAAAAATATTCATATCTATATTTTCCACCACTCTTTTTAAGGTTAGATTTTTGTTCCAATAATTGGCTCAAATGGATGAAGCTTTTCCCATTGGATCAACATTAGGAGAGTCCTCCCATGTTTTGGTTCCTTAATTTTGGTAGGAATGATAGTAAAGTTTCATGTATATAACATAGATATGCATGTCACTGTTTAGATCAAGATATGGTTAGAAAAATAAATAAGCATAAGGGTTGTGACAAGTAGAAGCCAAGAAATCAAGAACAAATACCTAACTTTTAAGGTTGGAATGAATGAATACTATAAACCACTATAGATGAAAAAAGTGTTCAATCAGAAGTTGGGAAAAAGGCTGAGAAGAAACCAAAATTCAAGTATGAAAGTTAGAATGAAAATATTTTGACCTATAAAATGGTTCAAGATATGTTTTAGGACATACTGAAATAAGCTTGGGTTTCTCTATCAAATGGTGTATTCTAGATTACATAGCCCTTGGAAATTCTTGCATATTTTGATCTTTAGTTTGGTAATAATGTATGATATGGTGTTTTTTTTAATGACATAATTAAATGGATGTATATATATTTTCAAAATATGGTTATTGTATTGATGTTATATGTTGATGATGTTTACTACTTTGGGATGTATTCTTCCATTGCAGTTTCACTAATTTCATTATAGTTTAGTTGCACTTACATCAATGCTATGATAAATTTGTATTCATTAGCGAAACGTTTAGTGTAGGAGATGCTTAGCCTATCATGTGGAAATTCAAAGTCTTGATAGTTTCAACCATCCTTTATTTATCTCCATAAACCATATAAATTATTGGCACACCTTGGGTGAGATCTTCCTTGTATTTAAGGATTCAATATGCTAGTACTATACTACAAAGCTTTTGTTGGACAACTCTATTAACCTTGGAATATAATTTCAAGCTATAAAATGATTTTGTTGTTGGGACACAATAATGAATTTTTGGAGATCACAACATAATGATGAAAAATCTCACAAAATAGGATGTACATAATTGGTTAGATGATAAAATAGTTTTTTTTGCTAAACAATAGACAATGTTGATTAAATGGACACTATAGAATTTCATGGATCATAAGTTTATTAGTAACCTTTATGAAATATTTTGGGTGAATATTCCATGTAAGATTATTATAATGGTTTCAATGGCCTAAGGAAAATCCAGGATACAATTAGAGGAGAGAGCATAGAATAATAGGTTGGAATTATTAGAATCTCATGTCGTAAAGTTATGATGACCCCACAATAAGATTTTTTGACTTTTAGGTGAAAATCGCTTTGGAATATTATGCGTTAGAGTGTGTAGCAGATAATTATTAGTGATACTTATAAGTTAAAAAATAAATTATATGATAGCCAAAGGGGGAGTTGGTAAAATAACTCCATACTCGGGTGAAGATGTTCTTATGAAAGAGGATTTATTTACCTTTGTATTGTTAATTTTATCCACTCGGGAAAAATTCATCTTTGGACAAATTAGATGGTCGAGATAATAATTGCATTAGATTCCTCTTTTTGAGAGGACCAAAGTCGACCTATAGATCTCCCCAATCAGTTAAGTGGAAGTTAAATTTTGAATTATTTTATTTATTAAAGTGAAATGGAATGGGTCGGCCTAAGCACATGTGGAATTAGTCAAGTCGGCCTCAACCCCAAGCGGAACCTCATGAAATATTTAAATAGACGCAACCGCACACTCATTCTCACACACTTTTCTCAAGCGATCTTCTATTTGCATTCTTTTTCTTGGTTCATCTATTTTCTTTTGGCTTGCACATGTTTGACAGAAGGAGTTCACATAGGGTCTGAAATCACATGTCAGGGGATCACTCTGATCTATGGTTTTTAGACCATAGCCGCAGACATAACACTAAGGTTAATGGGCCATAACCGTGGGCATAGTGTGTTCAGCCTGCATCTAGGGTGTCATAGTTGCAGGCACAGTGGCAAGGTAGAGGTTAGGGCTTTAGGACCTGATCGAACTGATTTAGGCCATAATCGCGGGCACAGAGTGTCTTTCCTGTGACCAAGTAGCTATAGGCACTAGCACAAAGTCTTAAGGGTGTGTCTATGTTATTTTTGAGAAGATATGGGCTAGATCTACCTCAGTTGCTCGTGCAATGTTTCCAGATATCGTTCACACAGTCACAGATGGTCATAGTCGGTTTTTCGTAGCATCCTGTATTCAAATATAGGATTTGACAATTGATTTCAATTGGCTTCAACGATCTATTGGATCGATGTTTCTTATTATTGTATATCTTCATATCAGTATATCTGTTCTATATATTTCTATTGCATATGTATTGGGATTATTTCTCTGCTGAAAACGTTTTATGACGATCTATTGAAGAAGAAGGTTTGAAAGGGTTTCCCCCTTGTGGGGTTTTCCCCTTGTCTTGGACAAATTTTCTATCTTTTATGGCTGCGTTTTTTTCTTCTTTATCATTGCATATATTTTTCTATATTAAGTTACAGTTTATGATTGATTACACTGCTAATAAATGGATACATTGTTTATGAAGAAGTAATTTGGACTAAAGTAATTGATACAACATAGATTAATATGAAAATTTAACATGGTATTGGAGATGAGGTGAAGAAAAAGCCCAAAATAAGACAATCATTGAATCCCTCATTATCAGAAAGAATATCTATAAGCCAAGGTCAATATGTATTCCTCTACTTTCATGGAGCATGAAAAGTTGGGTGATGCATCAAAATTTTCCGCATGGAATGTCGATTGGAGATCATAGTTGACAAAAATAATGTGTTTGAATATAGTCAAGGAAGGATGCTCGAGTCTCTAGAAAATGCTCATGCTTCTCTCAAGAATGGGTAGAAGAAAGTTGAGTCTAAATCAAAGAAAATTATAGTTGATGGTTTACAAGATCATTTACTTGCATATGTTGGTAATTTAACAAAGTCTAAATACATGTACGACAAGATAGCCAACATGTATGAAATCAATGATATGAATGAGATCATCACCTTGAAAGATAAACTCAAGGAAATGAAGATGAAAAGATGAGAAGTTGTTAAATCATATATTATGAGGATCTCTTGTCTCAGATATCAACTACAAAGGGTTGGAGAGAATGTGCCAGATAGAGAACTAGTAGTCATGACTCTTAGAGGTCTCCCTCATGTTTGGGAAACCTTCATTACTACAATTAGCAACATTGATTTCCTCCCATCATTTTATGAAATTATTGGGAAGCTTACTCTAGAAGAATCAAATATGATAGCAAGAGGTAGAATTCATAAGCATGAAAAGGGAGATGCCATTACATACATCTCTCATGACAAAAGGGAGAGTGCAAAAGGAAGTCCTTCAAGGAAGCCTCCCTCTCAAAATTCAAAGGGAAGGAATGACATATCACTATCCCATATTGAATGCTATAACTACCACAACAAAGTTAATTATGCATGTGATTGTACTGAGAAGAGATAGAGGCCTCGATACAACACCAGAAGCAACAATAATAATAAAAGCGAAAATACAATCAATGTAAAAAATGTGACAAAAGATATGAAAGAATAAGAAGATATTCTTCAAGCGACTATGAAGAAGAACATCCTCCTCACAATAAGTCAAGGGCTCCCAGGTATGAAAGTAATGTTTTGAATAAATCTAAATACATTCTCATTTCTGCACTTAGTAGTTCTTATCCATCAAATTCGTGGGATAATTGGTTGGTTTATAGTGGGGCCACTCATCAATTCTCTAGATACAGGGACGTCTTATCTAATCTGGTGGAGAGGGAGACTAAGCTAAAAATCATTCTGGGAGATAACTCCATTGATCCTGTAAAAGGATTTGGATCTGTAAAATTTCAGTTGAATTCTAGAGAATCAGTATTACTGCATGATGTTATGTATGTGTCAGGATTAATGAAGAATTTGATTTCTGTATCCACATTGGAAGAGAAAGGGATGAGGGTTTCCACCATCAAAGGAAAAGTTTTGACTTGTTCTGCTGATGCACCTATGAAATATGCATTCACACTAGGTATGAGATCTGAATGACTCTATAAATTCACCGGAAGGCCACTTCTAGCATTGGTTCATAACACCAATCATTTGAGCAAATTGTGGCACCGCAGACTGGCTCATTTACACTATGATGCTCTTCCAAAATTGAAGAAACTGGTCTTAGGTATTCCCGATGTTCAATATCATCATGATGGAGTTTGTCCAAGTTGTGCAAGTAGAAAGAAAACAAGGGGATCATTCCCCTCTAGTAAGAAAAAGACAACTGACATCCTCCATCTCGTTCATTCATATATATGTGGTTATATTCCTATGAATTCTATTGGTGGTAATCTCTATTACATCACCTTCATCGATGAATTCTCAAGAAATACATGGATATACCACCTTAAGCACAAGGATGAAGCCTTTTAATTTTTCCAGTAATTCAAATCCTTGATCGAAAATAAATCAGGGAAAAGAATCAAATAATTCAGGTCCAAAAATGTAGGAGAATACATGTCAAAATAATTCATAACATTTTGCAAGAAATATGATGTAGAGATACATCCTGCTAAAATTGTTGAAGGTCAAGGTCTTTGCAAGATGTTAACTGGAGCCTCTCATTTACCAATTGAAGAAGATCAATCAAATGAAATACAATTGTCCGAGGTAAGACTAAACAATTCTCAATCACAATACATTGATCTGAATTTTTTCTTAAAAAATGGATATGCTCCATTATATCTCAATTACACAGCAAAGCGTGCTCTAAGGCTTAAAGAAAATAAATATCAACTCATATATGATGTGTTATTTAGGAAGAATTATGATTTTTTACTATTGAGATGTTTAGAGAAAACTGAAGCTGAAAAATTTATACAGGAATTACATGATGGACCAGCTGGAGGTCATTTCGGAGGAAACACCACAGCTCATAAAATACTGCATGTCGGTTACTATTGGCCAATTCTATTTAAATATGCACATGAACATGCGAGAAAATGCAAAGTATGTCAAACTGCGGCAGGAAGAGAAAGGAAAGCAACATTTCCACTACAACCAGTAAATATCCAACAACCATTTGAACAATGGGGGTTAGATATCATAGGTGAAATAACTCCAAACTCTTCTAAACAACATAAGTATATTATAACTGCAACAAATTATTTCACAAAATGGGTAGAAGCTATCCCATTAAAGGTGGTTAATGCACAAAAGATTACAGACTTTATTGATCATTTCATAATCACCAGGTTTGGTCTCCCACTAGCTTTGATATTTGACAATGCATCTTAATTTTTTGGAAACACTATGATAGAATTTGCTTTGAAAAGAGGTTTTAAATTAAAATACTCAGCTAACTATTATCCGCATGGTAATGGATTGGCTGAATCTACAAATAAAAACCTTATCAGAATCATCAAACGAACTGTATAACAAAATCATAATATTGGCACAAAGCACTATTATTTGCTTTTTGGGTAGATAGAATCACCCAAAAGGCCTCAATAGGTACTTCTCCATTTGTATTAGTTTATGGGAAAGAAGCAGTTCTACCCACAAATATAACAATACCATCATTTTCTTTAGTGCAATTTATTGATGAAAAACCTTCTTTTTCCCTTCAACTTAGACAAGATCAAATTCTTAAAATGGAAGAACAGAGAGAAAAATCCAAAGCTATACATACTCATCATTAACAAATAGTTAAAGCCTTGTTTGACACAACATCTACCAGTCCAAAAAATTTTGAAATTGGAGACTTTGTTTTGAAATGGGATAAGGCACATGAAGAAAAAGGTAAACATACCAAATTCCAAAAACTATGGCTTGGTCCATTTCAAATCATAGAAAAAATAGGCTTATCTACCTTTTTGTTACAAGACTTATTAGGTAAGAAAGACTCCTTTCCTGTGAATGGTCAAATTCTTAAAAAATATTTCTCTTAGAAATCGAGCTTTAAATTTCTTTTTGCTTTAGGAAAATAAAAGTTGAAAATAACATCATTTTTGGTTGATTCAAAGTTTTAAAATTTCTGATAAATTTATTTGATCTTTCGCTTCTATAAATAAGTAAAGTAAAATTATGATTATAACTATCAGGATTGATTAAACCTTATTTCTTTGAAATATTTTGAAATTTACTAAAGACATTTATTTTCCGAAAGGACTCTTAATGTCATAAAATATAGATGTTATGTATCAGTTAAGAAAGAAACCTTTAACCTAGAAAGGATTCTCTACGAAAAGGTATCTACCAACTCTATAATTATCATCCATAACTCTTAAAAGATCTAATAATTCATCCCATATGACAAAATTTCTTCTTCAAAGTATAATTAAAAAAGAAAAAGAAATATATGCAATGTACAAATTCAAAAGAAAATAAGTCTCATCACGAGCTTGTTTATCATGATCATAGAGAAATAATCTAGACTGATATTACCAGTACCGCATACCATAACATGGTAATAGATAAATGATTATAAAAATCAAAAGACAAGGTGTATCATCACGAGCCATATTGTTCAGTCTAAATTACTATCAGTGAATGATATTGTCACTATCAGGCCACCAAACCTGGACAATGATTTTGAGAATGTGTTAGAAAAAAGAAATTCAATTATATGTTAAATTCAACTTTGAAATAAGAAATCAAATTCAGATGGGACCATGAATCATTATTGGTTAAAAGATAACCTTGTCGAGGCTATAAACGCCTGCTGGCAACAGTGGCTCTATCTGTGACAAATGAGTAAAAATATATGAAACCAATTTTTAGAGAACACCTACTTTATCTTTTTAAATCTGAGTACCTATTGATACAGACACCTATGTGTTATCATTGAAGGGGTTAACTAAGAAAAAAATGAGATAGGTAAATAGATTATATTTCGAAAAGACATTGTTTCATTCATGAATCATACTATTCTTATTCTCGTAAATTTTTTCTTGTTTTGAAAGTTTAGAAATATCAAACAAACCAATCAGATATATCTGGTTCTCCCAAGTGAATTGCCAATTGTTGTGCTATACAACAACCCCCCCCATTTATATTTTCAAAATAGTTTAAAATTTGATAATATAAATAGGGACCCTTCTTAAAAATGTATTTTTTCATTTTGAATAAAAAATCAAACACCAAAACATTGTTGCTTTTAAAAATAAAACAAAAAGAAATAATTAAATTCCATTTTCATATCTTTGTGATCACCCTATTGAAAATCACATCCCACATAATTTTTTTCCCATTAAAAAGTTAAGCACAAAACATAAAATCCCAATTTGCAATTTTTCGATTTGAACTTCACAAGCGGCATCATAAAATTGCACATCGCAGATATACATTTAAAACTTAAAACATGACTTACCAATGCTCCGATGTTGCGATATCCCGATGAAAGCGATTTTGCGATTTTGCGATATCGCGAAATCGCATATCGCATAAACACAAAGCTTGTTAAAGAAATTCACTTCATAAAACATGTTTTAAAATGCATGATGCGACAGACTTGACAAGGTTTAATGAAGGTTTTAATGTGAAAAAAAATCATGTCAGAAATAATTAATTGTTTTTCATCATCTGGATGTGAACAATTATTGTTTTGTTACGTCTAATTAATGATACAGCTGCTTCCCAGATCTTTTCTTTTAAAATTGGTCATTTCACTATATCTTTCATCATTTGATCATGGAAAATTTTAGGGGCTAATATTCGCAGGTGGGCTAATTTTCCATGCTTTTTCCAAAAAACAAATTTCCAATTTCCATTTTAAAAAAAAAATGATTCACCCAAATTTTATAGTATAGAAATTTTTTACCCTAAAAATAGCCAAAAAATTATATATACTAATATAAAATGATAGAAAACTAAATATTTTTACAAAAATAACATCAAAAATTTTACAATTTACATATTGGGGACTACTAAGATTTGCCAAGTTTTTAAACTTTAAGATAAACGTCCATCCTTAAAAATTTCCCTGCATTTGATTGTTACTCTAACTTAAATAAGTTTTTTTCTTCAAAGATATATCCATACGCAAAGTAATGCAGAAACACAGCAAACAAACTATTGCAGAATCCGAATGTACAGAAATGTTGTCCATAATCAAAGATATTGTTTGCACTGCAGATGGATGTGCTACAACGTGGCAAGCCATCTATACCATCCTCAAAGATGAAAAACCTAAAGTAGTGGAGGTGAAGGCAACTGCTGATGATGCAAAGCCCTCAGATTTACAGTTTAAAGATGCCACATGCTCCTTCCTTAACAGAATAGAAGCAAGGGCCACCCTTTTACCATATACTGATATGATAAGATGGGTCGCTGAGAATTCAATAATTAAAGACAGACAATTCATAACCATTAAAGATGAAATCTTAGGTTCTTTCAGAGCTGAAGATTTGAAAGTCATGTACAAATTGCCCGAGCAATAAGACATCTATGACAACTAGTTTGTTGAAAATTTTGCAAAGAAAAATGACAACCCTTTCAAAATGATTCAAGGTTGGAGGAAAATGGATAACAAGTTTAAGCATGATAAATCAGGTATGTATCCTAATGCTTCACTTGCAAATCCCTACAGTTTTGCAGCATTAATGCTGTGCAGATTATATGGTCTCCCCGATAACACAAAGTTCTCTATTAATTGGGTTCCCTTGATTAAATCCTGTGTTAATTCTCACATCATGAATTGGGAAACCATTATTTCTGAAAACCTAGCCAAAGCGATTAATGAATATCACAAGGCAGGAGTTATTTCTTCCAAATCCGTCCGCCAATTTTTCATGAGTGCATATGTTTTTGATGCCATTTGTTTCTCCACCAGTTTTCCAATTATGGGTTGGAAATGGACTCTTGAGGACCCTACCCCTATTCATTTAATTCATAAACAGATATAGGAACATCATTATGTACCACACTTCCACAGGTTGTGTTATGGGGTTGTATTACCATTACATCAGTTAATGTTTGATAGAGAGAGCCCCAGGTTCACTAAGGAAGCCATCACAGATCTCCAAATGATAGGAAGATGTTTCATTGAAGAATCATTTTAGTACATCATAGTCTTCAGAAGCTTCGCTCCTCCACATGTGCTTCCTCTGTATGTTTCAGATAAACTAATGGCAAGAGAAGTGGATTACCAAACTGTCGGCAATGGACTCATTAAAACTCTGAAAGATAGTAAAAAATCTTTATGGCCAAGTTTCCCAATTCAGTGTAGTTCATTCTCCCTCAACAATTTCAATCATGCATTGAAATAATGCTAGAAAATTCAGCTTTTGAAGCTCCCTGTTCTACCGCCAAGACAATTCAACCCGTAGAAGATTGCTAATAAATTTACTCAGTCAGTCAAAATCAAACCTTTCATATGCACAGTTGATAGATTTGAAGACGTTTTGTAATCTGTTGAAACTTTTGAAGAAGTTCAAAACTTTGTCATATTGAATCTATACCCAGAGGAATTACAAATATTCCATGAGTATAGAGAGCAAAGACTCAAGTGTATTCCACAAAATATCCTGATTATTAGTTATATGACTGAACCAAGCAAGGTGATCAGAACAAAAGAATCAGACTCACGGAATCAAAGTGAGCTAGATAAATTGTGGACTTTAGTTAGTAATTCATTGATGGATGCCCCTGAAGGATCATCCACATAGAAAAATACAGGATTTTAGACTCCCCAAGGTCAAATAGTTTCAGCAAAAGAAACCACTGAAAATCCTGAGACAAGCTCCCAGGATGAAGAAGTTACTCCTGCATTCCTACTGCTGAAATTATTCTAAAGGTAACTGATAACCCTCCATTGGATTTATTCTACATCCCTCTTCATAAAGCTATAGTTAGGAAATAGAGAAAGAGAATAAGGATTGAAACACCCCCAGGTAATGAGATCATGGAATTTGTATGGAAAGACACCCCGTCGAACTCAATCGACAACCTAACTCGGCTATCACAATTTTCTGGAGCATATACTACTGCAACAATGGAAAAAGAAGCCAAAGTATCCATTTTGGTTCAAAATAAGGATGATAAAATAATGCAACTACAACAACAACTAGATGAATAAAGGAATAGTCTAAATCAAAAGGCTGAGCATCAACTCTTTAAATTACAGTAAGAGATGGAAATACTTAAGATAATTCATGAAAATGACTTATCCAGAAAAGACACACTGATTAAAGATTTGAGAGAAAATATTATAAAGTATGAAAGCATTCCTACTGCAAAGGAATTCATTAAAGAAGCATTGGCATTAAATGCCCTACTCTCAAAACAACAAGATTTGTTTGTTTTACAAATGTCAGACATAGTTCCACATTTGGAAATCAGTGAAAAATTGACTAATACAGTCATTGATCAGAGAATTGAGTTTAATGAACTCAATACCAAAATTTCTGACTATATTGAATTGCAGGATTCAGAGAAAGGGAGAAGATCAAATCTCCAAAAGGTCAAAGAAGCTTATAAATATATTCTCTTTACTAACTGGGATACACAGGTAAAACAGGAAGAATTGGCAATAGCTAAAGCATCAGGCATCTCAAAGAGCATTGTCAAAACAATCAAGAATATGTTACATACTTATGGTTTAATTAAATAAGGAGATCCTAAATCAATTCCTGATCTAAAAATATTGGAGCAAAGTTGGAAAAATACAGGTCAAATACGAGAAGAAACAATTGCACAACTAAAAAAGACTAATTGGGAAGCATATTGGAAACTCTTGGTTAAACCTCATAGTCATATAATGAAATTGAATTGTTCTCTAGATTCCATATAGAAAATGCTGCCACTTTTACTTGATGCTATATTTACTAGACATATGAAAACATAGTTCGGGAAGCCTCCACAAGTCCAACCAATGTCCGATATTTGTGAATAGAAAAGTAGAGTTGGCATTAGCCTATCATCAAGCATGATCATGAGTTAATTTGTTTTGGCAAATTCAATTTTAGGAATTAGATACTAGGAATGAGGAAGGTTGTTTGAAACCTCCTCATAAGATATTTTGTACAATCTATTTTTGTAAGTAGTTATTGTAGTATTTAAACCCTTCTCATGCATTTAGAGAAGGGTCCGAGATTTTTATTAAGAACATTTACAAAAAATATGTTACTGTAAGTTTGTGGATGTCTTGGTAAGATAATGTAAGATGGTCTTTTCAATTATATATCATCTTGGTTGATCACTGTTGATGCACTATTGTATTATTTGAATGACTTATTGATAGAAGATTGATTGTGGCCTATTATCGCTAGTCAGATGAGCAGGACAACACACATCTAGTACTATTATTGTGTATGTTAAACTCTGTTTTAACATTAGTGATAAATCTATATTTTTATGAATTATGTATGAAATCAATTATTTCTATTTGAAGTATCAGTTGAACCATTGTATGATATCAGAATAGAAATTGATTTGTTTTACATATGATCATCAGAATACATGTGATATATTTTACATCTTCCTTTGATTAACAATTTTCTAAAAAGGATTATCTTATAAAAATTATTAATTCTATTAAGTGTGTGATTGATTTAAATCATCACACACTGAATAGACATCATTTTAGATCACATAAAATCAACATTATACTAGGTTAGATTAGATCAGATTTAATTCAAAGTTTTGCATATTAGAATAAAGTTGTCTTAGTTTTTAGATATTCTCCTTGAAAATCATTTGAAAGAAACCCAATGATCATATAAAAACCAAAACTGGGAAACTGGTCCCATTACCCCCAGTTGGAGCCACTATCCCAAATGGAAAAGGAGCTGCTTTAAGGTCCGGACCAGGTGGTTATCCCCCTTGTTGTTGCCACAGATTTCTAAGGCCTCAACATTCTTGGTGCTAGAACGAGGGGCTGACTATGAATGGTATATAAATGTAAAACTCAAAGTAGAAGTCCTCATAAGAGTCGATCTCCCCAAAAGCATCCTACATCTTCTTGATCAAACTCTAAATCACCAACTCAGAAATCAGAAATTGTAGAAACTTTCACCTCATCCCGTGAAGTATCTCGGCAATCATCTGCTTCAGAATTTACTCCCGAGTATCCCAAAGTTCAATATTTAATTCAGAAATTAGAAGCAATATCTATTTCTACTAAAAAGCCTATTAATCTCGAAGCCTTTGAAGAAAGCATTACTTCCCTATTTAAAGAAAATGGTATATTAACTCGATCCAAAAGTGAGAAACTTGGAATTCCTCCTTTTGAGTTCCCAATAGAATCACATCGCAAAAAAGTTTCTATATCCAGATCTAAGTCAGATACGAGTGAAGTCACGTCATATTTCCCTTCAGTTACTTCCTCACATCCTCTTACTCAATCTACATCTTCCTATTCTTCCATTTATTCTACTCAAACAATTAGTACTATCACAAGTAGTATTGTTCCACTTGTAAGTTCTACATCCATCCCCCCTACTTTTGGATCTGCCTTTGTATCTTCGCAAACTTCAAATCCAATTATGGCTAATCAGCCTTGGAAAAATCCTGGTGCTGTATTGGTTGCAAATCCACATGCCCTTCCAGATCATCTAGAAAAATGGCTACCTAAATATAATCTAGATGATGGTCTTCCTGCTGAAGAACATATCAATAATTTTATGTTGGCCATGAATCTTAATGGAGTTTCTCATGAAGATATTGTAGTAATATTTTTCCCTTATACCTTACAAGTATCTGCAAGATCCTGGTACTTTTCACTTCCAGCAAGATCTATTGCAGATTGGGAAAATTTTGAACAAGTTTTCCTTACAAAATTTGGAGATGATAGAACTGTTGCATCTTTAATCAATTATCTTTCCAATCTAAAAAAAAACTCAGGCAAAAGGATCAAAGATTTCAACTCCATATTTAATAAGCTATTAAATAAAATCCCAACCGCTTCCAAGCCTGCTGTTGATGTACAAATAGAGTGGTATATTTATTCTTTGCCTTCTAATATAGCTATTTTTGTAGATAGAGCTGGTAAACCTACCCTTTTAGAAAACATGAAAGAAGCTCTTGTTGTAGAGAAAAGAATCTTAGCTTTGGAAAAATGATCAGAGATAGAAGACAAGAAATCAACGAAAGTGATGTTTAGTCAAGATTCCAAAAATAAAGTCTCAAAATATCCATTCGATCTTGAAGGTCTTAAAAAAGTGTTAAAAACTATGTCAAATGACATGATTGAGATAAAAAAACAGGTTGTTGAAACATCAGTGCCTAAGAAATCATATCGCCCATATAAGAAAAACCCTTCTTCACTATCTCAACCTCCAAATGTGATTTCAAATGCTGAATCCAATCAAGATACTGAATATCCCTCACCATCTGAACAGGAACCAGAGTCTGAAGAAGAATTTGAACTGAATGGGTTATGGGATTTCATTCTCCCTACAGAAGAAGAAAGAGAAGCTATGCATGTGTCTACAAGAAGTAAATATTCTTCTAATTCAACTATATCAAATCAGAAACATAAATCTCTCCCCATAAAGGAGAAAACAGTAGCCAAAAAATCTAAGACTATCCAGATAGATCCTATTTCACTAGATCCTCTTAAAACTTCCAAAACTTTAATAGTTTCAGATACAGTGGAATACAATATAGTTAAATATATGAAAATGACCAAAGCAAACATTTCATTACATGAAATGACAAACGCAAACAACAACAGAAAAGTTTACTCAAAGAACTCAAGGCAATCCTTGTGGATCCTGTACAACCACCAATTATAGCCCAAGATTCTAAAGATATGGGAAAACCTCCATCATCTTCAAATAAATTAAATCTCGATGATCTTGTTTTAATTAGTAATAGATCTATTTCTCACACTCCTCCTTTACTTTTGACTTATGAGATTTTCAAAAAAAATGTTCATAATTGTCTTATTGATTCAGGAGATCCTTCAAACATCATGCCAAGAAAAGTATTCACAAAAATGAATGTCAATCCTCAAAAATATGTTGTACATATATTTCAATTAGACAAAACAAAATTTGAGGTCATTGGAGAAATGTTGTCAGTATCCATTAGATTATCATCCAATCCAAAGGTACTACAAGTAATTGACATTTTGGTAGCAGATATCCCTGAATTTTGTGGTCTTATTTTAAGCAGGGATTGGTCTGAAAATTTACATGGATATTTCTCTACCGATTGGTCACATATGTGGTTACCATACAATGGTAAACCAAATCAAATCAGAGTTGATCGCGAAAAATTTATGAAACATACAGTCACTGAACTTGAAGAAACAAATGAACCTGTGGCTTTCACTAATAATTTATTGGAAATTACTCAGCTGAATCATTTCTTGGATCGTTCAATGCCCATATTTCACCTTTTTCAATAAATACTGCTATTTCTAAAATAGAAAAAATTTCCCAAAGAGACACTTCTAAATGTATTAATCTTAACAATAAAATTTCAAAACATTATTTTTTTTGGACTTTATATTTTGATGGTTCAAAATCAAAAGATGGTGCAGGAGTAGGTTGTGTTTTAATCAATCCCCAAGGAGAGAAAACAATGCTAGCTTGCAGACTCGAATTTCAATGCACGAATAATACCGCTGAATATGAAGCATTGATATAAGGTCTATACAAATCTATTGGATTAAACGTTAAATATTTGTAGGTATATGGAGATTTTGAGATAATTTTTAGACAAGTCAGAAACACAATTCATTGTATTTCTGGACATTTGAAACACTATCAAGCTTTAGCTCAAATCCTTACATCCCATTTTTCTGCATTCAATATCTCCACAGTTCCTAGATTACAAAATTCAAGTGCTGATTTACTTGCTAATGTAGCATCTAAGCTAATACCATCTGAAGAATTTAGCCCAGACAGATTTTCGATTGAGTTAATTTTTAGGCCTTCCATTCTTGATAATGTAACAAATTGGAGAGTATTTAATAATGATGCAGATATAGTGAAATTTCTTACATCAGACGGATCTTACGAGCGTCAAATCGTAGATCAACATGAACATGTCTTACAGATTGAAAATGAACAAAATGCTAATCCAATTCCCAAATCTGTAGTCAAAGTGGAAGATCTCTATGATTTGAAAGATAGGTTTAAGAAAATTACCAATTCAAAAACCCAAAGTTCTACTTTAAAATTTGAATTGATTAATCTTGGTACACCAGAAAAACCTCAAAACATTAACCTAGGTCTTGGTTTAAAACCTGAAGAAAGGATGTCATTCATTAAGTTGCTGAAAACATATAAAAATATCTTTGCATGGGATTATTCAGATCTCAAGACATATGATCCTTCTACAATTCAGCATACCATACCTATGACCTCAGATGACAAACCTGTTGAACAAAAACTTAGAAAGATCCACCCAAACTTAGAAATTCAAATTAAATCTGAATTAAACAAAATTCTTAAAGCCAAAATCATTTTTCCTGTTAGACATTCGAAATGGGTGTCAAACATGGTCCTAGTAAGAAAGAATAATGGAGACATTAGGATTTGCATAGACTTTAGAAATTTGAATAAAGCTTGCCAAAAGGATAATTTTCCTTTTCCTACCATGGAACAGATATTGAAATCAGTTGCAGGATCTGAATTGATGTCTTTTCTCAACGGTTTTTCAGGATACAATCAGATTATGGTACATCCAGATGATAGATTAAAGACAACATTCAGAACAAAGTGGGGACCATACACGTACCAAAAAATTCCATTTGGGCTGATTAATGTTGGTGCTACATTTAAATGTGCTATGTATATAGCTTTCAGAGGGCTAACCAACAACTCAGTTGTTATATACCTAGATGACATTACTGTCTATTCCAAGCATAGAAATAATCATGTTAATCACCTAAAACATATATTTGAAAGATGTAAAAAATTCGGAATTTCCTTGAATCCTAAAAAATGTTATTTCTCCTTATGATAAGGTAAATTATTAGGCTTCATTGTCTCCAAAAAAGGAATCCATATTGATCTTGATAGGATTCAGGAAATAAAAAATATTCCTCTACCATACAATAAAAAAATATGCAATCATTTTTAGGACAAATAAATTTTGTAAAAAGGTTTGTTCCTGATTTTTCCCAAATCATCTTACCCCTGCAATCAATGATCAAGAAAAAATCACTTTTTAAATGGGGAAAAGATGAGAGAAATTCTTTTAAGTTGATTAATAAAGCCATCATCGAAGCTCCTATAACAACTCCCAATTTTCTTAAGCCATTTTTATTATACACATTCTCTTCTGATATGTCACATGCAGTAGTTTTGACATAGCTAAATGATCAAAACATTGAAGCACCTATTTCTTTTTTCAGTTCTAACCTTCAAGGTGCTGAATTAAATTATTTAAATATGAAAAAATAGGATTTTTTTGTGTTTAAAGCCTTGAAACATTTAATACCTTTTCTCCTAAAAATACATACTAAAATAATAGTACCTTACTCAGCAGTAAGGCAATTATTAATCCAACGAGAGGTAGGAGAGAAGAGAGAAAATTGTGTTACCGCACTTCAAGAATATGATGTAGAGATACATCCTGCTAAAATTGTTAAAGGTAAAGGTCTTTGCATGATGTTAACTGGAGCCTCTCATTTACCAACAGAAGAAGATCAATCAAATGAAATACAATTGTCCAAGGTAAGCCTAAACAATTCACAGTCACAATACGCTGATCTGAAATTTTTCTTAAAAAATGGATATGCTCCATTATATCTCAATTACACAGCAAAGCGTGCTCTAATTCTAGAAGAAAATCAATATCAACTCATAGATGATGTGCTATTTAGGAAGAATTATGATTCTGTACTATTGATATGTTTAGAGAAAAATGAAGCTGAAAAAGTTATGCAGGAATTACATGATGGACCAGCTGGAGGTCATTTCGGAGGAAACACCATAGCTCATAAAATAATGCATGTCGGTTACTATTGGCCAACTATATTTAAATATGCACATGAACATGCAAGAAAATGCAAAGTATGTCAAACTACGGCATGAAGAGAAAGGAAAGCAACATTTCCACTACAACCAGTAAATATCCAACAACCATTTGAACAATGGGGGTTAGATATCATAGGTGAAATAACTCCAAAATCTTCTAAATAACATAAGTATATTCTAACTGCAACATATTATTTCAAAAAATGGTTATAAGCTATGCCATTAAAGGTGGTTAATACACAAAATATTACAGACTTTATTGATCAGTTCATAATCACCAGGTTTGGTCTCCCATCAACTTTGATATTTGGAAATGCATATTACCTTTCTGGAAATGCTATGATAGAATTTGCTTTGAAAAGAGGTTTTAAATTAAAATACTCAGCTAACTATTATCCATAGGGTAATGGATTGGCTGAATCTACAAATAAAAACCTTATCAGAAAACGAACTGTAGAACAAAATCATAAAAATTGGCACAAAGCACTATTATTTTCTTTTTGGGCAGATAGAATCACCCAGAAGGCCTCAATAGGTACTTCTCAATTTGTATTAGTTTATGGGAAAGAAGCAATTATACCCACAAATATAAAAATACCATCATTTTCTTTAGTGCAGTTTATTGATGAAAAACCTTCTTCTTCCCTTCAACTTAGACAAGATCAAATTCTTAAAATGGAAGAACAGAGAGAAAAATCCAAAGCTATACATACTCATCATCAACAAATATTTAAAGCCTCGTTTGACACAACATCTACCAGTCTAAAAACTTTTGAAATTGGAGACCTTGTTTTGAAATGGGATAAGGCACATGAAGAAAAAGGTTAACATACCAAATTCCAAAAACTATGGCTTGGTCCAATTCAAATCATAGAAAAAATAGGCTTATCTACCTTTTTGTTACAAGACTTATTAGGTAAGAAAGATTCCTTGCATGTGAATGGTCAAATTCTTAAAAAATATTTCTCTTAGAAATCGAGCTTTAAATTTCATTTTGCTTTAGGAAAATAAAAGTTGAAAATAGCATCATTTTTGGTTGATTCAAATTTTTAAAATTTCTGATAAATTTATTTGATCTTTCGCTTCTATAAATAAGTAAAGTAAAAAAATGATTATAAGTTATAACTATCAAAATTGAGTAAACCTTATATCTTTGACATATTTTGAAATTTACTAAAGACATTTATTTTCTGAAAGGACTCTTAATATAGATGTTATGTATCAGTCAAGAAAGAAACGTTTAACCTAGCAAGGATTCTCTACGAAAAGGTGTCTACCAACTCTATAATTATCATCCATAACTCTTAAACGAGCTAATGATTCATCCCATCTAATAAAATTTCTTCTTCAAAGTATAATTAAAAAAGAAAAAGAAATATATGCAATGTACAAATTCAAAAGAAAATAAGTCTCATCACAAGCTTGTTTATCATGATCATAGAGAAATAATATAGACTGATATTACCAATACTGCATACCATAAAAGGGTAATAGCTAAATGATTATAAAAATCGAAAGAAAAGGGGTCTCATCATGAGCCAGCTTGTTCAATCTGAATTACTATCAGTGAATAACATTGTCACTATCAGGCCACCAAACCTGGACAATGATTTTGAGAATCTATTAGAAAAAAGAAATTCAATTATATGTTAAATTAAACTTTGAAATAAGAAATCAAATTCAAATGGGACCATGAATCATTATTGGTTAAAAGATAACCCTATCGAGGCTATAAACGCCTGCTGGAAATAGTGGCTATCTGTGATAAATGAGTAAAAATCTATGAAACCATTTTTTAGAGAACACCTACTTTATCTTTTTAAATCTGAGTATCGATTGATACAGACACCTATGTGTTATCACTGAAGGGGTTAACTAAGAAAAAAATGAGAAAAAAATGAGCTAGGTAAATATATTATATTTCGAAAAAACACTGTTTAATTCATGAATCATACTATTATTATTCTCATAAACTTTTTCTTGTTTTGAAAGTTTAGAAATATCAAACAAATCAATCAGAGATATCTAGTTCTCCCAAGTGAATCGCCAATTGTTGTGCTACATAGCAACACTGCCCCCCCCCCCATTTATATTTTCAAAATAGTTTAAAATTTGATAATATAAATAGAGACCCTTCTTAAAAATGTATTTTTTCATTTTGAATAAAAAATCAAACTCCAAAACATTGTTGTTTTTAAAAATAAAATAAAAAGAAATAATTAAATTCCATTTTCATATCTTTGTGATCACCCTATCGCAAATCGCATCTCGCATAATCTTTTTCCCATTAGAAAGTTAAGCACAAAACATAAAATCCCAATTTTCAATTTTGCGATTTGAACTTCACAAGCGGAATCATAAAATCGCACATCGCAGATATACATTTAAAACTTAAAACATGACATAGCAATTCTCCGATGTTGCGATATCTCGATGAAAGTGATGTTGCGATTTCGCGATATCGCGAAATCACATATCACATAAACGCAAAGCTTGTTAAATAAATTCACTTCATAGAATAGGTTCGAAAATGCACGATGCGATGGACTTGACAGGGTTTAATGAAGGTTTTAATGTGAAAAAAAATCATATCAGAAATAATTAATCATTTTTCATCATCCCGATGCGAACAATTATTGTTTTGTTACAACTAATTAGTGATATAGCTGCTTCCCAGATATTTTCTTTTAAAATTGGTCACTTCACAATACCTTTCATCATTTGATTGTTACTCTATCTTAAATAGGGATTTTTCTTGAAAGAGATGTCCATACGCAAAGTAATGCAGAAACACAACAAACAAACTATTGCGGAATCCGAATGTACAGAAATGTCGTCCATAATCAAATATATTGTTTTCACTGTAGATGGAGGTGCTACAACATGGCAAGCCATCTATACCATCCTCAAAGATGAAAAACCTGAAGTAGTGGAGGTCAAGGCAACTGCTGATGATGCAAAGCCCTGATATTTACAGTTTAAAGATCCAGCATGCTCCTTCCTTTAGATAATAGCAGCAAGAGCCACCCTTTTACCATATACTGATATGATAAGATGGGTGGTTGAGAATTCAACAATTAAAGACAGAAAATTTAGAACCATTAAGGATGAAATCTTAGGTTCTTTCAGAGCTGAAGATTTGAAAGTCATGTAAAAACTGCCCGACCAACAAGGCATCTATGAAAACCAGTTTGTTGAAAAATTTGCAAATAAAATTGAAGACCCTTTCAAAATGATTCAAGGTTGGAGGAAAATGGATAACAAGTTTAAGCATGATAAATCAGGTATGTATCCTATTGCTTCACTTGTAAATCCCTACAATTTTGCAGCATCAATTTTGTGCAGATTATATGGTCTCCCTGATAACACCAAGTTCTCTATTAATTAGGTTTCCTTGATTGAATCATGTGTTAATCCTCACATCATGAATTTGGAAACCATTCTTTCTGAAAACCTAGCCAAAGCGATTAATGAATATCACTAGGCAAGAATTAGTTCCTCCAAATCCGTCCCCAAATTTTTCATGAGTGCATATGTTTTTGATGCCATTTGTTTCTCCACCAACTTTCCAATTATGGGTTGGAAATAGACTCTCAAGGATCCTACCCCTATTCATTTAAGTCATAAACAGATATGGGAACATCATTATGTACCACACTTCCACAGGTTATGTTATGGGGTTGTATTACCATTACATCAGTTAATGTTTGATAGAGAGAGACCCAGGTTCACTAATGAACCCATCACAGATATCCAAATGATAGGAAGATGTTTCATTGAAGAATATTTTTCATACATCAGAGTATTCGGAAGCTCCGCTCCTCCACATGTGCTTCCTCTGTATGTTTTAGATAAACTAATGGCAAGAGAAGTGGCTTACAAAACTATCAACAATGGACTCACTAAAACTCTGAAAGATAGTAAAAAATATTTATGGCCAAGTTTCCCAATTCAGTGTGGTTCATTCTCCCTCAGCAATTTCAATCATGCGTCGAAATAATGCTAGAAAATTCAGCTTTTGAAGCTCCCTCTTCTACCGCCAAGACAATTCGACACATATTGCTAATAAATTTACTCAGTCAGTCAAAATCAAACCTTTCATACACACAGATGATAGATTTGAAGACGTTTTGCAATCATTTGAAACTTTTGAAGAACTTCAAAACTTTGTAAGATTGAATCTAAACCCAGAGGAAGTACAAATATTCCATGAGTATAGAGAGAAAATATTCAAGCGTATTCCACAAAATATCCTGATTACTAGTTATATGACTGAACCAAGCAAGTTGATCAGAACAGAAGAATCAAATTCACAGAATCAAAGTGAGCTAGATCAATTGTGGACTTCAGTTAGTAATACATTGATGGATACCCCCAAGGGATCATCCACACAGAAAAATATAGGATTTCAGACTCCCCAAGGTCAGATAGTTTTAGCAAAAGAAACCACTGAAACTCCTAAGGTAAGCTCCCAAGATGAAGAAGTTATTCCTGCATTTCCTACTGCTAAAATTATTCTAAAGGTAACTGATATCCCTCCATTGGATGTATTCTACAACCCTCTTCATAAAGCTGTAGTCAAGAAACAGAGAAGGAGAAGAAGGATTGAAACACCCCCAGGTAATGTGATCATGGAAGTTGTATGGAAAGACACCCCGTCGAACCCAATCGACAACCTAACTCGGATATTACAATTTGCTGGAGCATATACTACCGCAACAATGGAAAAAGAAACCGAGGTATCCATTTTGGTTCAAGAGAAGGATGATAAAATAACGCAACTACAACAACAGTTGGATGAAGAAAGGAATAGTCTGAATAAAAAGGTCGAGCAACAACTCTTTAAATTACAGCAAGATATGGAAATACTTAAGATAAGTCATGAAAATGACTTATCCAGCAAAGACACACTGATTAAATATTTGAGATAAAATATTATAAAATATGAAGGCATTCCTACTGCAGAGGAATTCATTAAAGAAGCATTGGCATTAAATTCCCTACTATCAAAAAAAAAAAATTTGTTTGTTTTACAAATGTTAGACATAGTTCAACATTTGGAAATCAATGAAAAATTGACTAATACAGTCATTGATCAGAGAATTGAGTTTAATGAACCCAATACCAAAATTTCTGACTATATTGAATGGCAAGATTCAGAGGAAGGGAGAATATCAAATCTCCCAAAGATTAAATAAACTTATAAAGATATTCTCTTTACTGACTAGGATACACAGGCAAAACAAGAAGAATTGGCAATAGCTAGAGCATCAGGAATATCAAAGTGCATTGTCAAAAAAATCAAGCATATGTTACATACTTCTAGTTTAATTAAAGAAGGATATCCTAAATCAATTCTTGATCTCAAAATATTGGAGCAAAGTTGAAAAAATACAGGTCAAATACGATAAGAAACAATTGCACAGCTGAAAAAGACTAATTGGGAAGCATACTGGCAACTCTTGGTTAAACCTCATATTCAAATAACGAAATTGAATTGTTCTCTAGATTCCATACAGAAAATGCTACCACTTTTACTTGATGCTATATTTACTAGACAGATGAAAACACAGTCCGGGAAGCCTCCACAAGTCCAACCAATGTCCGATATTTGTGAACAGAAAAGCAGAGCTGGCATTAGCCTATCATCAAGCATGATCATGAGTTAATTTGTTTTGGAAATTTCAATTTTAACAATTAGATACTAGGAATGAGGAAGGTTGTTTGAAACCTCCTCATAAGATATTTTGTACAATCTATTTTTGTAAGTATTTAATGTAGTATTTAAACCCTTCTCATGCATTTAGAGAAGGGTCTAGGATTTTTATTAAGAACATTTACAAAGTATACGTTACTGTAAGTTTGTGGATTTCTTGATAAGATAATGGAACATGGTCTTTTCAATTATATATCATCTTGGTTGATCACTGTTGATGCACTATTGTATTCTTTGAATGACTTATTGATAGAAGATTGAATGTGGCCTATTATCGCTAGTCAAATGAGCAGGATAGCACACATATGTTACTATTAACATGTATGCTAAACTATGTTTTAACATTAGTGATAAATCTATCTTTTTTATGAATTATGTATGAAACCAATTATTTCTGTTTGAAGTATCAGTTGCACTATTGTATGATATCAGAATAGAAATTGATTTTTTTTTTTATATGATCCTCAGAATACATGCGATATATTTTACATCTTCCTTTGATTAACTATTTTCTCAAAAGGATTATCTTATAAAAAGTATTTATTCTGTTACATCTGTGATTGATTTAAATAATCACAGACTGAATAGACAACATTTTAGATCGCATAAAATTAGCATTATCCCGGGTTAGATTAGATCATATTTAATTCAAAGTTTTTCATCTTAGAATAAATTTGTCTTAGTTTTTAGTTATTCTCCTTGCAAAAACCCAAAACTGAGAAATTGGTCCCATTACCCCCAGTCGGAGCCACTATCCCAAACGGAAAAGGAGTTGCTTTAAGGTCCAGACCGGGTGGTTATCCCCCTTGTTGTTGCCACAGATTTCTGAGGCCTCAAAATGTACTACAGTGATATAATGCAACAGCAAGAGTGGGATCTGTTTGGAAGAGAATCTTGTGTTTAGTGACAAGTCCAGGAACATTGAGATTAAATATCATTTTATTTGATACATGGTGTAGAGAGGAGTTGTTAGACTCCACCACATATCAACTGATGAAAATATGAAAAATATTTTCACCAAGGCATTACCGAAAGGAAAACTCTTGGTCTTCAGAGAGCAGCTTGGATTGATGGATGTAGCCCCTTCGGATAAGGGGCAGCACTAATAGAGGACACTGAGAAAACTCTTCCTAACCTACTTGATCTTTCAGGGTGAGGAATTGAGATAGAGGGCTCCTGGGGTTGAGGGATATATGGACAATAGGGTACTCACCTATCTCTTACCCATAGAGTTGAATATTTTTCTCCCATATCTTCATAGGGTTAGAGAATGTTGCTCCCCTAGTCATTATTTTCATAGTATACCCAAGTTAGCATCATACCATCAAGAAATACTTATTCAGAATACCGCTCCTCATTTGGATAACGAGTTCAAAGTGTAATTTTGGTGTACAAACCAAGTCGATTATGATGCAGGTGTTCTACTGCATGACTATTGAGATACATTGATGGGAAGATCAGTAGGAAATAGGATTGGGTTGATATTTTCTCACCTCTTGATAATCGAGGGTCGATGATGTGCTCCCCTATATGATGTGTTATACTATTTCTTGGTATGGGTGGAAGCTATTGCTCCTTGATTCTTCTTTTGGATCCGAGAAATTTTCTGCAGATATATTTGAGTAGTGATCGTCTTATCATGATGTCACCATGATGTGAAGATCTAAAAGAAGAGGTTATCAAGTGGAATTCTTCCTAGTTGAGAAGGAGTGTTAATTTTTGCAACTAGGGTCAAATTCAACTTTGAACAAATCATATGGTCGATATCATAATTACATTGCATTCCTCTTTTTGAGAGGACCAAAATTGACCTATATATCTCCCCAATCGGTTATGCAGAAGTTAAATTTTGAAATATATTATTTATTAAAGTGAAATGTAATGGGTCGGCCTAAGCACATGTGGAATTATTCAAGCCAACCTCAACCCCAAATGGACCCTCAAGAAAGCTATAAATAGAATCGACCTCAAGCTGATTCTCACACAATTTTCTCAAGTGATCTTATACTTTCATTCTGTCTTGGTTCATCTATTTTTTTTTTGCTAGCACAAATTTGATGGAAGGAGTTCGTGCAGGGTCTGGAATGGCAAGAAAGAGGTTCGCTTTGATCTAGGGTTTCTGGATCATAGCTGCATGGATAACACTTAAGTTTCTGGGACATAGCCATGGGCACAGTGTGTTCTTCCTGCGGCTAGGGTGTCATAGCCATAGACACAGTGTGGCAAGGTAGCGGCTAGGACTTTAGGGCTTGATCGGGCTAATATAGGCCATAGTCGTAGGCACAGAGTGTCCTTCCTGTAGTCATGGAGGTATAGACGCTAGAACAATTTTAAGGGTGATGCTAAGAGATTTTTGATCATATTTGGGCTAAACATACCTCATTTTCTCTCGTAGTGTCTCCATATATCGTCCTCACAGTTAAATATTCTCGCAGTCCATTTTTGGTAATGTCTTGGCTTCAAATCTAGGATTTGACAATTGATTTCAGTTATCTTCGGTGTTCTATTGGATCAATATTTCTTACTATTGTAGATTTGCATATCCGTAGATCTATTCTATATATTTATTCTACATATGCATTGGGCTCATTGTACTATCTGCTGAAATTTTTTTATGATGATCTATTGAAGAAGAATATTTGAAGGGGTTTCCCGATTGTGGGGTTTTTCCCTGGTCTTGGAACAATCTGTTGTCTCTTATGGTTGTATCGTTGTCTTCTTTATCACTGAATATTTTGTTCTATATTTAGTTACAATTTATTATTGATTGCACTAATAATAATTGGATACATTTTTTATGAATAAGTAATTTGGTCTAAAGTAATTGATACACCATAAAACAATATGAAAATTTAACATTTACTAGTAGAGATGGAAGTGTGAATCCCATGATGAAAGGAAGGGTGTACTAGAATGTTGTTGGTGAATCTAGGAACTCAAAGGGTGGATGATAAAAATGAAGGAAGTGCAATCAAGAGAGAGAGAAAAAAATCCTTAAGACATCTTTCAATAAGTTACAATTCGTGGTCAAGATAAATGAGAGCTACCTATTACTAAAGAGTAGTGCTATGGAAGGAAATAAGTAACAAAGATTGTAGTGACTCATAACCATGGGAATGGGATAACATATAAAGAAGAGGAGATAACATTAGTTAGTGGTTACATGAAAAAGGGCTATGTATAGACAAAAACCCTACAGTGCAAAGGAGATGTGAAGAAACACCCACAATATCTAAAGGGTCAAAGGATGGAGCCCTTGAGGTGAATGCATGGATATAAATAGATGGGTTGAGGACATTGTAGCATAAGGCCATCCATGAGGACATCTATAATGAACCAATGAAAAATAAACTTGATCCTTTGTTAAAAACTAATGATGTGATTACTAACTTTTTCATGGTATTTGGTTTAAGATGAAGGCGAATTAATAGAATGGTCATCCAGGGAGATAATGATCCCAACATCAAACCTTTACTGCCCCTCGCATATTTGAAAAAATCAAGGTAATCATAAATCTTAGTAATAGTAATGTCAATATGCATAATTTGTGATAAAAGTAAAGGATAATACAATTTAGTATGGTGGATGTATACAAAGTGATAATATAGATTTAGCTAGTAGTAGTCAAATTAGTTTATTTTAGGGAGTAGTAAAAACCTCATTGTTTAACCAAGAATAATAGGTTTTATGCTTATTAAAAATATTTGTAATAATATATAAATTACTTCGTTGGGATCCATATTTTTATTGCATGAGTGCCCGAGCAAAGGAGATGGGGATGTCGAACAATACTCATTCTTAGGAAAGGAAATATAGAGTGCTAGGAATATAATGAATATTGTAATAAAAATAATCAAATTTTAGACTATCTTATGAGGCTAAACCTTTCAATGGTACAAGAAATATATATAGTGCACCCTAAGGTATAATTTTAATGATGAATAAGGTCAAACAAGCCTTCATCATGGATTTTTAGAAGTTGAATATACAGATTTTATAATTTGAATATAAAGTGATAGATTTGCATAGAGCTTAAATATATAAAACTAATTATGGAAGAGAGTGTCTGGGAATATGATCAAAGGTTTAAATACTTAATAATTTGATTGGCTTATCAAATCCACAGTAATCAACATAATTAATGGTTTATTAGTAGACTTCTTCCATTTCCTAGGATCCCCTTGATGTAGAGGTGGGATTCATGTAGAGAGGTGCTCTGCCAAAATAAAATACTTCATTATCATCGTGTAATGCATTTTTTGTCAAAAAAGTAAAAAAATTTCATGATGCCACATATGATATTTTTTAAAACGTCATAATTTTCACCAGTTTTGCATTGAAACAATTTCTATTAGCATCTCTTAATTTGATGTCAACACTTATTGGCATCACCATTTCATTTTCATTCGCATCGATAACTCATAATTTACACCATCTTTAGATCATATATGCTCCTCAAAACATTGGTTAGCATTGATTTTGTGTCATTTGTGTGTTTAACATGTGTTGTTTACATTGAAACATGGTAGGGAGATTGGTGTTGAACTTGAGTCATATTTATCTGTCCATATATCATAATATCATCCAAATTTAGATGCTTGGAATTCACTTGAGTCAAATTAGCATCAAAATTGTATCATTTTATATCAATATTGCATCAATTGGTATCAAGTAGCATCGTAGTTGCATCCCACTTGAGTTTTTTGGTTTCAAAACTACAATTGTGTTGGCATATAAGTTTTGTTGGTTTGCATCAACATTGCATTAGGTTGGTTACAAAAATGCATCAAGTTGGCATCAACAATATGTTGTATTGAAGTCATTAACATCATATTTATTATTAATAACATCACATATTGTGACATAAATATGAATTTTTATTAATATAACATCATTTTGGCACTGTTGTTTTCATCTTATACATGTTAGATGCATCATTAATGGATTTGCATTATGTAAATTGTGTCGATTATGTGTCTGAGTGGATAGGAGGAATGAAGCTATCCGTGAATAGTCCAAAATAGCACACTATAGTCTATATGCATATATAAATACAATACTAGAGCTATTTCCACAATGTACATCTAAGGAAGAGAATGGTCTTAAAAGGGTTAGGAGAATTGGTTGGCCCTAAAATGGTTAATAAACTCACCTTAGTTTCCTACCTCATACTTCTCTTAGGCTGAGGTGATAATCCTTTTCTACATTCCTAACCAGCCAAATTCCCATGATAAAATCAAAGGGAGGGCCTCAAATATCTTTAATTTAGGTTTCTATTACTAATTCTTAAAAAATTCAACAACTATCTCTCTATGCTATTAGTCACTAATTCCAATCAATATGTCCATTTTTGCGTATAATTCCCTATAATATGTTCAACATGATATATGCAAGTTACTTATAGTTTACACCCCCTTACACAAAGAGCATATACTAGGACCTTGCATATTTGTTTTTTTCAAAACTTCCTGAGAAAGGGATTTATTCATAATAGCTAGTCCTTGATGTTAAAGGAGATATAATATTACATAATGAATTTCATTACCATTGAGCATCATCATGCCTTTCTTGTTCAAATATAGCTTAACATCATAACCTTCGAGTATAAACCCCATAACAAGATTCTCATAACATATAACTCATCTTTTTTTTCTTTAATGTGAACATGACTCATCTTAATCTTAGCCATACAATCCTCCCACAACTTATTTTTAATGTGTTTAACACTAATTATTCTACCATTTTCCATTCTTACTGACATATATTAGTGTTCTTTGGAGAGGTTGCTTAAACCAAATCCAAC
Organism: Pinus albicaulis; assembly: GCA_034641835.2. Classification (NCBI taxonomy): domain Eukaryota; kingdom Viridiplantae; phylum Streptophyta; class Pinopsida; order Pinales; family Pinaceae; genus Pinus; species Pinus albicaulis. The sequence goes on along the minus strand of CM076575.1, from coordinate 1,159,543,939 downwards.
ACAACTTCCCTTTGAGAGTAAGAATCAAAGTTTTGGGAAAATTTCAAGCATCTCTACTCCCCAATTAGGGATGAAAGCTAATCATCACCCTTTCTACATTTCCTACCTCCCAAATTAATCTAGTCCTCATCAAAGGATAATCTATCAGCATAGCTTCCCACACTATGGAGGCATTGTGAATGCTCTTAGATGGATTCTAAATCCATTCTTCTATAGAGTAGATTCATTGTATTTTTAAAGGACGATATCATTCCAAAGGTCATACCCAAAGATGAATCTCTGTAAACTCTTTGAAACTACTGCCTTCCTAAAAACATGAATGTTTTAAGGCCCTAACCACCCATTCCTTCGGCTTGTAAATTTCCTACAATTTGACTAATGGAATACCATTTTTCTCTCCATTCCCTAACCATAGGAACTTGAAAATTGTATTTTTTTATAGGACCCCTTTGGGAATGTAGGCTAAGTATTCTTAGTAAAATATAATTGCATCTAGTACTAATTTCATTAGAACCAATTTTCTACCTCTAGATAACCATCTATTACAACAAATTTATAATTATTTCCACTTTTATAATGAACCATCTCTAATAATTAATTCCATAGAAATTTTTCTCGATAAAGAAACCCATGTATTTGAACCCTTCATGAATATCAGAATGATGGAAAGAAAAGAGATCAAGGATTAACCTGAGTTATTCCTCACTCACCCCGTAAAAGTAAATACCATATTTTTTACTTTTAAATTTCATATGAGTAGTTTGGGGTGATAATTGTAGGAGAGGTTATCATAAACCTCAGAGGAACAATTGAATGCATTTATTCTCAGAACTTGGGAATATATTCTAATAATCGGGTTGAAGCATATGTGCTCTTGCAAGGGTTGAATTCATAAAAATTCTTAATACACAAAGTTTAATAGTGGTGAGGGATTCTAATAATGTCATTAGTTACATGGTCCTCAATACAAATTCCATATATTTCAGGTTGGTTTATGTGTTTGTAAGGATTTGGAAAGCTAGGAACTTCATTCCCAGTGTAAATTTTTACCATGTTCTATGGGAAAATAGCTCCCTAGTATATCAATATGTTATTAACATGAGTTTAGAAAAAGAGGGAATTATTGTTGTAAATGACAAGATTTATCACCAACCAATTCCATTATTATGTCATTTGACTCATGTAGGTCCCAAACGAATGGGTACATAGCCCATGGTGAAGAAGAACATAGTTACCAACAAGAGGAGGATTCTAATCTCAAAAAGAGAACTCTATCCATAAAATCCCATATCTTTGCATCAAAAACACCAAAATCTACTCCTGAATCGAAACATGGAGCTACTAGCGGTACATTTTTCCTTTTCACAGTTACAATTACAACCAATTGCATTTGTAACTTGTAATGTGGGTAACAAAAGAAATATTAAAATCAATCTTTGAATCACAAGGTTATACCATGAGTATCACCCTTTTTTGTTGTGGTTAAAATCACAACTTATTTGAAGTCACATCATTAATAACTAGTTATGTTGCAATAAAAATCCTAAAATGATCCCCCAAATCGAAAAGTGGCGCTACAAGTAACACCCTTCTATTTTTTTGGAGATGAAAATAAAAATTGTTTGAAACCATAACGTTAACAACTTATACATCATAACATAAATTTTAAAATCAATCAAAAATAAAAAAGAGGTGCTCGCAATGCACCATTTTGTTTTTGTAAATTTAAAATCGCCACATTTTGAAATAATCATCTGAAAAACTGAAGCTATTACCAAAAAAAAATTTCTCGCCTTTACATCACCTTGATCGTACCCTTAATTTAATTTTAAATAGCCATAAAAAATGCAATTTTTTTTGTAAATTAGTTTTTATTACCTCAAAATAACAAATTACACCAATCTATCCACCTCAAATCAGTCCAGTTCAGTCCATTATCGGTCTCAATATACAAAGAGAGAAAATATATCTGTTGAGTGATAATGTACTAGCAAGAGTCAAAATATAGAGTCTACAACCGATAAACAAATATATATGATAGTGGAAACACACCATAAAAAAACAAAAAAATATAATAAAACATGATATGATCTCAAGAATCTTATGAAGTCACCAATGTAGGTCCGTTTGCACTGGAACTAGGAGGGGCAGAAGGCTTGAGTTCACATTGGAGGTGGCTCTCCATATGAGCCAAATAAGCATCTAGACTGGCAAAAAATGAATGTTGGTGATGCTACACCCTTTGAATCTCATTCAAGAATGTTATAGTGTCATTCTGGTCCTTGTGTTTCTCTTTTAGGAGTCTGCCTAAAAGAGTTTTCAACTGCCAACATATGGTGACTACGTTCAGATATTGGTTCCTTATTTCCCTTGTATGTCAAGGGTCAGGAAGCGAGTTAGAAACTTCCTCCAAAATCGCAGAATCAAAATATTCTTGCCAGATCATTGATATCATAAGATTCTAGCTGGAATATTTGATCACGAATGTTTGGAGGGGTGACTAAGTGAAACACGACTGCAACATCCTGAGCTTACGTCCGGGCCCTCGAATGACCCTACTGGCCTTTGCCCCCACTACCCTTTCGATTTCACATTCATTTCCAAGGTATAGTGCCTCTAGAGTAAAATTACAGGACAATATTAAAATAAAATGTCGACTCTAGGTGAAGAGAAGTAGAATGATCTAATCTGAGGCCAAAAATAAGCAGGGAGGGGCAATAGAAACTAGGCAGTTCCAAATAACAGAAGAGACAATTCACCTAAAGTGAAAACACAACACACCACCACCAAACAATGATCTCCCCTTGATATTAGATATCATATAACCAAACCCAACGCTCCAAAGAAAGAATTATGAAGAATACAGCAACATGAACCCACAAGACTTGGCACCAAGAGAGACAACATAGTTAGAAAGGAAAGGTAGGATCTTAAAACCATTTTACCTATTCTTCTAAGACACCTCTATTCCTCTAACACGACATGCAAGGAGGAACCACCACCAAAGAATAATATTTATTATGTAGTACTCCACAACAAACCTTGCACTTATGCATGGAAAAACCTAGACCAATCATTTACCCTGCTAGCACCTTCAAATTCACATCATGAGATCTTCTGAGCAAAGGAGTCGAAATGAGTTGCATAAATTCCCATGCCTATACCACCATAAATCTTGAGATATGAAACCCAGACATAGAAGACGACTGGAGATTATACCATTCTAAATTGAAGCATCCTCCTATCACCAGGCTATCACTAAAGAGTTTCCCAGACAATACTCCCACTTGCAATAGGGAGGGAAACTCAAACCAATATATATTACCATCGACCTCTGACTGGTGTATAGGATGAGCAGAAGGATACAGACATTCCATCAAGTGGCGAGAGGCAATAAGTTCACATGCTCTTGAAAGGGGCAGGCAAGCCATGCTATCCCCTTAATATTGAGAGGTGCATCAGAGTAACAGGTACCCCCAATCTCAATTATCATTTTTTCATACACCTTGATTAGTAGAAAAATAGAAAAAACCTTAAAAAAAAAAAACAAAATACTCAAAAAAAATCTACAAATTACAAACCAAATAAAAATTAATTTAATGTTTCAAACTATTAAAACAAAATAGAAGAATGAAATCTTAATAATATAGAAAACAATCCTAGATATTTATTAAACATAAACTTAAAAAAAAAACCTAAAAATAATAGATGTAAAAAAATATTTAAAATAAACTATTAAAAATATATATTAATAATAGTTAAAAAAATACATTTAACTACACACGAACAAAATTATATATAAAAAATAGAATATGATATTTTTTAAAACAAATATGTATGTTTGGATTATTTCATAAGATAATTTTTGTTTGGACAAGAGCTCATTTTTATCAAATGTAAGGAAATAAGTTAATGATCCAAGATACAGAGGCTTCCGGCAGAAGTGCCCCTCTTATGGAACACCAACATATAATTCCATGTGGTTTTCCTTGAATAACTATGATGAGTCAACTTGAATTTGCAAATAAAAACAAGTAATCACTATCCCCAATACTATTTAACAACTAAATTATAAAAAAAAAAAATTAAAAGACATAGAATAATGTGTAAGTAGTATGGAGATCCAAGGATGCTTGTCAATTTTAGAATCATTTCATCAATATATTTTAAAAAATAAAAAACAAAATATGACATTATGAAAAATCAAATATGTAAAGTTTAAAATATATTGAATGATTTGCAACTGGCTGATAGATTTAAGGTCGATGCGATTTTGAGAATCATTTCAGCGTTGTATTTTTGAGAGATTATTTAATTAAAATGTAACAATAATTTGATCATCATTTTATAAATGATAAATAAATAAAAACACATTGTTAAAATGATTATTAAAGTCATGCCTACCCTCCCGGATGCGGGTGATTTCTGAGGAGAGAGGGTGCCACTTGGGCGCTAGGTGGCAAGGCACTTGTCCAACCCACGTGCCTGCACATGGCCGCCCTTTGTATTTTAAATTCTGGAGCATGGGGCATTTATTCACCACCACGGCTAGCCTCCCATCACCATCCTCTACATTTACCTTCGACTGCTGCTATTTAATTATGTTTGTCCTGCCTTGGTCGCCCCCCATGGCTCTTAAACCCACCACCCCTACTTGATCTTCCGCCATATGCCTCTCCCTTCGGCTCTATGCAGATGTCTCTATTTTCTCTGCCGTGCCTTGGTTTCCTATGTTCTGTCCCCCTCCCCTGTGGTCGCCTCTCTTTGAAATTTGGCACCACGGTTGCACCAGCGGACGCTCCTTCTCCTCAGACTTCCTCTCAATCCCTTGCCTCTGCCATGCCCAGAAGACATAGGATGTGTTTCCAAAGAGCAGGAGGGTGGGGCCTCACTTTCAAGCCTCCCACCTCGGCCTTTGCGAGTAGGGTAGTGAATTTCTTTGTGGATTGGACGCAGTTGTACGTCCTTGACCCCGTCAACCTTACTGCCCATATGTCCCTCCATTGTCTGAGCCTTCACTCTGAACCCTCTGGCTCCCGCCTCCACCCTAGAAAACGACCTCGTAAATCTACCATACCATCTTCTCAAAACTTCTCTCCTCGCAAAATGAAAGCCTTGCTAGTTCAAAGCGCTTCTAGCAGTGAAGAAGATTCAAGAAGCGATGCAGGTTCAAGCTCGGATGAGGAAGGAACTGATGCGGTCACCAACACTCAAGTGGCCTCCTGCATTTCACCCAATGCCCAAGTGTTTCTTCTCCCTCTGTCAACGTCCCATGCATCCAATAAGGAGGAGGATGAGTTAGACTATGCATGCAAGATTGTGGAAGAGCCACCCCTCCCTCCAGAAAATAATGATAGCTCTCCTTCAGCTTAACAGTTGGGTGCTCATCTCTTTGTCTAGTTATATTTTAGCTATTTCTAGTTTTCTCATGTTCTGTTTTTGTCCACTGTTATGGTTATCTCTTAAACTTATAACTTGTCAAGTTGGTTTACCGCTATGGGCAGCTTATTATCAACTCTTCTCTCGGGCTGGTTTCCCCGTTTGGGGCAGTCCCTTTTTTGAGGTTTGCTTCTAATATTTCCCTCTAGAATTGGCCTGCCAAATCCGGAGGACGAGAAATGTAACTTTTTCACCTGTATGATATAATAGAAGTAGCCTAATTTAGATAAAAAATAAAGTCATGCCTACCCATTAAACCTCTCTACCACCCATACATTGTTCCATACCTTTAAAAATTCACGTATTAATTTTGTTATGCTTTAAAACATTCCCATGTGTTTTAGACTTTTAAAATTGTATTATTTTTTAAACTTTATTTTTAAATTTTGTATTTACATGTTTTTAAATGTAAATATTTATTTATTTGTACTAGTATTTTTATAAATTTTATTTTTACATTCTTCAATTTTGTATTTCTATGTTTTTCATTTATTTATTTTTAGTTTTAGTTTTATTTTTAAAGAAATGTTTGTATTATTTAATAATAGACATTTACATTTTAAACATGCAAAGTTTATGTTGGCATGTCATTAGGGAAATTAGACCATACACAAAACTTGAATAGTTTTAGAATTGAAAAAGGTAGAAGATATTTTTTTACTACAAAATACAAAATGAATAGTCTAGTTGGCCATTGCAACCTTTCCTTATCATGGTGCTAAAACAAGATAACATAAACGAAAATGAAAAATAAAAAGGGCAGTTGCACATGCATATCTATTTTTTGGAGTCCATGGATTCGACGTGTATAGGATCCTTGTTATTTCCAGGGGAGATATAGGACTAGAGGGATATCCCAATTTTCATCAATTTTTTGGAGCCTACTGTCCATTCCCGTCATGAAACATTATATCTAATTCAAAGAAATAATAAAATCATTCTTGAGCTCATGGAAGTCTACCAAGAGTCTTCCCAAGAGGAATTGGAGATTCCAATAGATATCCACTATATACATGTACTGATTGTGTCTACCCCTTGTATGAATAACATTCGAGACCCAATTGGTCACCTTAGTAGGCACTTTAGTGTCTGTGGAATTACGTCTCTCGCTAGAGATTTTTCACTCAACATGAGTGATCTCTTCTTGTATTGGTTGGGGGGTCAATTCCTAATAGCATGCTCTTGAGCTCTTAGTATGAGTCTGGGCTAGAATGACCTCGCTCATTATCATAGTCAACACCACATCTAACCTTGACTCGATGCTTGGGCATGGATATGAGTGACTGAAGCAAGAAGTGGAGAGATGTCACCATGGAGCTAGCTAGAGTTGTCGTGACCAAACTGTGCCTTGAATTTCTAACTGAGTCTTCTAGGAATTGAACTAGAGTGTGAGTGGAGGCATTTGTAGAGTAGTGAATAAAACCAGACCAAAGGTTATTAATTAAATTTGAAACTCTATAAAACCAGACATGCCTAAATTTGTATCGTAAATTGGGCTTCGAAGGGGGAACACTTAGAGAGTGTCGCTGGTTTTCCAACACGAATGGAATTTTGTGGTGAAACTTGGTAGGAATCAAACCATTATTGAAGCCCAGTAAGATTAGAGTACCCCGCAAACATGGCTTCCTCATTCTAGTAAGAGGAAACAACAAGGTTGTGCTTAATTTTCCTTCTCATAATCAGATTTGGCTACTTTTTTGGGCCATGGAAAAGGCCAGTAAGCCCTACATGGAGAGTGATATCGACAATTGACTGCAACCCATGAAGCACAAGGGAATACCTAGTGAGAAAGGTAAGTAGAGGAACTACTAAGGCCACCCCGCGATAATGAGATTGGTATTTGAATTCATTGAGGAAAACCTTAGGAAACATGTAGAATCCCAATGAGGCATCCATTGATGGCCCGTTATTAAATGTGGATGAATTGACAAGATTGTAGTGGGTTGACATATGCATGAGATTAGTATTGTAACCTATTACATGCCTTGGTATATCTCTTGAAGTGCATATTCACATGAGGTGGAAAGTTGTGGTAATGAATGCAGAGCATGCTAGTTAGGTGGCACTATGTATCGGTAGTTTTCATGTTATAAATCACTTGAATGTTCTCTAGGATGGGGGCTAGGTGACCATGTTTCCATGTCCCACCAGCTTGTGCATTAGTGGGATGATGGAAACACTATGCTCCCCATTTTCTACCTTATTCACCTCATATTAGGTCGTTTTTATTTTATTAAATGCGTTAAGAAATATATTTCTTTCTTGGGATATGAATATACATATTTTTTTTTAAACATGTCAAAAAATGATGTTTATTTCAGGACCTTTCCTTGTGAGTGAAAAGTTTGAATTTTCTTTTCAAATGTGCTTGGGTAATCCCACATACTAAGCCTTTGAACATATACAAAAATGTTCATATCTATATAATGGTCGAGTCTACATGAATTTGTTAATAAAGAGAAATTTCTCATTAATGAAAAGAGAGAATGAAAAGAAGAAAGTGGGGAGAATTAGGGAATGAACATGACAAAGGAAAGAAAATTTGTCAGATATGGAAATTAATTTGGTCCACAACTTCCTTGCCCATGAATTTTGTTAATGAAAAAGAACCAATATGCACTTCTAGTGCTTCCTTGGATAAGATATCTTCCTTTCTTTTTAGTCCTCTAAGAATGTGAGTGAAGGAAGAAAATTAAAAGAAATGTAGGGCCTCTTGAATATTATGAATCATTGGTTAAAGAAATTTTTTCTCTACTTCTAAATTTTTCATATCCAAATTGATCACTAACTAAGAATCACCCATAGTTTTAAGTTTTGTGATGTGTTTTTGTGCTACAATAAATAAAAGAGTGCGAAGAGCTATAAATTATTATAAATTGTTTGAGCCCTTCCCTGGGCCATATATAACCAAAACATATGGGTTTTTGTGAAGTAGAGAATGATTCAAAATCCCCATTATGGTGGGAGTCCTTGTGAAATGCCATCAAAATATCCCCAAGGGATCCATTTAACAATTTTTGATTGAATGAGGACTAAAATATATTTGGATTTTGGAGCAGACTTGTATTCCATGCAAAGCTTATTAATGAGACTAGCTATAATTTCCATAGGTATATCCTTAGATTGGAATGTGTTTGAATTTTTGGTCCAATGGATTTGTTCTATTCTTGATAAATGAATTAATTTTTTCATCTAAGCTAGGCTTATCCCATTTTCAGGATGATCCAATTAAATACAGAACTAATTTTCAAACCTAAACCATATAGAGGCATGGAATAAACTAATGTGAAATGTCTTCACCATTGGATTAGCATAATGATAATTTCTTGGGATTTATCAGACCACAAATTATTCCAACATCCCAGGTCTATAATTTATTGTTTAGTGCTAGTCACAACATGATCTCGCTCTTCAGTGGGGCGTAGATTTTTCATAAAGAGTTCCATCACAACCTTTTTTTCGTCTTGAAAGGATGACTCAATAAAAATTGCACATCCCAATTTTTTGTATATTCACCATTATGTTGGTTATTTAACCAAATAATCTCATATTCAACCTCCTCTTTATGCCTTATACAATTTTGAACCATAAGAGAGATAAGTGAATCCCATTATCTACCGAGTTGGCCATTGAGGCCCATGCAATCCAACCCCCATGCTCGCAGACCCATTGATATTGTGCCTTGATGTATGAAAAAGATAAATGAACTATATTATGTAAACAGTAATGATATTATAATAAATAGAAAATATTTCCCCAGCTCCAAGCCAAGGGTCAAGGCCAATATTTACTTTCTTTCTATGAAAAACTCGCCACATAGCCCAATATCCTATGAGGGAAAAAACATTAAGAAAGTCTTTTATACAATGTAAGATTATGGATATTTATATGGCATCCAAAACCATTCCTCAAATGATATGGAAAGGAGGTATTTTTCTTTTAGTGTCTTGCCTCAAAGAAAGGAATTATGTACAAATTGTCATAGAGTATGCATAACTAGAGCTTTACTAAAGGTATATACAATTTTTACCCCCAACTACAAAAAATTTTTGGCATCACAATATGATTCCATTGGGCTAAAGGAATACCACCCGATTGTCTAGGTTATGGCCAAAGAAATTGATAATAGGTTTTTTTTATTTTTGTAAGAATGCCTTTTGGAAAAAATGTTATGGAACACCAATAATAATGAGTAATTTCTAGAACCGATTTGATGAGATTTAATATTCCTCAATAAGAAGGGAATATGTTGGCCTAAAAAATTATCCCGGCTTCAAATTTCTTGAAAATCCACAACCAGTCGTCAAATTTGTGTCTCGGTTTGAGAAAAAAATCAAGTATTTAAAACATGTTTCCAACAAATAATGAGAGAGAGGAAAAAGTGTAGTAACTTCGTAATAGATTTGGAGAGGGATCTCATGAGATATAATTTGTCACTTATAAATTTTCATTGGCATGCCAACCTATAAACATAATTGGCCCATGTTTTTTTTATTGAAGAGAGGCCATCCATTCTGGTAGGTGCGAATAATATGATATCGTCTATGAAAATAAGATGTGAGAAGAAAATTTTATTTTCAACTTCAATACCTTGAAATGCACCATTTTAGTTTTCAGCAATGATTAGCTTACTGGGGACCTTGTAAATGAGAATAAAAAGGAGGTGGACAGAGGGTACCCTTGGCGCAAACCTTGAGAGGCTCTAAAAAAAGAGGATGGTGCACCATTGATGACTATGGAAAAAAACAAAGACTATATACAACCCAAGATCTAGTTTACTATAGGTTGGTTCATCACTAAATTCAGAAGGACCAGGCATAAGAAAGTCCAACTAACTCAGTCATATGATTGGGATAAGTGCAATGCTATGGCTAGAATGTTCCTAGATCTTATTGAGAATATTGATTCTTGAGCCATAGAAACAATGCCATGTATTTTTTTACCTTGAAGAAAACAAAAAGTTTCAAGATATGAATTGAATGAATAAAGGCTTGATACTCCTTGTGATGACCTTGGAAATGATCCTATATATAACATCATAGTAGGATATATTGAGCTTGTAGTCATCAAAGGAGGTACCATCATATTTTTTGGGGGGTGAGGGTTAGAAAAGTTGAATTGAATGATCCCAAGACTTTACCATATTTTTGGGGCTCGTTGATGACTAATAATAAATCCTTTTTTGTGAGGTGATAGAAATCGATATATAATTACATTGGGTGGCCATATGGACCTAGTATGTTACTTTTTTGCATTGAGAAAATGGATATTTTCACTTTTGATTTAGACACTTCTTTCTCCAGCTTGGGGTTTATGTCTCATGAGAAAGAACAAGGGAAACTAGAGAGAGCTTCAAAATTTTCTTAGATAAGACATCCTTTTGGCTCTATAAAGAGAGATTTATAGTATCTTATATCTTCATTCACCACTTCATTGAAATTATGAGCCAATGATCCATCCCCTCTTTTAATATAATAGCTATATTTTTTATTATTCTTGTAGGATGCAATGTGGTGTAAAAAAATGGTATTGTTGTCTCCCACTTTTATCCAAATGGCCCTTCTTTTTAATCTGCACTCAACCTCCTGTTTATCTAGTATAAATTTTCTTTCTTATTCTAGGGATCAAAGCCAAGCTAAGGATTCACCTGAAAAATTATCCCAAGGAGCTTCTTAATTTATGGAATGGAATTTTCTCTCCATTTCCTTAAGATGTGCCTCTTTTGACTCTAAAATTATAGGTGAAATAATTTGCAAATCTATTAAGGCGCGAGATAGTGCCTGAAAATTCCACATCCTAATCACCTGATATATGATTACCACTAGGAGAAGATAAATTTTATTGGATTTGTTAGGGCCTAAATCTACCTCAAGCTAAGAAAGGTAGGATCTAGGATAACATCATACCACGCTTAACCTGGTAGCTAGCCCTACCAGGTCGGGAGAGGGCTCTCTCCTTGTCAATCTCAGAAAATATGGCCAATGAAATCTTGAGATGACTAATTTTAGGCTAGGTATGTGTACAAAGATGTTTGATTGAATTTGATGATGTTTTGTTGGCTCAAATGTGAAAGGCAGATTTGGGCCTGGGGAATGAGGCCCAGTTTTGTAGAGATCTCTATGGGGCAAGGTAGGAAAGTGATTTAGTACTTCAAATTGAGTGAGATGGAGAGTATTTAGACAGATGAGGAGTTGAAAAGGGAATGAAGAACTCAGGTATCCTTTTCAATCAGCTGAAAATATAGATAACTAAGAAAACCCTAGGTAGAGCACTGCACTTTCAATGTATTCTACCTTTATCTCTGTTTGACTTAGTTAAGATGAAATAAAGAGAGATATGGCATACATAAAACACATGTATACTTAAAACAACAGAAGAAAACACAATACCAAAGCAATATGCACATGAATCCCATAAGGTGCTGCAAACCACTGGTCTATTCCTTAGCCAAACTGCTGAAATGAGTATACAATAAGCTCCAAGCTTTCCCAAAAATCCAGCCATGCTAATGACTGAAAAAACATAAGATATAGGTAAAAAAAAACTCATCCTAGCCTCTATGGGTCGAGCTCATGAGTTTATGATCTTTTCCAACAAATTCTAAACTGAGAAACTAAAAACTAGGCAGTGGAACAACTTGCCTCTAAAAACTAGGGAATTGATTCATTCAGTTGTAAACTACCTTTTCATGGATGAATCTACCTCTATGAGTTAAAATTCAGCATAATTACATCAAAATACATCAATTCACATTAAATTACATCATAATTTTGACAATTAGAAGGAGAAAAGTCAAACTGCCAAGAAACTTGGTGAAAAACAGAGTATTTTTGGTCAAACTGAGCAAATTTTCTCCAATGCGCCGCGCTGATTTCCCTATGCATAGCGCCTTTTTGCAGCTACTTTTGGAGGCCTTCCCGATGTCAAAATTTTCTCCACATGGTCTTTTTGGAAATTTTTTCTTTTCTAATTTCCAGCACAAGTGGAATTTTTGAATTTGGCCTCCATTTGCCCCTCCAAAACTGAGTTCTCCCAAGACTGCTTCGTGTGTGTCAGAAAAGGGGCAAAAGGGTCATTTTGGGGTGTTTTTGACCTTTTTGGAAGCCCAAAACCTATCAAAATTTCTTAGCCATTTGTGAGCATGCATATTTTTTCATGAAAAATCCAAATATGCTGAGTTTTCCTCAAAAGGATGCCTCCATCAAAAGCAAGCGCCAGGTGGTGCGGCGCATTGGGCAGAAAAGTCTGTTTTTTGAGCCAAAATTTCAAAAATTACAAAAGGTGTCCCAAATTTTTTGAAATTTGAGCTGAGTGTCCTCCCTTAAGAGCTGTGTTGGGCCAAGGAAGCCTCAGCCAAGATATGAAGTCTATCATGCTCTTTTCACCTCTTTGATACCTTCTTCAACTTGGCCTTGAAGTTCTTGATTCTTATTTTGCACACCTTGTTTCTCGTCAAGTAGTGGTAGGCCATGTGCCTCAACATGTTTTTCTCTTTTTTGGCCTTCTCCAGCATCTTTTCCAAATGTATGTTTATCCTTTTGAGCCAAGATTCATGATCAACTTCAATTTCTTGTTCAAGTGGTGTCAACTTGGTTTTCCTCCTCTTGGCATCTTGCCGGTTTTCTCGTATGTTTTGCAGCTCCATAATGGTTTAATGATCTTCTAGCTGCTTGTTTATTTGCTCCAGATAGTTAATTATCCATTTGGCTCTTTCAAGGTTGAGAGACAAAACATGGATGTCCTCTTGCTGCTCCTGAATGATCTCTTTAAGCTTTGAGCTTTGTGAGCCCAAGTCGGTGTCATCATCCTGAATAAGAATGAAATATATCTCCTGCCCTCCTGAAGGCTCCTCATCATGTAATGGCCACTTTCCCTTATCCTTTACCTTCTCTACTGATGGAGGAAGCGAGACCCCTTCCACCCCAGGTGGAGATAATACTCACTTTGCTGCTGCAAAGAACCTTCTAGCGCCCTTTTGGTAGGTGACAAATACTGGCACACTAGCAGTTTGTGTCTCATGAAGCTCCTGCTGATGTGAAGGCCCACCTGTCTCATGAAAAGCTTCTGGAGGTACTTGAGGAGCGGTGAAGACCTCATGTGAAATGAAATCCTCCCATGAGATGTTCTATAAACCAAGCTGATGCATGACCACAATCTTGATTAGTGAAAAATGATATATGTTGTTATACTGCTGCTGGGGAGTCTTCTTGTGCACTAAGGTGGTCATATTCTCAATGTTCCGGCAAATAAAGTAGGGGAGATTCATCATTCTCACCCTATTAAAGTGCATCAACAATCTGATGTGATAAACATATAGGCGAGAAAACCGGCCCTCACAGCTGAAATACTTAATTATGAGCTTCATCAAGGGAGAATATGAGTCTTTCAGATACCGGAAAGGAAAAAATCTCCTGAGATGTCTCTGATAACCAGCCTTGATGTAAGGCTCATACTGTTCTCTGTCAATATGTTGCCTTTTTTTCCACTGCTCACCGACACTTGGAATGCCAGTTGCTAGAGAAATGGACTCCGGTGTCAGGGTAAATGTCACACCTGCTAGAGTGACTTGGTCATTTTGAAGATGGAGCACAAACAACGTGGCCAACTCATGATGATATTGAACTCTCTCTACCATCTCACAGAACTGATAACAGGATTGGTGTTGAAAGCATGTGACAGCAAGAGGGTAGGCCTGTAGCTCGACAAGTGAAGTAGGCTCCTCTCGTATATGTTTACCACCCTTGTGAGGTATCCTTGGTGCATGCATTTCTGTAGGAGAATCACTGTGTGTCTCTTCATCTCGGTCATAGGAGGGATCAAACTCCATGTTTGCTAATGTGTGATTTTTCTTGATGAGTATGAAGATATTTATGGTGTTTTTAGTTTTCTGCTACCAAGGATGAGAATGTATGAGGGATTGTGGAGGGAAAGGGTATGAGGGGTTTTGGGAATAATATGGAAAAGTTTTTTTTTTGGGGAATAGGGGGTTTAGGGAATAGTATGTAAGCTTAGGGACAACAATTAGGGGTTAGGATTTGTAACTAGGGTTTGGGATAGTGGGAGTTAGGGATATGGGAATTAGGGAATTTTTGGAATATGGGAATTAGGAAATGAGTGGATGAAAGTGAAAAATAAATGGAGGAGTCAAAGAGTGAGGGAGTGATGGAGTGGACTTGGTAGCAAAAACACAAATGGAAACCCTAGGAAATTGTTTTTGAGCCAAAATTGCAAAGAGGTAGGGCTTGAGTTTTATCACACTAAACCACCATAAATTTTAAGAAAAACTTTTTCACTAGCAATCGAAGGAATTTTGACTTACTTGCACACCATGGGATTGAACAAATTTGGAAATTTGAGGGAGTTTATGGTGAAATCGGGCTTGCAGTTCTATGCACCGCGCCATAAACCCAACGCGCCACGCCTTTCTATATGCATTGCGCCAGTGTATTTTTTACACTGTGGAGGGCAGCCCAATGCGCCGCACCTTCTCTATGCGCCGCGCCCTTGAACTCACACAGTTTTTCTTCAAACTTGCTCCCTTTCTCCAACATGACCTTCTATTGCTCAATTTTTCTCCTTTGAATGCATATGAGCTCTTTGAATATGAACAATGAATTTATATACAAGAGCTTTTGATTTTTCACTCATAAAACCCACTTTTATAATGTTTTCATTGTAACTTACTTTTTTCAACTCTGTTTTTGGGCAGTTTACTTCATTTTTACCTTTGATGAACTGAATGATTTGAGTTTTTGGTTTTCCTTGCAGGGGATGGAGTTGCTGAAGCTTGGTAAGGTGACCAGGGTTGCCACTGAAGTTGCTTACATAGGAAAAATTGAAATTACATCAAATTTTATACATGAAAACATAGAATACTCTATTTTTCCTCAAAACAGGGTTTTGAGGAAAAATAAGTCTCTGAGCATGTGATTATGGAATTTATTGGTACTGAAAATTTATTCGATCACCTCATGCACCTGCTAACTGTTATTAAACATTTTGAATACCTTTTTGACAAAACCCTAGACCTAATAAAGCAGAAACTCTAAAAATGACTCTTGCAGATGATCTAGATGAATGGAAATGTGCCAGCAGGTAAAGGGCATGAAGGAAAATGTACAACAAGCCACTACCGTCAGATGATCCATGATCCTAATGGAATGCAGCTGACTGAGAGAGACACCTAACATGCAATGCAACAAGATAATTTGATCACTGACGGAGGGATGAAGATACCGACACTAATAGGATTAATGTCAACCAATCCATTCCAGGAGAAATAGTTCATGAAATAACCTCCTCGAGGATTAGGATGAGAATTTTATGTTAGGTCCCTATATTACTAGTGTAGTCCCTTATTGTTGTTAGTGTTGCACCCTTATTGTTATTGTTGTACCCCTATAACCCCCATATTTATTATTGTGCCCTTACATTATTATTTTTAGGTCAGCTAGGATTATATTGTGACCCCATGGACTCCTATATATAGAAGAAGGTCTTTTCATTTGTATCATCCAAGAATTGTTCATTTATGTAATGTAAAGGAGGTTTCCCCATTGAAGTGGCTTATTTCTAAGGCATTGATCTCTCTTTTCTTCTATTTTTGGAGTTGGTTTCATAACATTTTGTATCAGAGCTTTGGATTCTAGGGTTTCGCTGCTTCAAACAGGTCATCGTGGAATTTTTGATATAACTTTTTTTCTACGAAGGTTCATAACCTGAAATTATTACCAAACTAATTTAAAAGCCTGAGGAACTTCTTGTAAATATCTCAGATCTTGGTTCACAATATTTTCAGAGATATGATATGTGGAAGTTATGGTTTTTTCATGCTCTCGGATTTCATCTAAAAGAGGTGACCTTGGGAAAATCGTCATAACTCTCTCTCTAAGCATCAGATTGGAATTTTGTAAAAATTGGTCGAAATAAAACAGAATTTAGTTTCCTCTATATCAATTTCAGAGCTGAATGAGGAAACAGTGACATGTGGCACACCCTACAATTTCATTCTACTAAACTAGTCCATAATTAGGTCATTGTGGGAGATTGGGAATAACTTTGCCTTGAAGCATCAAAATCAAGTTAGACTTTTGGCATTCGAAAGAAGATTCAGAGGTACTATAGGTCTGAATTTCATATATTGAAGATCGAAATCACAAAGATAATTCAGTTTCAATATCGATCTCCTCAAACAAAAGAAAAAGGTGTGTATTTTGTTTTTCAAATTGCATAAGTCTTGTTTGAAAAATTATTTTGAAGTGATTCCAAGGGAATATTGAAGCATATATATTAGTATTGGGTTCTATAATGCCTCTTAAAAAAAATTCAACACCCATTGAGCCCTCAAAATACTCTACTATGAATCATGAAGAGGAGGAAGTGCGACATGATGTATCAAAATTACAAGAGCAAGTATACCAAATTTTGCTCTCACAAAGAGCAAAAAAAAAATGAAATGGAAGTTTTGAAGAAAGGCATGGAAGCTAAGATGGATGGTTTGAACAAGGGCATGGAAGCTAATATGGATGGTTTGAAGAAGGGATTAGAAGCTAAGATGGATGGTTTGAAGAATGGCATGGAAGACATGGAAGAAAAAATGGAAGACATGAAGAATGATATAAAAGCAGACATGGAAGGCTTGACAAAGTTGATACAATAAATGATTCCTAATGGAAAAAACACAATAGAGGGAACTCATGATGAGAACAAAATAAATGTTAATCATGATTTCATAAAATCGAATGTTGGATGGAAGAGCCACCATATTCCAAATATCGATATGAGCAAGTTTGATGGCAAGGATCTCGTAACATGGATACTACAGATGGAGCAATATTTTGATCTCAATAATGTGAAAAAAAACACAAAAGGTATGCATTGAAAATTTATATTTAGAAAAAAATACATTTTTATGGTATCGATGGCTTTTAACCAGTAAAAAAATTGTCGCTTTGTCAATTTTTACGGAGGAAATGATAGCACATTATGAGGATACAAAGAGAAACACCTTCTTTAGCAAATTGATAAATCTCAAACAAAAGGGTTTAGCGGTGGAGCACATTGAGAACTTCCAAAAATTGAATATAAGGGTAAATGATATTCCAGAGGAACACGGGATTGATGAGTTCATAGGGACTTTAAAGGATAACATCCAACATGAGGTTTTCCTTTGGGAACCTGAACATTGGAGAAGGAATTCAAGTTGGCAAGAAAAATTGAATGTAAAATTATGGCGAAAAGGAATACTACCACTCACATCTATAAATATGGAAGTGTTGCTACTCCTAGAATTCCACAACCTACAAGGTTGACACCACAACAATTGGAAGAAAAAAGAGCAAAGGGGCTTTGCTACAGTTGTGATAGGAAATACACTAAATGTCATAAGTGTGGTGAGAAGAAATTATTTTACATAGATTGTGAAGAGGAGGAAGAAAATGAACAAGAAACTTCAAAATAAGAGGATATACACCAGGAAACAACCCTAGAGAAAGAAGAAATCAGTCTAACCATATCGTGTAATGCATTGGCAGGAATTACCACTCCTCAAACTCTCAAGACAAAATGACATATCAAGAAGAAAAAGTTAATAGTGTTGATTGATTCGGTTAGTACCCATAATTTTTTTCATTGTAAGGTAGCCAAGGAATTGAATTGCTTCCTATACCTAGCACGAGAATGTCAAGTGATGGTTGCAAATGGAGAAAATATAAATTTCTCTGGAAAATTCCATAATATCAAGCTAACCATGGGGGAATATGTATTGAATAGTCCAATGCTTTCCATTCCAATGGGAGGTGTTGATGTTGTAGTAGGAGTACAATGGTTACAAAATTTTGGGACGGTAGCTTTTAATTTTCAAGAAATTTTCTTCAATTTTTTTTCGGAAGGAAAGGAAGTCGAATTATGGGGCATTTTAGGGAATCCTAGAAAGATAACAAGCTCTAATGTCATGAAAAATATTCTAAAGAAATAACAATGACGCATAATTTCACAAGTATGCTCAATAGAAGTTCCAACATCAAAATCATCTATTTCTCCAGATCTCCAAAAAGTCTTGGACAATCATTCTAAGGTGTTTGAAACTCCCAAAGGACTGACACATATTCATGATCATGATCATGCTATTCATTGGATTCCAGGAACTATTCCTCCAAACATCAGGTCTTACATATATCCTTATGTTCAAAAGATCGAAATTGAATGTATGATTGCATAAATGTTAGAGGCTGGTATATTTCTACCTAGCCAAATTTATTTCTCTACTCTAGTAGTATTGGTGCAAAAGAAGGATGGATCATGCTGCATGTGTCCGGATTATAGGGAGCTGAATAAGCTCACTATTATAGATAAATTTCCCATTCCTGTGATTGATGAATTATTGGATGAATTACATGGAGCAATTTGTTTTACCAAGTTATATCTTCGTTTAGGATATTATAAAAATAGAATGAAGATTGAAGATATTCTGAAAACAACATTTCGAACTCACGAGGGTCATTATGAATTTTGGTCATGCCTTTTGGCCTTACCAATGCACCTTATACATTTCAAGGGTTAATGAATTACATTTTCAAACCCTTCCTTAGAAAATTTGTGTTATTATTTTTTGGTGATATACTAATCTACATCAAGTCTTGGAAGGATCATGTTCAACATGTTGACAAGGTGCTCAAACTATTGGAGGAGAAACAATTATGTGCAAAAATATCCAAATGTTTCTTTGAAGTACAAGAGGTGGAATATCTGGGTCATATTGTATCTCACCAGGGTGTTAAGGTAGACACTAACAAAATTAAATCAATTAAGGAATGGAAAGTCCCCTCAACCATAAAGTATTTGCAAGTATTTCTCTGGTTAACAGGGTATTATCGCAAGTTTGTTAAGAATTATTGGAGAAGAACAACACCTCCAACAACATCATTGAAGAAATATGCATTTTCATGGACTCCTGAAGCAACTAAGGCCTTTGAACATCTTAAAGAGGCAATGTGCCTAGCAACAGTCTTAGCTATGCCAAAATTCACAAAAACCTTTATTGTGGAATGTGATGCCTCAGGAAATGGAACTGTTGTTGTTTTAATGCAAGAAGTAAGACCCATTTATTTTGAAAGTAGTCCAATCAAAGGAAAATATTTACAGAAAGCTATTTATGAGAAGGAAATGTTGTCAATACTACATGCACTAAAGAAATGGCGAACTTACCTAATGGGAAGACACTTCAAAGTAAAAACTGATCATGATAGTCTTAAACACTTTTTGGAACAAAGACTATCTTCATAAAAGTAGCAAAAATGGGTCACAAATATGTTGGGTTATGACTTTGAAATCATATACAAAAAAGGGAAACTAAATGTTGTTGTAGATGCACTCTCAAGAAAGGATGAAGAGGTGGAAGCATTTATTTTTGCCATTTCTATTATCCAACCAGATTGGATAACCAAAGTAAGGGATGAATGGAATAAGGACGAAGAAGTGTGGACACTCATTCAAAATTTGCAGCAAGATTCTAGTACATCTGATACATTTAGTTGGAAAAATGATTCGTTATGGTACAAAGGTCACTCATATCCTTGTAATAATTCCCAACTAAAACAAAATATTCTTTTGAAATTGCACACTTCTCCTTTAGGAGGACACTCGGGATTTTTAAAAACTTACCACAGGGTGAAGAAATATTTTTTGGGGATGGCCTTAAATCTGATATTCAAAATTTTGTGGCAAAATGTTTAAAGTTGAGACAGTTAGGACCCCGTGTCTTCTATAGCCTTTATCCATTCCAAGTCAACGTTGGGAGGAATTTTCAATGGATTTTATCATAGGTTTACATAAGCCTAAAGGAAAGAGTGTCAACATGGTGGTAGTTGATAGACTTACCAAGTATGCACAATTTTGTGCATTATCTCATCCATTTAAAGCAAGTATAGCTTCTATTGTATTTCTAGAAACAATTCAAAAGCTACATGGAAACCCAAAGATTATGGTAAGCCACATAGATCCCATTTTTACTACAAATTTTTTGAAGGAATAATTTTCTTGTTTGGGTACTAAACTAGCTCTTAGCTCATCTTATCATCCTCAATCAGATGGTCAAACTGAGATAGTGAACAAATTTTTGGAAGGATATATTCGTTTTTTTGTATCTGATAAACAAACACAATGGGTCAAGTGGTTACCTCTGGCTGAATGGTGGTATAACACTTCCTTCCATACCGCAGCAAAAATTACCCCATTTATGGCACTTTATGGATATCATCCACCATCTATCACATCATATTTAAGAGAAAATTCTAAGGTTCAAGCAGTGGAAGATCACATCGAGCATCAACGAAAATTTCTCCAACTCTTAAAGGATAAGCTAAATTTGGCACAAAATCGAATGAAACAACAAGCAGATCAACATCACAGCAAGAGAAGTTTTGCAGTAGGAGACTGGGTATTTTTACAACTACAACCATACAAACAAATGTCCCTCAAGAAAGCTAAGAAGTATAATAAATTATCTCCAAAGTACTATGGTCCTTACAAGGTGTTGCAAAATATTGGTACTATGGCATACAAATTGGAGCTTCCTGCTTCTTCGCGAGTGCATCTAGTTTTCCATGTTTCATGCTTAAAGAACGTTAGAGGTGACAAAATTCTAGTTCAAATGATATTTCTAGAAATTTATGAGGAAGGAAAAACCATATTGGAACCTGAATCAATCACGTAAATAAGAACTCAACAACTACGAAATTGATCAATTTCAGAGTATCTCATCAAGAGGAAGAACTTACCCACTGAATATTCCACATGGGAGGATGAGAATTTTATACAGAAGCATCCAGAGCTACTTAAGCGTTGAGGACAACAGTTTTTTTAAGGAGAGGGGCATGTTATGACTCTATATTACTAGTGTAGTCCCTTATTGTTGTTAGTGTATCCCCCTTATTGTTATTATTACATCCCTGTAACCCCCATATTGTTATTATTGTGTCCTTACATTATTATTGTTAGGTTGGCTAGGATTATTTTGTGACCCCATGGAATCCTATATATAAAAGGAGGTTTTTTCATTTGTATCATCCAATAATTGTTCATTTATGTAATGTAAAGGAGGATTCCCCCTCGAAGTGGCTTATTTCTGAGGCGTTGATCTCTCTTTTCTTCTATTTTTGGAAATGGTTTCATAACATTTTCTATGGTGAAATTTAAATCTCCCACTTGGATCAAATTGAGGCTAGTGAGAAGTTTATCGGATGTCGATTCATCACCAAATGGTAACCTGTCCTGAAAAAGGGCCATAAGAGTTTAATAGTGTGAACATCATCCTGAGTTATTTTGGTTCTATAGTGAAAAATATAACCAAGTGAAGGACATAAGAGGGAATAACTTGAATATCAAGGCTACCATGGGTTATGAACCCTCCTAATAAACCTAACAAATAATTAATAGTGAAGGCCCACTCTCTAAGTCAAGGCTCTAGGGATGTTATGGTTGGACTCCCACTGATCATGGTATCCCATATGAAAATTATGTTTGGACTAGTCAATTTAACAAGACATTTAAGGGATAGTATCTTGTAGGTGCCCCCCAAACCCCTAGAATTGAAAGAGAGGATATTCATGGATTAGAAGAATGGAGAATATTTCTTGCTCTAAGGTCCCTGAAGATGGTTTATTTTTTTCCATTACTTATATATACAACAACTTTATACCAGGCTTTCAAGAGGTTGTATTTTTGTCCAACTAGATAGGGAATGACCTTAGATTGTGCCAACCCACCAAAGGAGGTTTTGTCCTCATTTAGACACACATAATATTTAATATTGTAAGTGTAATATTCCTAAAATTAGCATGCAGCTAATAGGAATATTAAATTTTGATCTTTGCACCTAGTAGATGAATAAGTGGGGGAAGAAGACCCATACTTGTCTTGTATTAGAATAAAAACCCTCTTGGTGTGAAAAGGGGGCATTCTAGTGGCTGGATTTTTCACTTTCCATGTATGAATAGGAAGAGGCTCATGTTGATTCAGTCAAGTTGACCAAGTCAACAACGCAGTGTGGATGAGTAGCCTAGATAGAGCTACAACACATTTTTGGAGGGAAGGTAACCATGTGGTGTTGGAAACCCTAATTAGTGGGATCCAAGGTGAGGAGGCTCACAAACTTTATAAGGAGGAAGATGGCATACACATTAGGGGAATTTTGAGGTCTAAAATGGGCCTCCTAAGGAAATTATAAAATAATAGTGGAAATAATAAAATAAGATTTGATTACATCATCAAAGTTTAGAGGGAAGAAATAAAAAACTACTTTTTCAACTCGTATCTTGAACTTATCTCCCTAAGTTTTTACTCAAATTTTGAGAAGGAATACTCTTTGGATGAAAAATTTAAATTCCCATCCAAGGAGTACCCATGTTGCATATTTTTGATGGACTCTTCTATATGAAAAATGAGAAAGACATGAAAAACGTGATTGCAATCACGTTTTTTCATGTATTTTTCATTTTTCATATAGTAGGGTCCATCAAAAGTATGCAACATGGGTACTCCTTGGATGAGTAATTAAATTTTTCATCCAACGAGTATTCTCACTTGAAATTTGAGTAAACCCTTAAGGTGATAAATTGAAAATACTAGTTGAAAAAGTAGTTTTATTATTTTATTATTTTTTAATATTTTTACTTTTTTACTCCAAATATGGTGAATCATCCCCCATGGCTGACATCATCATCTTGAATCTTATTGGTTCTAATAAAGTTTATTTTGGTTGTACATTTTTCTTAGGAGGCCCATTTTAGACCTCAAAATTCCCCTAATGTTTGTGGTTAGCTTATGGATTATTGATTTTGGTCTGCTTAGACTCTTGAGCATTCTTCAGCTGTTGAGTTGAGTATGCAGTGTTGTTCAACACAAGGAATTCCTGCTTAGGGATTCCTTCTCCTTCATTGAGTGATCTCTTGGAGGAGTTATGTTCCTCATTTTCCCACACCCAGGCTTGAGGCGAAGCATCCTCCCTCAGTCACAGCATTATTCCTGTAGCAAGGGACGTTGTGTTGCAGGGTGTTGCAGTGGGAGACTTACAACACCAGCGCCTCAGCTTATCTTTCAGAGGAGGGAGATCCCATTGCTTTGCAAGATCTGTATAGGAGATTCCACAGCATATTTTACATCTTGGAATGTGGCCCAATCACTTTTCATCTTATATAGTGCAGTTAGCTTCAGAGACTGCATCATTTTCCAGAGTGCTGCAGTAGCAGGGTTTGATCCCTTGCTTGGGAGTTTATTCCTAGGAGGAAGGGCCAACCCTTCTCCCGAAAAGCTCTATAACTTATTCTTCTTCTGTCATTTGTATATTTTAGTTACATTTATTCAATGCTTCAGTAAAAATGCATTTTTCAGATCCAGATCTGCATATCTGTACTTTTATACATTGTACTCTCATGAACCCCTTGCCGGGATATTCTTATTATGTATAAAAAGGAAAGAATCTCCAGTTTCTCAGCCATTGACTCATTGTATACTCCAGATCTATTTTGTCTCATCATTTTCTACATAAAACCTCACTAAAATAACGTTTTCATATGCTTCAGTCTTTTCTGTTGATGTCAGTCATGGGGTTTGGGCTTATTTGAGGAGATTTGACTTGGAGAGATCTGTTTAAGGTGGCTAGAGTGATTTGTTTCATCTCTAATTCTGCATGTGAGTTTTATATGACATATTCTAAGGGATCCCAATCCCATTCCTCACATTTATAGCGTTATTTTCTGAAGACAACTATTTTATGCCCTATATTGCTACATTTCCCCACTTGGGAAGGAGGATATAGGCCATATTCTTGCTGAGGTTCTTTCATCTACTGGTGAGATGTTATTTTACATATAGTGAGATGATTTACATTGCCAAGCTCATGATTTTCTGAAGCTCCAACTTTAGAATATCTTTAGATATTCTATTTGTTGTAGAAAATCCCTATTTTGGGATATTACAGTGGTATCAAAGCTGCCATCTTGGCTCAGCCTGTGGAATTCAGACCCAATTAGGAGATAAGAAGAAGAGGATAACAAAATGATGGAGAGGATGAGATTACTCTCATCAATTTTTAGATCTAAGAAGAAAGAAGAGAGATGCATTGAAACTCCAAAAGGATTTCAAGGAGGAAAGAGCTGCAGTGAGACCTATGGAATATTTCCAGAGGAATAAGAAGACCCAAGCACTTCCTATTCTCATAGAGGGAGTGAAGAGCAAGAAAACCACTTGGAACATGAGATCCTGATTGGATATTTGGCAGAGTACAAGTGCCAACCTAGAGCTTTCAAAGGGACTCTAGATCTTCATCAGTTTATCCGACTGAAAGAAGAAAGGAGGCCATGCAGAAATAGGATGATAAGAGGAAATAGATTCCTATTGTCTACCTTTGATGGATCACCCTTATATACAGCAGAATCTTGGGTGATGAAGTTAGAAGCATTTTTCCTACTACATCCAGTAGTGGAAAAAGAGGCCGTGGAAATCTCAGCGTTGCACTTGAAGGGCAAGGAAAGAACCTGGTGGTTCAACCATGTGAGTCATGCAAGAGTTTCCACTTTTGAAGATTTCACTCACTGGGTAATCGAAAGATTTGACAGCAGAAGATCAGAGGAGGAGAAATCCTCTTCTCCACCTGAGAAGCCTTGTACCAATGTTGCCACAACCATGGAGGAGTAGCCTTCAACATCAGTGGTTGAGGGAGCCATTAAATTTG
Organism: Pinus albicaulis; assembly: GCA_034641835.2. Lineage (NCBI taxonomy): Eukaryota > Viridiplantae > Streptophyta > Pinopsida > Pinales > Pinaceae > Pinus > Pinus albicaulis. The sequence goes on along the minus strand of CM076575.1, from coordinate 1,159,518,771 downwards.
AGGAAGGAGCCCTTGCAGCCCTACAAGGTGCTTCCAAATCTCATCAAGGTATGAAATAATTTCCACTTTATATTATTGTAGCAAATCTTTCTGAAAATTGTGGAAATTTTTCTTCGTATGACCAAGGGTCAAATCTTATTGCTGAGCTAGAGAAGCAAGATGCGTTGTGCAAGCTTGAATGGTTCAAAGAGGATATGAACCATCATCCTAATGTATCTCTATTGATTTTCACACAACCCTTGAGGTTGGAGTGTAATCTTTTGGAGGATGTCATGAACTATGTCCACCATACTCCTATGAGAAGCCCCATTTTCATCTTTGAGTTGGAGTATGAAGCAGCTATTACACCATTGGGGAGACTTTCTATGCTGCAGAATGATAGCAGTGAGGATTTTTTACCTTCATAACACTTGGGTCCTTATGGATTCAAGATGGTTATGAACATGAGATTCTCTCTAAGAGATCTCCAAGAAGATACATTTCAGCATTTCATGAAATGCAAAGAAGAGAAAATGATTGTGGAGGATGGTAGCCCTCATTGGAGGAATGCCAAGATGGAGAATGATAGGAGGCATCCACATGGGGTTGAGTGGATGTGGATGGAGAGCAAGAGGCTGGTAAACCACTTGCAAATTTATGATACAGGGTAGCAAGAGGCAAAGCTGCGTTGGCTACTTTTGAGAGAGTTTGGCTATCTTGGGTCATACCCTTTGTCAGGAGGTATGTGGTGGATGGATGGCTTTGGCATATGGAATGTCAAAGGGAGAGGTCATGGAGTGACAAGAGCCTTATCACTAAGGCCTATAGTGCTGTCACTTGGGAGTATGCTTTTATTGATGGAGTGTTCCAAGAGGAGTATGCATCCTCTCATTCTTCAGATTTTTATGAGGAGGTTCTCATGGGAGGGCTCATTCATGGACCTCACTTTCATCTTACTCACCATGCATGGTAAGAAATACATTTCTGTACTTGTTGATTACTCCATTGAGTATTTGTATCTTCTCGCCATATATGAATAGTGCATTGCTCCACAAGAGAGCAAGAGTATTTTTAGGTCTCATGGTCACTTTAGGGCCAATATTTGTACTGCTAATGACCCATCTATACATGAATTTGGGAAAGTATATTGTTACTTTGATTATGTATAGCTGATATACATTGATGCTTAATTCCCCATGGTGGAGGAGAAAACATGCACAACTTGTAACTTGTCATAGAACCACTTGCCACATGACATTCTCAAGCAGCAGTTGGGGAGACTGCATGATATTCACTTGGAGGACCATTGGTACCATTCAAACTTGCACATAACCTGGAGCATTTTTCTGATTTGGATGCCATATGGTGATGGGGGGCCATTCATCTTGTATGGGATGCTTTGGGTGAGCATGGCTCATGACATTGGAGAAAGGATCCTTGGAGATTCAACCTTCTTCTTGCCACCTGAGGGCAACCATGTCGCAACCCAAGATCAGCATGCCCTCTACACTTATCATAAGTGGAGAGGTGGACAGCATGGGATAGGCCCTTTTGCCTATCATGTTCCTTCATTTAGCCCACCTACACTTCAGGAGCCAAAGGTGGAGGGGATTGTGCATGAGTTGCCATGTTGGAGGGTAACTCATGTTATATGGATGATAGCTTGGGTGTGGAGGTTTCACTTGGGAAAGAGAGTTTCCCATGCACTTCAAACTCCATGCCTTGAGAGGACCTCTAGACAACACATAGTTTTCTCCTTGAGTATATTAATTTTGTATGATGATAGCCATTTAGGATGTACACCAAATTCTAATTTTTTTGCTTGGCAGAGGCATTATGGAGTTTCATTGTTGAGACATCATCTTATTCTTTGGGGGAGCTCATCATATGAGGATGCTACAGGAGGAGGGAAGGAGACCTTCCAGTTCTATCCTTGTAGTTGCTAGAGGAAAAGAAACATTTGGGAGGGGAGGACTGTAATATTCCTAAAATTAGCATGCAACTAATAGGAATATTAAATTTTGATCTTTGCACCTAGTAGATGAATAAGTGGGGGAAAAAGACCCATACTTGTCTTGTATTAGCATAAAAACCCTCTTGGTGTGAAAAGGGGGAATTCTAGTGGCTGGATTTTGCACTTTCCATGTATGAACAGGAAGAGGCTCATGTTGATTCAGTCAAGTTGACCAAGTCAACAACGCAGTGTGGATGAGTAGCCTAGATAGAGCTACAGCGCAGTTTTGGAGGGAAGGTAACCATGTGGTGTTGGAAACCCTAATGGGTGGGACCCAAGGTGAGGAGGCTCACAAACTTTATAAGGAGGAAGATGGCAGACATTTGAGGTTAGCTTATGGATTATTGATTTTTGTTTGCTTAGACTCTTGAGCATTCTTCAGCTGTTGAGTTGAGTATGCAGTGCTATTCAACACAAGGCATTCTTGCTTAGGGATTCCTTCTCCTTCATTGAGTGATCTCTTGGAGGAGTTATGTTCCTCATTTTCCCACATCTAGGCTTGAGGCCAAGCATCCTCCTTTAGTCACAGCGTTATTCCTGTAGCAGGGGACATTGTGTTGTAGGGTGTTGTAGTGGGAGACTTACAACACAAGCTCCTGAGCTTATCTTTCAGAGGAGGGAGCTCCCCTTGCTTTGCAAGATATGTACAGGAGATTCCAAAGCATGGCATGCGGCCCAATCACTTTTCATCTTCTACAGCGCAGTTAGCTTCAGAAACCACGTCATTTTCTAGAGTGATGCGGTAGCAGGGTTTGATCCCTTTCTTGGTAGCTTATTCCTAGGAGGAAGGGCCAACCCTTCTCCCGGAAAGCTCTGTATCTTATTCTTCTTATGTCATTTGTATATTTTAGCTAAATTTATTCAATTTTGTAGTACAACTACATTTTTTAGATCCAGATCCGCAGATCTGTACTTTTATACATTGTACTCTCATGAACCCCTTGCTGAGTTATTCTTATTGTGTATAAAAAAAGGAAGGAATCTCCAGTTTCTCAGCCATTGATTCATTGTATACTCCAGATATGTTTTTTCTCATCATTTTCTGCATAAAGCCTCACTAAAATAACACTGTCATATGCATCATCATTTTCTGTTGATGTCAGTCATGGGGTTTGGGCTTATTTGATGAGATTTGACTTGGAGAGATATGTTTAAGGTGGCTAGAGTGATTTGTTTCATCTCTAATTCTGCATGTGAGTTTTATATGACATATTCTAAGGGATCTCAGTCCCATTCCTCACAGGTATAGCATTATTTTCTGAAGAAAACTGTTTTATTCCATATATTGTTGCATTTCCCCACTTGGGAAGGAGGATATAGGCCATATTATTGCTGAGGTTATTTCATATGTTGGTGAGTTGTTATTTTACATCTAGTGAGCTGATTTAAATTGCCAAGCTCATGATTTCCTGAAGCTCCAACTTTAGAATATCTTTAGATATTCTATTTGTTGTAGAAAATCCCTATTTTGGGATATTACAGTAAGTCTTGTGAGGAGGAAATGAGATAGACTTATGGGGCACATGTGGAGAAGGATAAATATTGTGTGTTTATGGGGATGATAAACCAAAAAGATGAGGAGGCTTGCGAGGGCAAGAAAAGGGATGAGATGGAACTTGGGGCAAGAAAGTTGGGATATGGAATAAGGCTACGAGGGGGGTTTGGAGGATCATTATCATTCACCAATTTACTAAGAACATGTGAAACTATTTGATCACAAGGAATAAAATACATACCCGAGGGAGAGATTGTGACAACAAATAGAGCAAGAGCTGCATCCACCTTGACCATACATTGAGCTTACTTTCATATAGTTACATGAAGAAACTGACCAAAAAATGTTGGGAACATTTTTGGAGAAAGATATTTACTTCAATTTCATATGAACCCATTTCTAAGAGGAGCAATGATAGAGCATTGGTATTTTAGGTGACCAATTTGATGGCATGGATGAAAAAAAACAAAATAATTTAGCAATCAATTTTCCAGTACTAAGAGAGTGAACTGAATATGACCTCTACTTTTTCAAGTAAATCCTCATGGAGGTTGACTTTGACTTGTATCCAGAAGAACTTATGGTCGGGTTTAGTTACCTAATTTTTCTCCAGTTGAATGAACCAAACAATCATATTACCTATTGCAATGAGTACCTACTCAAACCAAAACACAAGAGGAAGTTGTTGAATATGAAGATGTGATCCATAAAACAAAATAATATCAAATTCCCATGCTTCAATGATCAAATCATCCATAAAACAAAATAATATCCCCACCTTGTATCCATCAAAGAGCCTAATATGAAGACATGAGAGTAAAATGAGATTTGAGTGGCCACTGATGATGCCACATGAAAGAAATTAATGGGCACATGGCTTGCACTGGGACCACCAGCCACCTCATCCATGGTGACATTCCTATGATGCCAAATTAAATATGAAAGGATGTTAATATTGGAGGGACGGGGGACTTGAAGAGGGATACCTTAGAGACCCTCATAAAATACTGGGCTTTAGTGCACATATTCATCCACCTTAATGTTGCGAGATGGAAGAATTCATGGAAATAGAACTTCATCATATATATTTCCATCCATACATGCCATTGATAAAATATTAACCTACTTCAAGGAGACAAGTTTTGTTAGCTTATGCATCCACTTCCTTGTTTTGACTTATTAAGACAAGTTTTGTTAGCTTATGCATCCACTTCCGTGTTTTGACTTATTAAGATGTGGTAATAGGCCATTTGAGAAAAATAATCCAGAATACTAATAATTATGTCTATAAGGAGGCTGAGATGGTTGTTCTTAGGAAGAGAAACCCTTTGGAGGTGTTGAATAAAAATAATGGAATCACCTATGATTACAGTCTTAGAGACATTCCAATATTTAGCCAGTTGGAGGCCATGTAAGAGCCTATACATTTCGGTGAGTTTGTTCTTCCTCTGACCTATCCCCCATGAATACTTTGATTCTTTATTTCCCTAGGGACTCGAGAATACCTCCCCCTCTTTCCATCACTATTACACATTTTTATTTTAGTAATATGTTTTATAAAATTAATTTTGTACCTTTAAATAATAAGTTAGCTTTATTTTATATATGTGTGTGTTTTAAATAAGTTATTGTTCTTTATGTTTGTTTTTAAGGAGGGTAAAGGTGGAGTGGGTATGGTATGATGATTTCATTTCCAACAACATTGATTTTTTTAGGTCATGCTTTAAAAAATTTTGCAATTTTAATTTTGAAAAAATAAAGGGAGTTAGTGTTAACACATATTTTTGATTTATGGGTTGATTTTATTTTATTTTTGTAATGATACATGTTGTTAAGGCCATGGTTCAAACCTTTTTTCTTTATGGGTTGATTTTATTTTATTTTTTCAATAATACCTGTTGTTAAGGAAATGGTTCAAACACTTATAATTTTAACCTTCCATATAACACAATTGTGCTACTAGTAACAACATTATTCAATTTTACAGTTGATTTTAATATTTTGGTTGTAAAGTTACAAGTTGTTAAGATCATAGTTTTGGATAAGTAGTGTTTTTGGCTCTGAAAAAAAAAAGAATGACACTACTAGGAACACCAATTTTCAGTTAAGGGCTTGATTAAGGGTTTTGTTATTTTTTTTTAAAGAAACAGGTAACAAATTTGTATTAAAATAAAAATATGGATTCAAGGCCAAAAACTTTACAAAAATCATCATTCTCTCATGTTGCACAGTTGTTACATTTCCAACATGTTTCTTTTCTAAAACTATGTCCTTTTCTGCCTACTATCCTATGTCGATATCTACCATAGACCTTAGAAAGGACTCCTAAAAGTTGTTTGTATTTGCAATACATCTCTTGAGATAGAAAGGTTTCATTTAGTTGGGGCTTGAAGGAAAAACTTCAATATTTTCTTTCACTTGTCCATTAACATTTTACTTTGTGTGTGTTCCTTGATCTTCCGTTCTTTGATGCTTCTACCAAGATAGTGCCTAATTTATATCCACAACGATGTGCTTTCCCTTTATCTCTTTGATAAGGTCAACCTCCATCTTATACAACCTAATTTCCAAGAGATCCAAGTCAGACTCCATAATTTCCATCATTCTTTCAATTTTCCTTTACAATGGTTCATAGTTCTTGCCCAACAAATCTAGGTATGAGTTTCCTTCCTAGTCAACCAATGTAGCTCGTTGCCTAAAGGAAATCAACATGATATCCACTTCTTCAAAAATCCTTTCCAAAAATTTATTAATTCTTTCTTGTGTTTTCTTGAGATATATCATGTCACTGTGTGCCATTATGCCTCTTTGGTGCACTAGTATACTAGAGATGGAGCCTGAGATGTTAACTTCCCATTTTTATTTGGTAAACACATGTTGTATGCAAAAACATCTGATTCCTTCCCCAAAATCGCCAGCTAAGAGAAATAAATTCCATATCCTTAAGGTTTATTTCTTTGGTGTTTCATATACAATTTTTTATCTCACTCTGGTGACAACCTATATGGAGGGAGTAAGTATTTATGTATTTCTTGAGGTGGGTTGCATGCTTCTTTAGAGCTAACATTGTTTCCACCTATATCCACCACACAACACCTCGAGCTGTCGCCACTTTCCTATCCAAATGATGCCAAATATTAACCAGATATGAATTCCTTTATACTTGATGTACACTACCATCATTTTTCATTTATTAAAGGTGTGATATTAATCTCTTCAATGTGGAGGACTTATGGTCATTTCCAATGGAATTATGCTCTAGCTATTAATGCTGGTGCACCAACTATTATGCAACCATATTTCCCACTTCCATAAACACTAGTTTACTCAGTTTTTTTGACCCAATAAAATATGAAAAAATTCATGGTATTGGGAAATATAATATTTACATTTTATCTTGCTCTAGTTTTCCTTAATTCATAGTTTCCCCTTTGGTCACTAAAGCATCAACCATAGTGTTCAAATTCTAGTATACATCATAGAATACTATCTCCTCCAAGTGCTAAGTTTGAAGAGTCATCCTTTGGATGATGTAAGAGAGAGGAGCGATAGGGTTTTCTAAGTATTTCTTTACCTAATATTTAATTTATCAAACCTTGGTTTGTTTGTGAAAAAATGATGTGTTATGATCTCCCACTTTCAGCGATAAACTTCTAGATTTTAATCTCTAGTACTCTTCCTCTTTTCTGCTCAAGTCCTTTTCTCTCTCTCTATATGCCAATTCTTCCCTCTGCTATTATCAATCAAATTTTGATGTTGCTCAAGTTGTTTCACTAATGCAATTTATTTTTGACCTAGGGGTACATATTTTCCTTTTTCCTAAGTTCAAAAGGCATGTTTAACTACTCGAAACGTTTATTCCCAAGAAAAGGAGGGTGATCCAAACATTGGTACCATCTAATATTTCCTTATTTGTTTAGTAACCCCATGTTTTTCCAGCTATCCTAGATTATAATGGAAAAAAATTCGGCCCAAATATATTAGAGGGCCAACTTTCAGGAGAATCGACTAGTGGTCTGAATCCTCTTATGCCAAGATTAACGAGACATAGTCCATACATTTCAGTGACCAATTAATATGGATTAAAAATCAATCCAACCTCATTTTCACACATCTCGATCCACATATTATTCTTTTACTTGTGTATTTTCCTCTCTTTGGTGCTATGTCAATAATATCCCAATCACTTATTAGGTCTTCCAGTATTTCCCTATGGGGGCCTCTGACTGGGGTGTCACCTGGTTTCTCTAAGGAGAAAATAATATTATTAAATCCCTTCCTAATATACTGTTAATATGGCACTGGACCCCTTTTAGTGAGATCAGAGAGTCCAATAAATCACTTTTGTCTCCATAAGTTACCAGAGCATAGATATTGATTACTAAGATCCTCTCTTTCGTATCATTTCTTTCTAATAACATTGTTATCTAATATATAGATTTTATAATATCTTTCAACATGAACATGGAGTCTAGCCACAATGTACTCAAACCTCTCGAGGCTCCACGAGATATTTGATAAACTATGACACTTTGTTCTGCATAAAGTTTTGTAGAATTCAAGAACTCTATTTCTTGAAGTAGAAGAATTTGTGCCTTTTCCTGTTTCACTAAATATTTAATTGAAAGGGATTTTGTAGGGCTTCCAAAATCCCCTACGTTCCATGAAATACTTTCCATTGATTTTTTGGAGGATTATGGGCCTTACCTACTTCTTGTGTTGTACGTTCCTTGAAATCTGGTGCTACTATATTTAGCATATCATTGATTTGTGGTTGATTACCCAATTTCTTTTTTTTCTTAGCTTCTGATTCTCTAACATTTTTCTTTAAGTACCACCCTTTCACTTTCTTACTAGTATCGGTTTCTTCACTACTGAAATCATCAACCCGGTTTATTTTCTGTTATTGATTCCTTGTCAATATCTTTCATGATTCCCCCATTTTCTCCTTCATCTTCCCAGGCAAGCCCTCTATCTCATTTCCTTATATCACTAGTGGGATTTACATTTTTTCCTAAAATGGTGGGTTGCTACCTTATTTCTAGGTTAATTTTAGGGTTTGATTGTTTCCCTATTGATCCTCTTATTCCATTCTATCTTGGTCTTAGCTTTCCTCTTCCTCCTCTTCTACATTTAACACTTCCTCCTCAGGGGCTTCTTTCCTCTTGTTGTTATTTATTGCTTCTTGTTCATTTTCCCTTTGTGATTGTACAAAATTTAAGGGGTTTGTTGAGGTTGAGGCTACACGCTTACCTTGTACTGATTGATTTTTATTTTTTTCCATATTCCCTTTATTTCTCCCCTTTTTCCAAGTCTGCCATTATTCCTTTGGATTTGGGGCTACCTATACACCCTTGTTTGGTTTTTACTTATTACAATCCCTTGCAAAAAGGATGTAGTTATGACAATCCAACATTGAAAAGGAATTTGTTCGTAATCAAGAACCTAGAAGTGGCTCCATCCTCATGTGAGATTGATTTATGAGTGAAATCCCTTCTTAAGATTTACTTCCATTCATATCTTCACACAAGAAAACTGGTAACCCTTAGGGTTGGATTTTTCCAAGTATTTACCTAGTTTGTTCCTGATCATTTACAAAAAATCATCACTCCAACATGAGAGAGGAAGCCTCAAAAATTTACCCAAAATTGGCACCACATTTAGGTGTCATTTTCTAGATAAAATATCCATAATGACTTGTTCAAACACATACCCCTTGCCCCAAATAAATATGGGCCATTTTGAAAGATAACATATTTATCTTCTTTGTATTCAAATAAAAAATCAAAGAATCCATTTCCAAAGGCATATAAGTCAATGTTACCTTTCATTAGTGGTTTCCAAGCCTTATCTATCCATTGCTCCATATATATTGAGGATAACTAAATGTTAGTGAACTTCCTAACTAGGGCCCTTTCTGTGAATGCCAGGAAGGTTCATCGAAATCCAGGAGGAAGAACCACTGAGGATCTGTTCTCCACTCTCTTAAAAAATTCAGATTGGGCTTATTTCAAGCGAGGTTTCTTTGAGATTGATGTGATGAAGGTCTGGAAAGTCACTACAACATCTTGAAAATGGGGAGAAGACCACTTCGGGCCAACTATCCTTGATAAGAAACTAGGGTTCATCATTGAATTCTCAAAGGGTTGCAGAGAAATTCGGTGCAAGGACAAGAATTTCTTAAAGGTTTCCGTTAAAAACATTATAGGTAATTATTGCAAAAAGTCATAATTTTAACCTTGCTGAAAAAATAATGCCAATGGTAGCAACAATTTCTAAAATAGAGTGAAAATAACTATTCAATGCGACCTAAAAAGATAAATAACTCTACAGGGTTCTCATTAATTCACAACATTGTTTTTATATGTATGTTTGGAAGCTTGTATCAATAAAGGATCATAGAGACACAAAATAGTGTTTTCCTCCTATGCCTATTGGTGTACCACATGGGAAAATGGACCAGTAGCACAACATAGTATTTTTGATCCATTAAAAAACTTGAGACCAAGTAGCAAAATGTAAGATACAAAAAATTAGTGATGGAGACTATGTTTACTGCTTAAGGCTAAATAATCTACTATATTAAGCTAGATAACAAGACTATATACATGACTAAACTCAAATAGTAAATAGTAATTAACCAACATCTATGAAGTGGGGGATTCCACTTGGATAGTTTCTAGTAGACCAACATCCTCCTCAAAATCTGAAAAATCAATAATGGCCATCTCTTTACTAGCATTGTCACTTTACGGTCCAATCTCCCAATCTAATTTCGCAATTCATCCATTTTTAATAAAAAAAATTTGCTACTATCACACCTCTCAGTTAAAACATTACCCATTATTGTCTTAATTTTCTAGTACATATTCACTACTTATAAATAATGAGTTTTCCTAGTCGAAAAATAACCAATAACTGGAACCCAACAACCTACTTATTGTACCACATTTACATCATATATAAAATGACGTTTCAATGATATCCCTCTTATGTTTCTTTAATTTCCTTGCAGATAAAAGGAAGTTTATTCATATAGTAAACTAGATTTGAGTGCTTCATAACATATTGAGCTTGGGAGGTAGATGGTAATATGAAGCTTCTCCTTCCCCTGCACCCATCCACACCTCAACCTTTTTCATTATTGGCCAGGAATGTTAAGATCATGTCCACTAAGGTTGATAAGGAGTAAGGAAGTGATTTTATAGTCGAGATAAAATCCTTTAAATGGAAACAAGAAGGTGTGTTTTCCAATGCGGACCTCTCCTTTTCAACTAAGCTAGGAGGCACCCCTAATTCTCAAAGAGATGATAGTGTGACTAATAAAAAAAAAAAAAATCCTTGTAGGCCTCTCCACAACTAAGTCACAATAGTAGTACCAATGTAGGGATTGTAAGTGACAAACTCACACCTTTAGCCATGGGAGAGTAGAAGGATCCCAAATATCTACACCAATTAAGAAACAGAACTGAAAGTGAAAGAAAATACCCCATAAGATATTATATGCCCAATAATTTAAAATCTAAACCCAAACCAGACTCATAATGATGGTGAAAAGTAAACCTGTGCAACAATAAAAGACCTTCAAGTAGAGCGGACTAGGAAAACATAACACTCATCTTAGATTATGATGAGCATAAAAAATAACCAATCCCCCAAATAAGAGAAAATTCAAGCCCACCAACCAAAAAAAACCCTAAAAATTTTCCAGAGAAAATGCTAATTCATTGGAGGAAGAAAATATTTCTAATAGAATTAACACGCATTGAGATAAAAATCTAGAACTAGAAAAAACTTACCCCATCCAAAAAAAAATCCTGAAGCAGAGCATGGTTTGAGGGAAACCTTTATATTGATATTTTTTCCCTTCCAGGAGAGGTGAAGGAAATCTAGAAAATATATGTAATAATTCCCTGTGATTCCCATGAGGAATTCCTAACAATGGTTGATAAATGGTGTCATTTGCATGGCAATTCCATCCACGGATTTGAAATCTCATTTGGATATTGTCCATTATAGAAAATGTATTTCCATGATGTCACTAGATGCCAAATACTTCAACAATACAGAGGTAATGATCACGATTCAGTGCCATAAAACCAAATTAGAGTTTAAATTTTGAGTGTGATATCTTGTATAATAGGTGGAGGGATTGTTGGTCCTCTCCTTTACTCAATATCCATGACACCCCATAGATAATTAGAGGCATTAATGGGCAGCTATCATGGGGGGTAAGTTCGTAGAATTTTTGAAGGTGGAACACTTAGTAATCAATATAATGTGAGGTGCCAAATCCCATTGAGTTATATGGTATAGCCTTGTCCCTTCCATGATTGTGAAACATTGCACCAAAAATAGCACGACCAAGGTGGGATTATGCCCCCTTGAATGGAATTGTCCATGTGGAACTTTAGACATTCCTTTTTGTGGTTTTCTCTATTGGCTCTCAATTTGGCATTTGGGATTTTGGAATGGTGGCTCCTTCTTGGTGGCTCCTTCTTGTGGGATTTTTAGGAATTGGATGTCTTCACCCACTCTCTTTTTTACAACATAGGAATTACCATAGGTGGATACAGAATTGGTATTAAAATTGATCTTGAATTTAATATTCATGTTGATTTTTTTGGGGTTTTGCATGAATAAATAGGTGATTATCCACACTTTTTAGTTTTTATTTTCTCTAGATAGAGTTTTGGTACAATTTTTATTTTATGTTAGCTAACATAGATGACCTTAGAAGCACTTAAGATGTTGATGGGTGGTTTATGCCTACTCAAGTTCTTTTTTCATAGGACGTGGAAGGGTTATTCAATTTTAGGTTTGGTGTTAATTTTGACTTTTATCATTCTAGTTTTAGTTTCAATATATCATTTTTTTTGGCACATAGGCGTTCAAATTCCCATTACGGGATTCGCAATGCTAGTTCCTTTGTTTGGTTTTATCATATTTAGGGACTAACACTTTCTTGATTTCAATTGGAGGTATGTGAGATCCAACAAGTTTTACATGCATTGAGGAGAAAATAGGGCATAATTGAATGTAATAAAAGTTCAAAATAATTAGCCTCAACGGAAAATTTCAAGAGTAGAACACCAATGTATCAAATTAGTTTGAAATTATAATGGGGATTCATTGTGCAAAAAAAGCATCACATTAACAATATGGAAGTAGAGTGCACAATTGTTTGCAACATCATAAAAAATATGTCTTGAGGAAAGCAATATATAAATATTAATTAGATATAATCTATAAATTCAAACTCTGGAAAAATCATGGAAGATCATTTAGTGCACCACCTACTTGATTTGAACATGGAAGTGATGGAGTATAAAAAGGAAGTAGTTGATAAAGCCATCAATACACATGATTTTGGTTAAGTTTTTTGTATTAATAATTCATAAGGATCTTAGGCACATACCATAAAAGTTATAATGTTAGGATCTTTTTGGAAATATTTTATTTGAAACTACTTGCAATGTACATCTATATGCTGAATCTATGCTCTTTTTTGGTGTGTGGACTTTTGATGAGAGGCCAAATTTTGATGTACTTTCATTTTAGACATTGTTGTAACCTTTTATTTAATATATAATATCTCCTAGTTATTTAAAAATAAATAAAAATTCATTCAAGTATCTATGCATTATAAATCTTGAATTTCTTTGACCTTATTTTCATCTCTCCAAGGACCATAAAAAAATAATAAGACATCATCGAAAAATAGAAATTGAGTCAAGAAATAAAATATTACTATCTTAATACCTTTTAGGTATCCAATTCTTTTTTCCTACATGATTTCCCCACTAAATTCTTTGACTATAACTAAAAATCATTAGGGGTGTTAGGTGGTATCCATGTTTAAGTCCTTTTGAGGGTTTAAAAATATATAGACATTGAACTATTCATTTAAACATCAAAGGAGACTAAGTTCAATCATCCCATAATTAAATTTACTAAATGAACATAAAATTTATTATGAAGTAACTTTATCCTTAGATAAACCCGATTCACTTAATTATAATCCTCAAATAGGTCTAGCTTTAATACCATGGTTGGTTACTTATTTGTTTTAATAAAGTGCAACCCCTCTTTCCTTTCCACTCCATAGCATCATGGATTTTCCTTCCATGAATAAATTCAAACCATTCATTGTATATGGCCCCAAAAAGGAAATTTTTAACATTTGGGGCATCGATTTTAACCATGATCTTATAAATACAATTGCACAAAGGGATGTGATTGAAGTTGTCAATGGAGTAAGGTTATTTTTATTTATAATTAAGGCAAGAAAGGTAGTATTGATTTTCCCCAACACTCTCCCTATACTCTTTGATTCCTTAAATACCCATAATAATGTTTCTTCAATAAACTGATGAAATCCCATGAAAGATATAATTTTTTATCCATATGGCCCCAAAATTTTGTACTTCTAAGAGATATGGAGGAAAACTTGCAATTCTTCCTTAGAAATCTTATTTAGAAATATTTCATTAGCTGGTTCATCAATGAAACTAGAGAAATATGTGGTTATCTTGATAGTTTGTCGTATATTATTTCTTGCCTTCTCCTTATACATCCCCTCAAAATGAACCAGTCCTAACTCAATTATTTCCCTCGATATTTTTACTTTATACCAATATTCTCTCTTTATTTCCCTAATGTTGTTTATATTTTACCTATAATTAAAAAAATTATGAAAGAATTTATCTTCTAACACCCTTAATAAGCCATAAAGCTTATCTCTTTAATATACATATGGATTCATTCTTTGCAAAAAAATCCATCTCTTTCTCTCTAAACCCATTGGTTTACCTTGGAATTGCTCATTAATGCCTCCTTCAACTTCATTTTAATAAATCTCGAAGATTTGGGATTCAATTAAAGATAAAACTTGCTCATCTTGTAAACACTTTCCATGTGCCTAAGGAGAAATCATATTTTTTACTAACTTCAGGTTAGAAATGAACTGAATACTATTAAATTCCTTTAAGGAGGCATCACAATATCTTCATTTAGATTTGGTCAAGTGTGAAAAATATTCATCCTATGACCATTTATATCTGAATTTAAAATGGCTCGGGGGCTTGCGTTTCTCTTTTGAAAGTTAAAGAAAGAGTGGAGAATTATTAGATTCCCCACTTACCTCCATCAGAGTTTATATCCTAGCTTGATTATACAAAAGGAAATGGGAAACCAAGGACTTATCAACTCTCTTGGCTTCTTTGCCATTTGCTAGCTACAAATTTCTCCAATAGCCTCCACATCCACCAAACTAGCTTATTCATCTTATTCAAAAAAAAAATGCCAATGGGTATACTCAAGCTACTTTGTCCTAAATTTCAACTCTACTAATAGTGAAATTTAAATTCTTTTCTATAATAACATTCCACTTGTTATCACTCCCCCAATTTCCCAAGCCTAAGAAAGGAACTGAAGGAGGTAACCACAAACCATTCTTTAGGTCAGGTAGTTAGCCCTACAAAAACCAGAGAGGACACTCTCAATGTCACTTTGCAGCCAATGAGATGACTGAATATATAATGATCTTAGGCTAGTTATGATGCTAAGTAGATTATGGTTTTGTTTGTTTGATTTTTTTACTGGATAGGACTAACATTCAAGGAACTAGGTCTAGGGTTTAGGTCTAATTTCAAAGGTTAAGTTGCAGAGACAAGGATGAGGCCAGGTAGGTAAACTTAGGAGCATAATTAATTTTTAACTATGTATAGGGTTTGAAAAGAGAGAGAGAGAGTGATAATGATCATGTTAAATGAATTCATTCATTAGAAGAGTAGACACATTTATGAAAGAGTAGACTCATAAGATTAACATACATAAGCATACATGTGATGGGAATATAACATAAAATTAAATTTGATGAAGTAACAGAGAAGAAACAATGCTCAAAATCATACCACTGAAGTTCCAAGATTATAGCTTCAACATTCTTTGACTTCACTGAAAAAGCATTTGTATAATAGCACCACTACAAATAAAAATTATCGAACCCTTCAAATGACTTGAGTTGGACTACATATAGAAAATAGAAGTCATGACACCTCATTGGGTCGAAATCTGATCCAAAACACGTCATAAATGTACTGTATGAGTCATTACCTAGAATATAGGGAAGTTAGAAACCATTCCCTCAAATTTAGCTAATAACTAGGAGTGTGTGTCTCCTTGATTAATTATATCATTCCTCCAAAAAGAGAGGCAAAAACAAACTCTCCTACCAAAATTAAACCTCATGGGACAACCAAACCTCGAATTTTGGAGTTTTTCTGGCTTGACAATTGCCCAAATAAATCTAACAATAGAAGCGTCATGCCCCTTTGGAGCTGATTTTGACTAAATTTCAGGCACCCATTTGCAAATATGAGAGTTAGACAAGGTATTCTTGTGTGTATTATTTCCATTTCACCCTCAAAACCGAGAAAATACCCCTCAAAAGGCCTTCAAAAACTAATTCTCCCAACCTTACTCCAGAAGGACAATGTAGAGGAAAAATAGGTGGCAGAAGCATGAAAAAAGTGGTTTTTTTTTCATTTTTCTTCAAAATGGGAGGATGAAAATACAACTTGATACCATAATTATGATGTGCAGGCCAAAATGAATCTAACCATGTAAGAAAAAAATCATTTAGGTGCGAGTGGCATGAAGCTTCTCCAATGACCTAATTTCCAGATTTTTCAAAAAATTACTAAAAATGCCAAAAATGCTCAAAATCCTCCAAAATTTGTTTCATGGCATCCTGGGATGATGGGCTAAATAGCTAAGGAGGCTTCAGTAATAAGGTCCAACTTATCCTTCTCCTTAAGCTTCATTGGGGTTTCTTTAAGCTTTTTACTCAAGTTCTTCACCCTCAACTTAGCAATTTAGTTCCTAGTGAAATAATGCCTTGCCATATGCCTCTGGAGGTTTCTATCTCTTTATTCCTTCTTCAACAGCTTATCAAGATGAATGTTTAGCCTATTAAGCTGCAACTCTTTATCTTGTTCAATTTCAGCAGCTATCAATTCATCAAAGGTTAACTAAGCTAATAGTGGAGATGGCTCTCTTTATTGCTCTTTTTGAGAGGTTGTCCCTCAACTCTGCTATCTATTAATATTTTCCCCTTATGATCTCCTTAGTTGCCTTGTATTTTACCTACTCTGTCATGTCAACCTGCATGGGTAATTATTCTTCAAGTTGCTTCAATGGTGACTCATCCTCATGCATGAGTGGCTCACTATCATGACTAGGTGGTTGCTCTATTGTTTGTCTTTGTTCATCTATGGTATTAGGTGCAACTACACCTTTGATGGTATTATAAGAAAAAACTATCCTCTTTCCTTTCTCATAGGTTTGATTGAATTTAACCCTAGGCACCTTTGGAACCTTTGTTTTCCTACATGAAGATCCAACCTCTTTTTGTTGTGTTGGTGCTCATGGTGTGCTATGAATGATGGATGGGCTAGTAGTAGGTGTTGATGCAACTTTCTCTATGAAATTTTCCCAAGACATATTGATTTTTGAAAGAAGATGAGAAAAATAAGCTTGACCAAGCCATGGTGAAACAAACTAGAATGATTATCTTTGCCTTTGCTCTGTACCTTTTCAGTCATCTTGATCAAACTTCTGAAAAAATAATTAGGAAGATTGAGTGGCCTACATTAGGGGAATTTTGAGGTCTAAAATGGACTTCCTAAGGAAATTATAAAATAATAGTGGAAATAATAAATAAAGATTTTATTACATCATCAACTTTTAGAGGGAAAAAAGAAAAACTACTTTTTCAACTCGTACTTTCAACTTATCTCCCAAATTTTTTACTCAAATTTCAAGCAGGAATACTCATTGGATGCAAAAATTAATTCCTCATCCAAGGAGTACCCATGTTGCATACTTGTGATGGACCCTCCTATACGAAAAATGATAAATACATGAAAACCATGATTGCAATCATGGTTTTCATGTATTTATCATTTTTCATGTAGTAGGGTCCATAGAAAGTATACAACATGGGTAATCCTTGGATGAGGAATTAAATTTTGCATCCAATGAGTATTCCCGCTCGAAATTTGAGTAAAACCTTTGGGAGATGAGTTGAAAATACGAGTTGAAAAAGTAGTTTTACTATTTTATTATTTTTTAATATTTTTACCCTTTTACTTAAAAAATGGTGAATCATCCCCCATGGTTGACATCATCATATTGAATCATATTGATTCTTATAAAGTTCATTTTGGTTTTACATTTTTCTTATGAGGCCCATTTTCGACCTCAAAACTCCCCTAATGGTAGCAGTGAAGTGCATCAATAACCTGACATGGTATTGGTACAACCTTGAGAATCTCCCTTCACATGTAAAATATTCCATAACTAACTTCATAAAAGGGGCATATTTATGAAGTTAATGCTTGAAAGGGAAGATATGCTCAGGAGAATATTTGCAATGAGGTTTCAGGAACATTTTGTAGTTTTCAAGGTCCAATTACATCCCTTTGAACCATATTTCTCCATGGTTTGGGATACCTGTTGCTGAAGAAATGACATATGATGATATGGTGAGCTCAATGCCTACTATTATGGCCTTGTATCTTCTGAAGCTAGTAGAAAAAATTCTTTTCAATTAAGCATGACAACCCACCTCCTTGATCCTCTCACAAAACCTCAAACAACCACTATTTTCAAAACATCTCTTGGAAAAAGGAGAGGCATTGATTTCTTGCAAGCTAGATGGTTAAAATATGGAATGGTGGCCTCCCTTATGAATCTTATTTTCTCCTTCCATGGTATTTTTCAACAATATAAAACCCTAGCTAGATGAAATGGGTAGGGGAGATGGAGATTAGGAAAACAGGGCATAGTGGTATGGTGTTTTTAGGGGCAGAAACAGGGTGGAAGGAAGCTAGGGAAAAATACCTAAAAATTTGAGGAGGTATGGTAATGAGTTCGTTTTACAATGCAAGTGAAATTTTAGGAAATGGGCATCAGGAAGGTGCCCAAAAGGTCAAAACATAGGGCTTTACTAGTTTTTCTGCAAAAATGTAGTGAAAATTATGGTTTTAATGATATTGATGGAAAGGAGGGTTGTTAGTGATAAGGAGTGTTAGGATATGTTGTATCAATTTTTTATGAAAGTCGTAAATGGTTATATTAGGGTTTTATCAACTAAATCCCGCCAAGGATGAAAAACACCAAAAATGTAGTGGAGAAAACGTAATGAAGGAAACCACTCATTTGTTGATGAATTTTGACTTGAGAGAGGTATAGAGGGTGTCCACTTACTATTTTGGAGGTGTATAAACCTTTGCGAAGTTTTTTGAAACCTTGGAGGATTTTTTTGAAGCTCAAATACCAGAAGCGTAGCACATGCCAGAAGCATAGCGCAACACCTCAGAAGCGTAGCGCAACATCTCCAGAAGCATAGTAGAGCAATTTTAGTACAAATTTTCTTGTTTTTCTTCAACCCTTGGCAGTTGTGGAGTATGATGGTGAGAAGAGAGGATCTCTATCAATCATCAAAGGATAAAATGAGTTGAATAAACCTCTTTTTCTTTTTATAACATCACAAAATTTCTTTTCTGTCTTCTAGTGAAATCATAAGCTCTTTTGAAGAAATTTATCTTTGGAAAAGCTTTAATCAAGAAACACACTTTATTTGAGGAAACACAAAGTGCCTTTACTTATTTACCTATCTTTTTTATCTCCCTATGTAAATAACTTTTATGGTGAAAATGAGGTTTTGATGGGCTTCTTTCATGACATAATTGACTCTTATGGTGGTGAAACAAATGAGACCTATACTCTGACCTAAATGAAGGTGTGGTGAATGACCTTAGACCCTAGATTATCGATGGATGGCATGACCTCTGAAATTATGAAAACCATTAATGGAGTGAAGGAAGTATCATTTTAGACCTAGACACATTTAGTGAACAAAATTTTATTTTAAAATTGACTTGAAACATGAAATTTTGACCTAGGACCACTACCAAGTAAATATGAAAAGAGTATTTTTTACAATTGAAAATTAAGACACTAACATTGGCTCCATATGGGGATGGAAGCTCCTTCATGAGGTGTCAATAACACCATATATCAGGTAGCCTCATCCATTGGGAAACAAAGTCAAAAATAGAAACTGAAAAAAAAAACTTCAACAAACTGAAATGATTAACTAAATAGAAAATGACTTTGACTCAAAAAATGACTTGACTTTTTGATTTTTTTTTTTAATAAAAACATCAGCTAATCATGGAAGTCTCATGTCCTTATCCTCGGGCTTCAAAATTTTGCAACAACTTCTTTATTCTTTGAAAACAAATAAAATAGATATTTACAATGAAAGTGAACATTTTTCTTCAAGATTAGGTAAGGTAATGTTTGATGAACCTACCATTCATTAGTCCTACCAGAATTTCCTTCCCATCAACATCTTCTAACAAAAATGCCTTATTACCCCTGAATGTTGTAATCTTGTATGGAACTTTCCACAGGTTATCAAACTTACCATGCTTACATTTGTCTTCATTTCATGCATCCCATCGTAGAACAACATCTCCTAACTTGAAGTCATCATATTTGGTCTTCTTGTCATAAATATTCTTGATTTTCTCTTGAAGTTTTGAAGTGTGGTTGAAAACTTCTTCTCTTGACTGTTGCAAATAAATCATTTAACTGATTCTTTGATCAATATCATTTGGCTCATTATCGATCTCTTATAGAATTTTCATCATCGACACTGCTAGGGAACTGGGAAACACTGTTTCGACACCATAGACTAGCTGAAAAGGTGACATGCTGATTGATATCTTTGTGCTAAATCTGTCCGCCCATAGAGATTTATGAGCTTCTTATGCCAATTTATTTTGTTCGCTTGCCACAATTTCTTGATTATGTTCACCAATGATTTGTTTGATGATTTAGCCAATCTGTTTCCTTAAGGATAGTATGTTTTAGAATGCCCAAGTGTTATGTGATATTTATCACAAAATTCAATCATATTTTTGGACTTGAATGCGGTTTCATTTTCAATGATAATTTTCTGTGGGCAGCCAAAATGAGACAAGATATTTCTCTTCAAAAACTGAATTATGATGGTGTCTGTAGCTTGACTCGTAGGGATGGGTTCAATCCACTTTGTGAAGTAATAAGTGGCAGAAAGTATCCATTTATGCTGAGGTGATGATGGAGGATGGATCTCACCAATGAAATCAATACCCCATTGCTGGAAGGGTGCTTGAATTGCAATTTTTTTCAAGGGAAACGGTAAGAGTTTTATTTTTACCTGAAATATTTGACACCCATAATAACTGAAAGGAAGTCTTATAAACATCATAAAACAAGCTTGGCCAATAAAATACAGCCCTTAGTATCTTGTTTTTTGTAGTCTTCCAGAAAATATGACCACCATAATCACCTTTATGGAAGTCTTCCATCACCTTATCAACTTCTCCTTCAACCAAGAAATTCAACAAAATTTCGCTCGAGTCTTTCCAATACAAAACACTATTAATAATGCAATACTTAAGATCCTTCAAATTCAAAGATATACCTTTAATGCTAGGAATGACGGGAGGAGGTTTCAATTATTGCAACACATGAATAATATCAGCATACCATGGCGATGAAGAAAATTTCAGATACCTGAGGTAATGGATCAACCTCTTGCTTCTCAGATAATGCAGGAATAGAATTGATGTCCAAGGCATGAAAGTTTGAGTCCGCAATGAGCTTAGCCAAGCCTTGTCCCTTGACCAACTTTGTAGGTTGTATTTCCAAGTCATACTCTATCATGGCAGTTATCCATTTGCCACGCCTACCTTCAGGATCACTATGTGTGAGCACATATACGACAACAAAATTTGGGACATATGAAAGAACATGAGAGTGAATAATATACACCCGGAAATCCTTCAATGCTTTAACTAGCACCAAGGTCTATTTATCAATGATATTTTACTTCAAGGTTGCATATATTATGGTTCTACTGAAGAAGGCGATGGTTTCCTCTTTTTTCTGATCTTTCTTTTGCATGATGACAACATCTAGAGTATGTTCAAAAGCAAATTAAACTATGATAAAATCAAGTGTATAATCAATTTTGATAAGAATAGAAGCATGAGACAATGCAAACCTAAATTGATTGAATGATTTCTTTTCTTCATCGTACCACTTCACCTCATTGTCTTTCTTCAGCATATCAGTTATTTCCCTTAAATGTTCAACAAGGTTAGGAATAAACCTTCTCAAGAAGTTGATTTTACCATTGAATGACTAAATTTCCTTCTTGCTTCTAGGATAGTCGAAATTTTGAATTGCCTCAATCCTTGAAGGATCTATCTGGATGTCGTCTTTAGATATGATATGACCAAGAAATTTCCATTCTTCCATAGTGAACAAGCTCTTCTTTGGATTCGGCGATATGCTAAATTTTCTGTATTTCTGAAAATATGCCTTCAAATGTTGCAAGTCCTCTCTATATGTCTTGGAAAAATCTGTGATGTCATCAAGATAAATGACCAAAAAGACATCCCTTTAATTGGAAAAGGCAATATTCATTTCTCGCTAAAAATTTTCTTCTACATTCTTCAATCCAAAGGGAATTTTAGCATACATAAAAGTACCCCATGGTGTTGTAAAGGTTGTCTTCTCTTGATCATCTAGATGAACTAAAATCTGATTGTACCAAGAATATCTATCTAACAATGAAAGTATGGAAGAAACAACCACCCTTTGTAGAATATGGTCCATGTTTGGTAGTGGGTATTTTTCTTTCAACGATACTTTATTCAGCCATATGAAATCTATACACAAGTGAATTTCATCGGTCTTATTTCTTATTCGCACTAAGTTCAACATAAAATTTGAAAAATGAAGAGGAACAATAATACCACTAGTATACAACATGTTCACCTCTTTTTTAATGGAGGGAAACAACTTGGGATTCATTCTCCTTAGTTTCTGGAGGAAAGGCTTCTCATCGGGATTTAAAGGAATGGTGTGCTGAATTATGCTTTTATCATACACTTTCAGATCAAAATACTCCCATGCAAAAACATCAACAGACTGAGACATGAGTGTTGCATATTTACATTTCATTTCTGAGTTCATGGATTTTGAAATATTGACCATTTTTGGCTTTTCATGAGTGCCAAGATTGAGGTCCTCCACTCCTACTTATGTTAGGATCATTTTTAGTTTCTGTGTAACATCATATTGGTCAAAAGGCTCCTCCAAAGGTACAATACCTCTTGGAATGGAGTTATCTTTCAACTGAAGTACTTTGATTTCTGTTTCTTGCATTTCTTGGTCATCTTCATAAAACTGGTCATCTATTTGTGAACTCACAAACTCCTATTTCGTCTACAAGAAGTTGTTGATTTTATTTTCATCTTGGAAAATTTTCCAATATTGAACATTATCTGGAATAGTGGGGTGATTTTTGACGTTAATTTCATAGTTCTTGTTGGGATAAAGTGGAATTTTTAACATGTTGGCTAAAGTGGCAAGAGAATCAGCAATAACATTTTTGTCCCTTGGAATCAATGACAAAGTATAATCAGTGAAGGTCTTGAGGATATCTAACACTGCATTGTGGTAAGCTGAAATTATAAGATTATTGGCTTGGTATTCCCCTTTGAATTTCTTTATTACCAATTCAGAGTCGCCTTACATATAAATTTTCTTGGCACCTAATTTCTTGAGAATTTTCAAACCGACTATCAAAACCTCATATTATGCTTCATTGTTTTAACAATCAAATGCAAATTTGTAAGAAGAAATAAAAAATTTAGGAGGAAGGTTAAGTTACTGATTTATAGGGTTCTAAATCCACACTCCAATTCCATTTCCTTCCTTACCTAAGGATCCATCGAAATCCATGGTCCACAAACCATTTTCTCCATCCGGAAGCTGCGATTTGGATGATTGATCATGACTATCTAGCTAAGACATGTTTTTTGTACCAATAGGTTCAATTTCTTTCACTGTTTCATCTCTTTTTTTGGCTAGTGCATTTAGCTCCAAGCCACTTAGCATCTTTTCTTGGTTTTCTGCACTTAAAATCTTAAAAACAGAAATTGAAAATTGAAAATTTTCTATTTTTTCTTCATAAAAATTTCTGAAGATGTTGAACATTCATCAAAGAATAGGATAAAAGACTCTAAATTCATGTGAACAACATGTATATGGTGATTATTAGGATTTTATTTTCTACTGATCATGTATTTCATCTTATTTTCCCATTATAGTTTTCTGAGTTTCCAAAAGACCAATATTGTAGCATAGGAAAACTCAAGCTGCAAGGTGCCTCTAAGTTTTGCTCCCCATGATTGAAAGAGCAACATTCCATATCTAGGAGGGATATCAGCCACAACAATGTCCATGAGGACATTATTGGCTATAATTTCCTTTAAAGACACCACTAGATATTTAATGAGGCCAAGACATTTAACCCTCCTTGAATCTAAAGAGTAAAGGTCATGGTAGGGTATTTTGATATCAAAACCTAGTTTGTCCATGATGGCTTGAGGCATGAGGTTGTGAGATTCTCCGGAATCAAGCATGGCGTTATGAAGGATAAAATCATGGATTTAAGGTAAGATAAAAAGGAGGTACCTCACTATCTTCTAAGTCACCATCAACAACAGGACCAAATAAAAGTTCTAGGTGATCATCACTCACATTAACCATATTAGGCATCTAATATACCCTAAGAAACATGGCTACTTGAAACTTATACTGGTAATTCTTGACTATTTAAGTTAAAGGAATGGAGACTTTTAATTTTGAGATTTCATTTTCAAGACTAAAAAGAGCATAATGTTTTTCTACCTCTTTGGATGGTGCATCTTTCTTCTCGAAATGATCTTTGTGTGGAGTCTCCTTTCTCTATCCTTCATCTTGAACTTCTTTATATTTCTTCTGATTGCTAGTATAAGATTCATTTCCTTTCGCATGATTAGGAACATAAAGTCCTTTATCTTTGCTTTGATTTGAAATATTTGTCTCTTTATGATGAGACTCAGTTTGAGAATTTTGTTTTTTCTGACTTGAGGTTATAGGAAAATTCCTATTTCTCAAACCATACTACCTTTGTACCTTAGTAAAAGCATTATGATATCCCCACTGGTAATCTTATTTCCATACTAATAACATGTCATCATTTGATAAGACATATTTTTGATCATCCGGTGCATACATTTCTGCAGAAAACTGATCTTCTTTAGTGAGGAAAATATGTTACTGATTTTCCTCAAATGAATGATTTTTTCCTGAAATCGCTTCTTCTTCTTCATCAAGGCCCTTGGTGTAGTTTTTATAAAATGGAGTGAGAATTTTCTGTTGAATTTGTGGATCCTGACCCCTCTCTTTCATTTGCTTGATCCTATATTGAGGCTGCTAATTTTGACCCCTGAAATTGGGATTTCTAATTGAGGGTTCATCTTTTCTATCCGCGATGGTCATTTTGTCCATAATTTTTTCCATTGTTTTGATCAAGGTGTCAATTTTTCCTTCTGATGAAGTAGATGTTTCTTCCTTGATGGTTACCCTTTTCTCTATTTTTATTCTTGAATTCGTGATACTCATATTCGCTTCAACGCTCATTGCATTTATTCAAGGGTAGATGGGTTTCTTTCTATCAGGTGATAAGCCATGTCATAATCGAAACCATCAGGGTAATGAAGTAATGCAAGGCCCAGAGGAGGCTTGATATTTTAGGAATGGAATCATAAATTATGTTGAACCTAGTTGTGAAGTCTTGTACAAACCCATTAGGATTTATTTTCAAGGCGTCGTATTCAACTAGAATTTGTAATGGATTCTTCTTCTCCTCCCATTTCACCATAAACAAGTCAATTAAATATTTTTAATTAGCTACTGAATGAGATTTTAGGGAGCGAAATCATTTCTTTACCTCTCCTGAGAAACATTGTGCTAGGATGTGCATCTTGGCATCATCATTGTCGATCTCTTCAATATCTATGATATCAATTGCTTTGACAATGTGTTGGTGAGCAGTAACCTCTGATGTTCCATCAAAAAGAGGCAATGTTTGACCATATTTCTGAGGCAGTGCAGTGATTTTTTCTGGTAGGATCAACAGAAAAAATCTGACCATGACTAATGGAGGGGGTTTTGAAGGTGTTGATGGAGTGAATACTTATAGAGGTAATGATGGAATGAAAGTGAGGGATGATGATGCAGCTGAGTGAGAAGGTGTGATAGCAGGTGGTGAAGAAAAATCTTGTTTTTTTTATTGGAAATAAGCTTTTTCAGAATTTACTTGAAACTTATCAACCAAACCCTGAAGTTTATGAAAATTAAACCAGACTTCACTTCCAAGCTCAAAATAAGAAGTTTTGGAAAATGGGAAACATGTCTCAAAATCGATGGGGTTGAAGACAGTTTCTAAAAGAAAGGATTTAGAATTAGACTTATACAAATATGTCTCAAGTTTAAAATTAAAGGACGAACTTTCTGGAGAAATTAGCCTCGTAGGCAAGGAGTTTGATTTCACAAGTGGAGGTTGTTATCACTCCACCGGATCTTTGAAGGCTAAGAAGGAGACCAACAAAGGTAACCACAAACTTCTTTGGCCTAGTAGCTAGCCCTACTAGGCAAGAGAGGGATCTCTCCAAGATATCACAACCCAAATGACTGGATAATGAGGATTTTAGGCTAGGTATAGTGGGCTCTATGGTTTGATTGATTGATTTTGGGTGCTGGATGGTGAATTAGGTCAAGGAAGAGCTAGGTCAGGGCACTGAGGATCAGAATTGTAGAGATATGATGGAGAAATGTAGGAACACACTTTAGAAGTTTAAGGTATCTTTTTGAGTGAGAGAGACTTATAGGGTTTTCAAAAATGGCATGGAAATCATGAATTTTTTTCAATCAGAAGAAAGTGAAACACAACTATAATAATTCCTCCAAAACAGAACATCAAAAAATGAATTCTTCTTATCTAACTTAGGAATCAATCACATTGATATATGGACATGAAAATGGAAAGAATAATACATTCAAACATATGAAAACATAATATACAACACTTCTAAATCACATACCACAAGAAGCCCACCAAAATAGCTGCAACTTTTTCTATTAGTTATTGCCAAAAATGACTGATTACACAAGTGTTCAAAGATCAATTACACAACATCCAACCCTTGCAATGACAAAGGAAATGAAAGATATAGACCAAAATAGCTTCTCCCCACTCTTAGGGGTCCAATCCATGACTTGTGGAAATTTTCCCCAAATTCCTCAATTGGAATCCTAATGAATAGGGAGGTCAACAAACTTATCCCTATCTTTGATGAAACTGATTCACTTGACCGAAACTTTCATATTTTCTTGATGTATCTACCTCTAGTAACTATAAAAGACATAATTACATTTGATTCTTACATTTACATCAGTAAAACGCCTTGGCATCCATCAATCAACTGAGAAAATTTGAAAATTCTGAAGAAAACAACAGACTGGAAAAAGCGCAATGTCCTTGCAAAAAGTGTAGCATGCTTGGGAAAAATCACAATGTGGGCCTTCAAATCAAATTTTGACTGCCTTCCTAAAGTCCAAATTGAGCACAAGATGGCTCACTCGAAATATCAACATGTCTACTTGTCAAAAATGTCCTCAAGCTCTGAAAAATATGGAGTGAAGCTCTTCAAAAATTAAATCTCCCAAGACTAGTCAAAAAGCGCAGCGTGAGGTTGAAAAAGGTGGCAGAAAGGTGTTCTTAAGGAGGTTTTTGGGCTTTCCCACCTGTCAAAAGCTTCGATTTTGGAGTGCCAATAGTCAAAATTTGATGTAGAGACCATTCTGTATCCAAAAATGCAGATTTTTCCTCATTTAGATGCCTATAGAAAAATCACAGTGTGGCCCACACTGTGCTTTTTATAGGCTGACTTTGCAAAAAGATTGAAAATTTCGACCAAAATGCTCAAAAACCCAAAAATTTGCCCAAAAACCTTCAAATTTTTTGGATTAAGTCTTGATGAAGTATGTAAAGCTACCAAGGAGGGAGCAACAATGAATTCAAGTTTTCCCATCTCCTTTTGGATGATTAGGGTTCCCGTGTGCTTATCCTTCAATTGCTTAATCTTGATATTGAAAATCTTGTTTTTGATATTGTAGTGGTCATCCATGTGCCTCAACATATGATTGTCCTTATTGGCCTTGTGAAGGATCTTCTCTAGGTGTATGTTCACTCTGTCAAGCCAAACTTCTATGTTCCCATTAATTTCCATGGAAATCTTGTTCTCAAAGGTGAGTTCCTCTACCTCATGTTGTTTTTCCTGCTCCAATGCTCTTTTAAGGCCTCTTATTTTTGGTCTCTTCTTGGTGATCTGGGCCTCATCCACATCAAACCCATCATGTCCCATCACTAATTTTCCTTTTACATATTGCCTCTTAGCCTTCAACAAGTTCATTTCCAAGAGTACTTGTTTGTCACTCAACTGTATGTTTTTTTGCTCAAGGAAGGAGATGACAAATTGTGCCCTCACCAAATTATCTTGCAACTCTTCGATTTTGGCATATTTTTCTTTGATGACCAGGTTTAAGGTTTCATGTTCATCTTGGACATCCAAGTCCACCAGGTCAAACTCCTTTTCTTCCTCATGGTGAAGGGTTTCTTTCTCTTGGACAACTGCCTCCTGCTACTTTTGATATCCTTGTTTTGCTGATGTAGAAGGCAAGGCCCCTTCTACAATCTATGGAGCAAACACTTGCCTATGTCCTCTCTGATAGGTTTTGGCCTCTTTTTCCTTCTTATTCTTCTTGACTGCAACCTTGCTAGATAACCCAATTTACTTGTGAGAAAGTGATGCAGATGGTGGAATAGGTCTAGAAAGATGATTTGGTGGTGTTGTGAAGACCTCCGCCTCAATGAAAGTCTCCCAACAAATGTTCAACTATTTTAGGTGATGAAGGATGATTATTTTAATAAGTGAATGATGGAAGAGGATGTTCATTTGAAGCTTATACTCTATTTTCTGCACTATGTAGGCCATTTTTTCAATGCTCCTATACAAATAATAGGGAAGGTTGAGAAATTTCACCCTAGTCAAATGCATGAGTAACCTGATGTGATAGCTATACAACCTAGAGAATTTGCGCTCACATGTGAAATATTTCATGATGATCTTCTTCATGGGAGAAAACCTATTAAGCGGCTGACCAAAAGGAAATATTTTCTTGATGATGTGTTTGTATGGTGCTTTGAGGTAAGGTTCATACAGTTGGGCATCCAAATATTGAGTTTTGAACCACTTTTCACCTACATTAGGTATCCCTGTTGTTGCTGGAATGATGTATGTAGAAATAGTGAATGTCACCCCTGCAATGGTCACTTGATATTTTTGTAGGTTGGTGATGAAAACCCTGGTCAAATTAGGATGGCTCTGCACTCTTTGGACCATCTCACAAAACTCAAAACAGCCTACATGCTAAAAACATTTAACTATTAGGGGTGATGGCATAAATTCCCTAGTGTCTGATGGCTCTATCCTTAGGATTATCACTCCTTTATTGTATGTCTTCTTCTCTTCTTTTTTGGGGTTTCTCTCTTCCTCTATAATGTTTCTTTCCTCCTCCAATATGTTCAGTTTTTTTTAGAAACCATAGGGAATAAGGGGAAGGAAAAGGGAGTGGGATTATAGGGTTAGGGAGTTGGGAAAAGTGAGGGAAAATTTATGGAAGGGTGTAAGGGAGTTAGGAAGCTTAGGGAAGTTATTGGGAGTTGAAATTATTAGGGAGATGGGGTAGGGATTCCAAATATAGGGAGGTACTCTATCTACCTAGAAAATCACAACGTAGGGGTAGGGTTTTAGGGAATATAGCTTAAAAATGGGGAATGAAGGGATGTGAGGATAACAGAGGATGAATTAGAGTGTGAGGGAGGTAAAAGGGTCTAGGGGAAAACAAATTTAGCTTGCAAACTTGAAAAATAGTGTTTAATCACTAGAAAATAGAATAGAAGTCAATGGGAGGTTTTCACCATAAAATTATGAAAAGGAGTTGAAAGGAGGGGTTTGCAAGATGAAAATTATTTGAAAAAAGATGAAGAAACATTTATTTTCTCCTTAGAACCCTTGCAAAAAAGTTTTAAGGTTGTAGCTTCTTCACTGATAAAAGTGCAGTGTCCTTAAGAAAAGTGCAACGAGCTCTGCAAAAAGTGCAACGACTTTGGAAAAAGTGCAGCATGCTTACCTGAAAAGCGTAGCATGCTCACCTGAAAAGCACAGCGTGAGATTAGAGACCAGTTTTGGAGGCTTTCCTGAACTCCAAATTGATCTCATGATAACTCATTGGAAATATATTTCTATCTGCTACACAATGGACCCCTCAAGCACTGAAAATGATCAAGTATAGCCCTCAAAAATCAATTCTCCTAAAACTGGTAAAAAAGCACAACATGTCCCTCAGAAAAGCACAACATGAAGTTGCAGGTTACTATTGGAGGCCTTCCTGAACTCCAAATTGGGCTCAGGATAGCTCAGTGGAAATATATTTTTGTCTAGTTATAATTTAACTTATCAAGCAGGTCATTTGGACACTCTATGATAGAGAAAATGAATTTTTCCCAAGAGTACTCCAGAAGTATAGCAAATATATTTTGGGAATTTCTTTGGAAGATTGAATCTTTTTGAAACCTTGAACTGCATATTTTAATAACATGAAGTAGTTATTACATATAGAAACATAAAATTACATTTTTGAAATCAAAACTTATTGAGGAAAATTGGTTATTTCCACTCAAATTGCCAGATTTTATGCATGAAATGATAGTTTTGGTGACCTTGCAACCCTAATGACCTAATGGAGACATGGAACTGAATAAAATCGTGGTGATGATTGATGAAATGATGATGAAAATCTATGAATGATGATACACTCATATGAGTCATGACATGGACCAACAATTTAAATATTTGGAAGGAGTGGAAAATAGTCCTAAACCTAATGACCAATGACCAAATTTTTTCTTGAAGTCCTAATGAAATGAAAAAATTTGACTATGGGACCCTAACAACACATGATAAAATGCCATTTGATCATTGGTGATAGGATGCAAAAACTGACACTAACAGAGGTGTAGCCTTTCCAACTTTCCGAGACTATGTTTTCTACTTTCTTAAAAGAATCTCAGGGTCATTAACAATAGGCGAGGGATTTGGATCTGGATTTGACCTAGTGTGTCTTTTGGGAGCCATCGTTGTGATAATTTTCACTTTGGCTTGAATTTAGTAACCCATCCTTCTTAGAATTTCAAAAATTGTGACCCACTAGTATAACCTTCAGCAAACTAAAAATAAGTATCCCTAGGGAAAGTTTAGCAATCGATCCCCAGAAACAGTGCCAAAAATTTTATCACTCCCCCTGTTTCCCAAGGCTGAGAATGGAACTGAAGGAGTTAACTGCAAACCAAATTTTAGGATAGGTAGCTAGCACTAAAAAAACCAGAGATGGATCTCCCAAGGTCACTTTGAATCCAATGAGATGACTAAATATATAACGATCTTAGGCTAGCTATTATTATTGGTAGATGAGGGTTTTGTTTGTTTGAAGTTTTTTGCTGGATAGGACTCACAGTCAAGGAACTAGGTCTAGGGTTTAGGTTTGATTAGAAATGTTAAGTTTCATAGACAAGGATGAGGCCAGGTAGGTAAAATTAGGAGCATACTTAATTTTTCATTGTGTATAGGGTTTGAAAAGAGAGAGAGTCAGAATGAGCATGTTAAATTAATTCATTCATCAGAAGAGTAGACACATTCATGAAAATATTATAAAACAGATCATGGAAAACAATATTTATGTTCATAGACTCACAACATTAACATATATAAGAACACATGTGATGGAAAGATAACATAACATTCATTTTATTAAGTAACAGAGAAGAAACAATGCTCAAAAGCATATCACTAGAGTCCCAAGGTTATAGCTGCAACATTCTTTGACTTCACTGAAAAAGAGTTTGTATAATAGATACATTGAAAATAAAAACTTTCGAACCCTTCAAATGACTTGAGTTGGACTACATATATAAAATAGAAGTCATGAAACCTCATTGGGTCGAAATCAGATCCAAAACACATCATAAATATATTGTATGAGTCATTACCTAAAATCTAGGGAAGTGAGAAACCATTCCGTCAAATTTAGCTAATAACTAGAAGTGTGTGTCTCCCTCATTAATTACATCATTCCTCCAAAAAGAGAGGCAAAAAAAATTTATCCTGCCAAAAATACACCTCATGGGAAAGTTAAACCTTGAATTTGGGAGTTTTTCCAGCTTGACAACTGTCCAAATAAATCCAATGACAGAAGCGTTGCACCACTTTGGAGCTGATTTTGACTGAATTTCAAGCACCCATTAGAAAATATGAGAGTTAGGTTAGGTAGCCCTATGTGTATTATTTCCATTGCACCCTCAAAAATGAGAAAATACCCCTTGGAAGGCCTTCAAAAATTGATTCTCCCAACCTTACTCCAGAAGCATCGCGCATAGGAAAAATAGGTGGCAGAAGCATGAAAAAAGTGGTTTTTTTTTTCATTTTTGTTCAAAATGGGAGGATGAAAAGCCAACGTGATCCCATATTTTTATTTAGAGGCCAAATAAAATCTAACCATGTAAATTTCGTTTCATTTAGATGCCCTGAGAAAAAATTTCACGCCATTGTGCGACGCTTCTGTAATGACCCAATTTCCATATTTTTTAAAAAATGGCCAAAAAGGACAAAAATGCTCAAAATCCTCCAAAATTTGTTTCATGGAATCCTGGGATGATGGGATAAACAGCTAAGGAGGCTTCAGTAATTAGGTCCAAATTATCCTTCTCCTTAAGCTTCTTTAGGGTTTCCTTAAGCTTTTTCCTCAAGTTCTTCACCCTCACCTTAGCGATTTGATTCCTAGTGAAATAATGCCTCGCCATATGCCTCTGGAGGTTGTTATCTCTTTCTGCCTTCTTCAAAAGCTTCTTAAGATGAATTTTTACCCTATCAAGCCACAACTCTTTCTCTTGTTCAATTTCAGCAGCTATCAATTCATCAAAGGTTAACTGATCTAATGGTGGAGATGGTTCTCTTTCTTGCTCTTTTTTCTTATTTAACCCTCTTGTTCTTGGCCTCCTTGGGTTTTTTTCAATATCTATGTCCTCTAGCTGCTCAAAATCCACAACTTATTTTCCTTTACCCTTGTCTACTTCAATACATGCCTTTGGTTTGCTTTAGAGGAGTTGTTTTTCCTTCAGTTGCATAGTCTCTTGTTGTAGGAAGGTAATCAATAAGTTTGCCTTTGAGAGGCTGTCCCTCAACTCTATTATCTCTACATATTTTTCCCTTATGATCTCCTCGGTTTTCTTGTCTTTTACCTTATTTTCCATGTCAACATCCATGGGCGCATTTTCTTCATGTTGCTGCAATGGTGACTCATCCTCATGTATGAGTGGCTCACTATCATGACTAGGTGGTTGCTCTACTATTTATTTTTGTTCAACTGTGGTATTAGATGAAACTACACCTTTGATGGTATTAGGAAAAAAAACCTTCCTATTTCCTTTCTCATAGGTTTTAGTGATCTCAACCCTAGGTGCCTTTGGAACCTCTACTTGCCTACTTGAATAGCCAACCTCCTTTTTTTGTGTTGGTGATGATGGTGTCCTATAGATGATGGATGGGCTAGTAGTAGGTGTTGATGCAAATTTCTCCATGAAAATTTTCCCAAGACATATTAATTGTTGAAAGATGATGCAAAAAAATAATCTTGCCCAAGCAATGCTAAAACAAACTAGGATCATGATCTTTTCCTTTTCTCTATACCTTTTCAGTCATCTTGATCAAACTTCTAAATAAATAATTAGGCAGATTGAGTGGCTTGGTAGCAGTGAAGTGCATCAATAACCTGACATGGTACCGGTACAACCTTGAGAATATCCCTTAACATGTAAATATTTCATACTTAACTTCATAAAAGGGGCATATTTATCAATTAAATACCTGAAAGGGAAGATATTCTTAGGAGTATCTTTGTAATGAGGTTTTAGGAACATTTTGTAGTTTTCAAGGTCCAATTCCATCCCTTTGAACTTGATTTCTCCATGGTTAGAGATATCTCTTACTAAAGCAATGGAATATACTAATATGGTGAACTCAATGTCTACTATTATGACCTTATATCTTCTGAAGCTAGTAGCAAAAAGGCTTGTCAATTGAGCATGAC
This sequence comes from Pinus albicaulis, assembly GCA_034641835.2. Taxonomy (NCBI): domain Eukaryota; kingdom Viridiplantae; phylum Streptophyta; class Pinopsida; order Pinales; family Pinaceae; genus Pinus; species Pinus albicaulis. The sequence goes on along the minus strand of CM076575.1, from coordinate 1,159,485,061 downwards.
AACCCACCTCCTTGAACCTCTCACAGAACCTCAAATGACCAATGTTTTCAAAACATCTCTTGGAAAAAGGAGAGGCATTGATTTCTTGCAAGCTAGATGGTCAAAACCTAGAATGGTGGTGTCACTTATGAATCTTCTTTTCTCCTTCCATGGTGTTTTTCAACAAGATAAAACCCTAGCTAGATGAAACGGGTAGGGGGGATGGAGATTAGGAAAACAGGGGATAGTGGTAGGGTGTTTTTAGCGGCATAAATGGGGTGGAAGGAAGCTAGGGAAAAATCCATAAAAAAATGGGGAGGTAGGGTAATGAGTTGTATTTACAATGCAAGTGAAATTTTTGGAAATGGGCATGAGGAAGGTACCCAAAAGGTCAAAACATAGGGTTTCACTAGTTTTTCTGCAAAAATGTACTGAAAATTAGGGTTTTAATGAAATTGATGGAAAGGAGGGCTATGAGTGATAGGGAGTGTTAGGGTATGGTGTAATAATTTTGTTTGAAGGTTTTATATGGTTATATTAGGGTTTTATCAGTTGAAGCAAGCCAAGGATGAAAAACACCAAAAAAATAGTGGAGATAACCTAATGAAGGAAACCACTCATTTTTTGATAAATTTTGACTTGAGAGAGGTATGGAGGGTTTCTACTTACTATTTTTGAGGTGTATGAAACTTTTTGAAGATGTTTGAAACCTTGGAGGACTAATTTGAAGATCAAATACCAAAATTGCAGCACATGCCAGAAGCATAGCGCAACACCTCAGAAGCATAGCGCATCATCTCCAGAAGAGTAGCAGAGTAGTTTTAGTACAAATTTGCTTGTTTTTATTCAACTCTTGGTAGCTGTGGAGTATGATGGTGAGAATATAGGAGATATATCAAGCATCGAAGGATAAAATGAGTTGAAGAAGCCTCTTTTTCTTTTTATAACATCACAAAATTGTTTTTTTGTCTTATTGTGAAATCACAAGCTCTTTTGAAGAAATTTCTCTTTTAAAAAGATTTAATAAAGAAACACACTTTATTTAAGGAAATACAAAGTTCCTTTAATTATTTCCCTATATTTTCTAAGTCCCTATGTAAATGAATTTTGTTGTGAAAATGAGGTTTTGTTCGCCTTCTTTCATGACATAATTAAATCTTATGGTGGCGAAACAAATGAGACCTAGACTCTGACCTAAATGAAGGTGCGGTGAATGACCGTAGACCCTAGATGATTGATGGATGACATGACCTCTTAAATGATGATTACCATGAATGGAGTGAAGGGAGTAGCATTTCATACCTAGACACATTCAACGAACAAAATTTTATTTGAAAATTGACTTGAAACATGAAATTTTGACCTCGGACCACTACCAAGTAAATCTGAAAAGAGTATTTTTGATCACTGAACATTAAGCCACTAACACCATCTCTTAAACAAATCATCAACTAATAGACCACCCATAATGCTACCTTGTTCTCTTATGGGCCATAAATACTGACCACATATAAAGCTTTTTCCACCTCTAAGTAAATGAAAATTGCTCCAATATCTTAGAATAAACACACAATTATTTATCCTTGTAGTTATTTTCCTCCAACATGTTACCAATCCCATTTAACTACAGATAAAATGTCCATAAAAAATTCCAATCCTTCATGAACCTAGACTAATCCACCAAATCTTGGCTCTTTCTCCCATGGTCTCTTGTATTAGGTCAATATCAATCTTATTTATTTTAGCAACCATTTTAGGTAATTTTTTTTTAAGGGTTTCCAAAAACCCAAAATTAAAGTACATAATAATTATGGATAAATCTTCTTAAGGGATTTTCCTAATTTAAGGGAATATCTATTGTTTTGTGTTTCCTATGATGAGATTCCTTCCTAATTTTAATTTTTGCTATGGATAAATGTGATTTCCACCCCTTGCTAGAGATTGAACCTCTCCTTGGGCCCATCTAAAATTATTCCACCTCCAAATCGATCCTTTAATAGACCCAGGACTACTTGTTAGGATCTCAATGGGCATCTAGAATTATTAAATATTCTTAGCCTCAGCCAATAAAGGATGACAATGACTCCTATATGTACCCACTATTTTCCTCATTGGCTTGAATTTTCGCAAGTAACCATTCCACCCCTACTAATCCATCAAGATTCTCCTCGCTATAACTAGAAGGCCCTTATCTAATTTCCTTTCTAATCACTGGAGGAGAAGGAACCCTAGAAACATTGAAATATAACCAAAGAGAAACGTCTGAAGGATGGATTTCCTTTTTCGAATTCATAAGGTATAAAATTAAAAATAATGACTTGCATAATTAAATGAGGGATGAACCACCAATATGTTATGCTTTCTTGATTTCTTCATAGTCAAATCATTGCCAATAATTGATCCTATATGGATTTCACTAACTTTTCACACTCTCAACACTTCCTCCATCTCTTATGCTTCCCTTGGTTCATCAATATTCAAATATTTCGCTACCTTGGAACCTCTTTCGTGCCTGACACCTCCCCTCGAGTTTCCCCATTAGATGTTTCCTTTGACATATTTTGAACTATGTCCTTGAATGGGCATTGATATAGAAATACTTTCAGGCTTTGGACCATTTATAAAAATTCAAGGGCACAATCACTAGTCATATGGCCATAAACATGAAATAAAAAGTAGCAAAAATGAATGCTTACATAATCAATAACTTGACAATATGTCTTGTTTCAAACCTATAAGGAAATATATTTTGCTATACCTTCCTTCAAATCAAATCTAGGAACATGTAATGCCCCACTTGATCCCATAAGGAAAATTTTGGTTAGTGTTTAATTAATCTGTAAATAATGACTTATAAGTTTTGAATAATGTCTACACTTGTGAAATCGTAATTTTATTGGTATGACTTATTATTTATTTCATTTCTAATATGTCTTCTCAAATCAATTCTTAGATGAGGTATGGTCTTCCATCCTTCATTTCTAAAATCAAATATCTAGATTTTGTACACCCAATATGTCATCTCAATTTAACTTGTAGATAAGGTATGGCCTTCCCTCATTCATTTCTAAGCTCAAATATCTAGATTTTGTACACCCAATATGTCTTCTCAATCTACATTTTGGTCTTCTGCCATTTATTTTTGAATAAAATATCTATATATGGTAAGAAATTCAAGGGTAATAAATTAGAAGGATGGGGGGTGGTCATGAAATTAATGGCAAGTAGTTGAAGTGGATGAGAGGAAAAGATATAAAAGGGAAGGAGGATGAGAGGAAGGGGAGGATTCTTGGTCTTGTTTGGCACTAAGGGAGATTCTTGGTCTTGTTTGGCACTAAGGGAGATTCTTGGTCTTGTTTGGCATTGGAGGAGATCCTTAGTCTGGTTTGGTATTGGAGGGTGTTGATTCCAACTTGGACACACTACAGCTAGTTGGACTTGGGCTCAGAGGGCTAGGGAGCCTGTGGAGGTTCCTTCGGTTAAGAAATCAATCCTAGTTGGATGGGAGGTAAAGCCAATCGGGTAACAGAGAAAGAGAATCTCAACATAAACCAAAGGGCATGTCAACCAATTTATTGATACAAATATTCTTCGATGATTTATTACTCATATAAATTATTGAAAATGAAATTCTTACTTAAATATGTTGCAAATGGAACTTTTACTTGTATGTTATCATAAAATAATTGTTGAAATATAAATATGTTATTCTCCTTCATGTTGTGTTTAATTTCAATGATATATTTGGTTTAGTTAGAAGACCTAGATTAGGCCTTCACAAAACATGACCCATCTATTTGGTTTAGGTGAAATTTGTTTCCCCAACCTTTATTTGTCCTCAATTGTGTTCCAATGGTTGCATTTCTAGGTGCAACCTTAAAATAAATATTTCGCGGCTGACCGTGTATCGCCTCTGCCTTTCCTTGCTATGTGAATTAAAAACCTTCCTCATCCATTCAGAAAGACACTATATGTGATTGAATTATTTTACCAACATTCCAGTAAACTAGGTGATTGAAGAAGAAGTGGAGATGGCTTACCCAAACCATTAAAAGGCATTGAGTGATAGATTATATAAAAATTCCCAACAGCCTCTGCTTAGGCTAGAGATGCCTTGATGATGTATAGTTGTACATAAGTACTACTTCAAAATTTATTGCTTTAGGACATCTCTCCCACATATTTTTCACTTTCTCCAAATATAGATGGATAAATTTTTCTAGGCCACCAGATTGCCCTCTAGTCATATTCATTGCATGAGGAAATAATCGCTTAAAATTTTGATATGAAACAATCTGTGAATGAATTGAAATTGATGCGACCTCGCGGAAGTAATAAAGTTGTGAATGATGTAATAAATGTGAGTTTCTACTTCCTAACATCATTCCGGCGGCTGAAATAAGATTTCTAGGTTTTTGCAATGCCATTGTTTTCTCCTCCGCTGCTTTTCTATGGATAGGACTACTGTAGTGTCTAAAGGTAACTCATATTGAAATTCCAATGCGGATTCGTAATCATGTTCATGGCATTATCAATCCAGGTATCCAATATTGGTTTTTTCTACCATTTCTGGGAATCAACTCCTTCTTTAAGGATGGCTTGCCTATATTCACTTATATTTTCTTGGCATAAATTCAGAAGATCACCAACAACATGCTCATGGCTCTGAGGAGAACCATTTTCCACTACTTCCACCAGTGCAAGAAATCCCCCTTCTTCCTTTACTACAGTGGTCCTACTTTCTTCTAAAGCCACAATGACTGTAGCAAAGCAGTCATCTTCTCTGGAAATTTACAAATTTTCTTGCAATATTTTAGCAAATTGATTACAAGTGGCATGGCGTCAGCTGCAAGAATGGGTAGAAAATTATCTCTATGCTGACAGGTTGTAGAGGGCCATCACTGCATCAACTTTCCCTTGAATACTTCCAGTTGTTAACACCTCTACTAAGAGAGGGATAGCCCTAGAAACACCAATAATTGGATTTTTGATAGAAGATGCTGAAAGTGTTAATATAGTCGCAACAATATACACCCTTAAGTTACCATTTTTTTTTACTGCGAGGGTTCCACAAGGGTTGGAATTGCACTTGCTTTAACGATTCTGACCTTATTCCTTTCATTTCCAACTGCCGGGATTGAGAAGCGGCAACACAACAACTTCCTTGGCCTCCAAATTTGTAGATTTGAGCATGGATGCAAGGGGAACAATCACACCTGCGGTAGCCAAATAATCCCTAAAGTATTAGCAGAAGTTTTGGTGAGCCTTCTGATCTCTTTAGCAGAAATGATCCTCACATCAACATCAACATCCCCATGAGCTCCATATGAAAGAGACCACATAGTGTATTGCATACTTTCCTTGCTTCTTATATTATTAACTCAATCCTTGTTTGATCCATATTCAGCCTTCTGCTTTTCCTCGTCTGTCATCTCTTCCAAAGATTACACATAAACATGAAGGAATATGTTGATGTCAGGGATCTATTCACACATTGGACTCTCTAAAACACCTATTCTATGTTCCTGCAAAACACTTTTGTAACAAAAAAAAAAAAAAAAATCGCACTGAACACAAATGTAAAATCCTGACTCCCCATTTACTTTCGTTGAAGAATTACACGTACAACATATCTAGGCCAATGAACGGGATCGTCCAGCCTAGGATGCCCACCCTCACATTTTTGGGTGTCAGTTCAAGCATGCCTGGTTTTTCATCAAATTCACCCTTTATCGCTACAAGGCAGCCACAGGACTTTGTCTCAATGCCGATAAGTCTATTCTTCTTTTCGAATTTGGAGATGCAGACGAAATCAATTTTATTGCTGAATTTCTGGGCATCGGTACTCGTCACATCTCCAGGGGATTCAAATACCTCGGTTTCCAAATCAAGGCTTGCGGGTATAAAAATTGTGACTGGGCATGGCTTCTTGCCCGTTTTCGAGATCGATTACAGAGCTGGACACACGTTTGGTTATCTCTGGGAGGAAGGATAATTCTGGTTCAATCCGTTCTATCTCAAATGATAGTATTCTGGGCTCATTTACTACTCCTCCCGGCCGGGGTAATTGCCAAGATCAACGGCATCATTTCCCATTTCATATGGGGTGGGGCGAGTCTGTCTAATAAAATATCACTCTGCCGATTAGATGTCATTTGCTCCCCGAAGGACAGAGATGGATGGGGCGTCCTTTGTACACGGAGATTTAACCAAGCTCTTCTCATCAAATCATTTTGGAGGGCAATTCACAGCACTGGGATCTGGAACGACATCAATAGGATTAAGTATTACGAAGGGGACGCTTTGCAAATGATCAACAGTAATGGTTTTCCCTACCCCACTGTTATTTCTTGCATCTGGAGGAGTTTCAAAGCGATAATTCCTATTATTCGGCCAAGGATAGGATAGAAGTTTCGGGATGGCTGCAGTATCCCCATCGGCGCTACGAACTTCCTTCCCCAGCTAATTCAAGCTAATTTATCAGTCCACCTTCTACACACCTTCACCAATCGCGGGATCCTCTATTTTTCTCAGCTGATACACTACTGGTCACATTGCGCCCCCATTTTTAAAACCTCTGACATTCTGCTACTGCAGGGGCCGGACGCTATGGAATGGGAATCTGTCCGAAATGGTCTTCGCTCTGCAGGCTTGTGTTACGCGTGTGGTGGGGATTATCTTACATGGAATGGTCCTCTCAGGAATGGCAACGTCATCGTCAGAGAGATATACCAGGACATTACTCTCTCCTCGCTTCTGGCCCCGGAACCGCCCATTTTCCTCGCCTATTGGAAAAGAAATATTCCTACGAAAATCGTCCTCTTCGGATGGTTAGTTTGGCGAGGTAAAATCTTGACATGGGACAATCTTATCAAGCGAGGATACCAGGGTCCGGGCTGGTGTGTGCTCTGTCAATCTGAAGCGGAGTCTATTGCTCATCTTTTCTTTGAATGCCCCTTGGTAGTCCAATTATGGAAGCTTTTCAGCGACTTTTTTATTGATCCCTCCTGGCGTCCTAGTGATTTTATCTCTGCTGCAAATGCATGGGACCAGCTCAAGAGTCACTACAAATCTCTGCCTTTCTACTTGGTCTGGGAGGTATGGAAAGCTCGGAACCTGGTGATTTTCGAACAGAAGCCCTTCCACTTCCAGCATGTCTTTCTCACCATTAAATCCTGGATGGAAGAATGCCCACACCCGGTACCACCTATTGCTGATGCTTCACGTCGTATTAGGCCCCATGATATCGCCCTTCCTGCTCTGTATTTTGATGGTGCTGCGGTTGATGGATCCACCGGATGTGGAGCATGGATCAAAATCTCAGACAAAGAGCGCATTCTTTTCCATTGGAATGGCGGGCCAGGAACCAATAATAAAGCAGAGATATTGGCTCTATGGGGATGCCTCTTCATTGCCATTGACTTTCAAATCCAGCTGCGGAATATCTTTGGTGACTCTCAACTCATCATTGGTTGGATTGACAATAGTTGTCAGATGTATGATCATTTACTTACAGGGTGGAAGGATCGAATTATCAGTTTCTGGAACAGATTACACCGCCCTTGTATTAAACACATTTACCGGGAAAATAACACTAGGGCGGACAGATTATCCAACTTGGGACTTGCTGATGAATTCGGGCTCATGTATCTTTCTCACTATGCTGATGGCACCATGATTGCGGAGCAATCTATTCCTATTCCATGACTCCCCTGGAGTCTGGATAATTTTGGTTTTTTCCGCTACAGTCTCATCCTTTTGCTACGCTACAGGGGTTTCTATTTCGATGTTTATTATCCTCCTATATATATACACAGGTTTATTGCTCTCGGCATACTGGCCTAATCATCATAGTATCAAAGGCAGGACATGTTACATACAGCTACATCAAGCGAGCGTGTTGAATTTTTACAGGCGAGCCGGTTTTCCTCTACACATCAGGCGAGCCGGATATCAACATCCTTCAGGCAAGCGTGGAACTAATCTACAGGAACACAAAAACGATCACATTCAGATAGCCATCGATCCATGAGAGCATAGTTCTTACCATATTGTTCTCCTTCAACGCTGTTTTCTTCCATCGGAGATTATTTGTATCAATTTCATATACCACAATCTCCATTTTTGTTCTTATTTAAATTTTATCAGTAATGGGGATAATCTGCCCCTACTCATGTGGCTGCTCTTAAATCCTTTTACATTGCTCATCCATCTGAGCTTACTTAGAAGGGCGATATGCTGGTTTTCTCGCTGTTTTTGATCACAGCTGAGAAAGATGTTGATCATGTACTGCTTTATATCAATATATAAAACAGCGTTTTTTTCTTCTGAAAAAAAAAAAAGATGTTATAATAACTTGGAGATGTATGGAAATTTTAAAAAACAAAAAAACCCGAGGACCTCCACAATTTTTACAAAATTATTACCTCCCATATCAAAGTTTCCGCCGAGTTCGGTATTTTCCTGTAGACGCTCAACGAATTCCTTCACTGGAAATCTGTAACGTGAATACCTATACCATGGTGTACGCATGGGATAATGGGATTTTCATTACGCCTGTAAAAAAACGCAGAAAAAGCCTTTAGACAAGCATTTCATCGGAAATCTTCGTTAAAGTTGATGTAGACATATTGGTTGATGTGGCCATTTTCAATAGATTGCCCCAATCATGAACGGGCCACATTGTGGCTGAAATGTTGCCACCTCCTTGTTGAGAAAAAAAAGATTCTTTAGACATCTAAATTCTAAGTTTAAGTGGTTGCATCAAATTTTAATAGCCGTACTATAGCTTGTCTTCTCCCTTAACTTTTTGATATTTTATAAAATAAAATAAAAACAACACTCTTGCCTATGGTTTCACGTCCCACCAGATTCATTTGTCAAACTCAATGATTCAAATTTTTTTTTTGATTTTGTATTACCTAGCCATTTTATATTATATGAGTAAGTTGCATAATATGTACATCAGTATATGGGTGCCTCAATCTGCCCAAAGGAAACCAGGTCTGTTGGCCACCTCAATGAGTTAAAAGCTAACCAAAATTGGTATTGTTTCTTTCATTTTGCAGCTGATATATTTACTCGATTATGTCCATAGAAATTACATATAAAACAAAGACGATAGATACTATCAAAAGTCATTCAAAACAGAAAAAAAGACATGATTCTAATTAACTATCTGAAGAGTCTATTGGTGTTGGATCTTTGGCAGAGGATCCCAGAATCTCTGCTTGCTGAAATGTTTAGAGTTGTTGTTCTATGTTTCCAATACGGACATTCTGTTGTTGCTGAGTCTTGGACATCTCTCCCATTTCTTGTTTCATTGATTGAAGTTCAAATAACACCGAGGGGTAAGATTTGACTTCTTTCTCCTGTAAGTTCATCATGGCTTTTGCCAAGACACACTTTATCTTCCAATAATTTTTAACACTTTGTTCAAACAGAGAGACTCTGCCCCTAGTGCTACCTGAGTCTAATATGAATTCCATTTTTAACTGTTGTTCTCTGATATCTGTTTCTTCTTCTTCACTTACCCTTTCCCATTCATCAATTGTTTTTCTGATATCTTCCGGAGTAGTTTCTTCATAAGTGCTGGCGATATTTTCCATTGTCTGAGTATTAGTTTTGCGTCCTCTTTTACGAGGGGGACTATCTCGGATTGCGGGTTTACGGAGACCTCACCTTGATTTTTTCATTTTGTTTGAGACCAATGTCCCTGTGAGTGCAAAGGGAGAAGCAATTGACAACTTAGAAATGAAAGAGAAGTGGAAAAAGTTCATCCAGAGACATTGTTTTGAGCAGCTGAGGTTTACCATCGGAAGGAAGAGAGTATACATAGCCTTAGCAAAGCGAATAACTTCTAACTGGGACTTACTATAAACCAAACAAGTCTTGTTGATAAACCCCTTGAAAGGGGACCAGACGTAACTACCTGAGACAGAGGTGAAGTGATAAAACAGAGACCAGTTATAACCCAACCCCAAGGATTTAGAAGGCCAACTACCAGTGGGACTATACTGAGGTTGATGGCGAGAGCAATTGACTTCAATCCCATAATAGTGAAAAATAAAATGAGCCCTTATGACAGAGGTGAAAAGGATACAACAGAACAGAGGTCTGCTACAAACTCGACTTAAAGACTTAACTGAGTAATTCATTTGACCCAAAGAACAAAAACCATCAAGCCCCGAGGTTGAAATGTAGCTACAAACGAAATAACATGGATTACTGTCATGAGCAGTTATATTTTCGAAACTATTAAACCCCATAATCATCCGACCTTTCAAAATATAAGACACCCTTTCAGGGCTTCTAAAACATGGGATAATTTCTAAATCTACTACCATTTTATCGACATGCACAGTAAAAATAACCCTTGTTGAGAAGAAAACTGCTATGTTAACCCGAGCGCCATGTGCAACCACGGTATTCATGTGTCAAACATTGTAAATCTGAATATGATGGGGGTAAGAAGCCATTACATACCCTGAATATCTTTGATGATGACAAGTTTGCAGTCCATAGAGATTTCCCACCATGCAGAGCAAGAACAACGCGAAAGAAACAGTAAGAGACTTTCGGAGAAAGGTTTCTAATTTACCTGCCAAGAACCGGCGCGGTTTCTAATCTAAACACTACGAGCAGTGAATGCATGGGCGGCTAGGATGTAAGGCCATCATTAACGTAGATTGTGGGAGAGGTGCTCCAGCTTGTTTCTGCTAACAGATCATGAAAGGCTCCTAACAGATCATGAATGTTGATGGAGGGTGAACCCTTGGCATCCCTTACCACCTTTCTTGCGAGGGTGGGCACCCCGATCGGGGATTAATGATTCAAAATTGTTATCATATTTCATTTTTTTATATTATAAATATATCTCTCAATGATTTTGTACCTTGTTCTTTTATTTGTAATCACTTATTTATACCTATTCAAAATTTTATTTATTAAACAGTGCAGGAAATGCATACCCAGTAAGTAAGGTTAATAAAAAAATTATAAATGAATAAAAAAAAAAAATTGTGCTTTTTATCATGGGAGAGTGGTGGTTATACTTTATACTATGGAAATAATAGAAGGAGTGGTGGTTTTACTTTATACTATGGAAATAATAGAAGGAGTGGTGGTTTTACTTTATACTATGGAAGGAGTGGAGGATGGGAATCTTTTTATATTATCTTATTATATAAATATACAACATATCATTTACAAATAGAGAGTTTGCTTAGTGATAACATATATAAAGTGTTGATAACATTTGTGCTTTGTCCAAATTTGTGATAATAAGTAAAAGAGAAAAGCGAATGGACAAGAACCATATCAAACTTTATAAATATAACATTTGTCATAAGCTAATTAATAATTGAATTTATTAATTGGGAATTTAGGATTATTAAATAAATAAAGTAGAGTATCATGTTATTTAATTTAAAATAGATAATATATATATAATTAAAGCCATTTATTAATTATATAATATAATATATAGTTAAAATATATCATGGATATTTATTAAAGAAACATATTATAAACATTTTATACATGGTATTAATATATGTTCACATTTAAAGGGAAGATATTTGATAAATTACAAGTAAATTAGATTATATATATAAAGAGGGTATGAAAAAAAAAAGGAAATGAAATGTTAAGTTTATTGTCTTATCCATTATCGTTTGTACCTTCACCCTCAAAGGACATTTTGGGTGGAGAGTATGCTCAAAGAGCCAAAGAACTATTTACAAAGAATTGTACAAGTAAAAGCTCAACAACCATCAGAGTTGGTTTCCCATTTTAGTTTCCAAGGTAAATATTGTGTTGGTTGTGCCTTGAATGGTTTTGATATGTCTATGTCTAAGAAAGAAATAACTGTTTGAGGGTTAGTAAAATATTTTTTTATATTTAAACTACTACTTAAAATAGCATTAACGGTTTATTAGTGAGTGCATAAGAATGGTTCCAAATTTCGTTCTAGATAAGTATTTTGAAAGCCACCAAGAGTGAACTAATATTTGAGTATATTAAACCAATTCATCAATTATGGTAACTAAAGAAAGTAATTTGGTGTTAATAAAGCATCAAAGCGTGACTGGCATGTATATTGCACTAGTAACCTAGCTAGTATTAAGAGAAAATTGCAGGAGTTCGCACATGAGAGAATTCAATATATCCTTGGGGGTCTTATCAGTATCAGTAATTCTCATTTACGAGCATAGTAAAATAAAAATTTATTTCTAGCATTTTATATATGTGTGTGAGTCAACTAGGGGTGAACAAGTCCTAAGTTGCATTAATAAGTCTTGTATGGAATAGATAATTGAACATTTCAAAATGGTGAAGATGCGAGGAAATCGAGGTCAAGGAGGATCATCACAAGAACCTCCTACAAATAACCCATTTCCATCGCTAGAGTTGGCTCTTATCTTACGCTCCCTATAAACAATTAATGAGACTTTAAGAGGGCGCCAAACAACTGAGGTGGAAGTGGAGAACCCTCCATCAAGGTTGGGAAATATTGAGGGGTCAAGAGACTCTAATAGAGGACCTCCAATCGAGGACATTACAAGAGAGATCCAAAAGATTAAGCTCCCAGAGTTTGCTGGAGGTCATGCTAGCGAACGAGCAGAAGGCTGGTTAGAGGGAATGAGAAGGCACTTTTCACTAAGAGATTATACTTCCAATTCAAAAGCTAAAATAGCAATATTCCAACTTAGAGATAGTGCCCTAAAATGGTGGGGTAACTTAGAGTGTTAACTACACCTCACTCCTGACACAGTTACCTAGGATTTATTTGAGGAGAGATTCTGGAAAGAGTACCTACCAGCATATTATGAAGAACAATAGGTAGGAGCCTTCCATGCGTTGGTACTAGGAAACCACATAGTAGAAGAATATGAGATTAGATTCATGGAATTGGTCAAGTATGTCTCCAACATGGACACTGATCAACACCAAGAAGATCGTTTCATTTATGGATTGAAACCTAATATTAGGGAAATGATACGGATTTGGAAGCCATACTTAGTTGCAGAAACTGTTGAACATGCTCATTATGTTGAAGAGCACTTAGACTTAAAAATGTAGAAACAAAACCATTTTTCCACACCAACCAAGGTTATGGGGAAGTACCCTCGTACCTTCTCCGGGGGAGGAAGTTTGAGGCCACAACCATATGGAAATAGGGTTGTGCCTAGAACATCGACAATGGGGATTTCAATGGTTGCTAGTATAGCTTCACCGACTGCTTCAAGGACTCATGCAAATCACAGGCAGACACTAGGAGCCACGAGCAAGGGTATGGGTCTGAGGGGAAGGAGCTCTTTCCAAAGATCTCCACAACATTCTGTTCGGAGTCTACCTCACATCACTTGTTGGGGATGTGGGGGACCTCATTACCAGCGTGATTGTATTGAGTTACAAATAGGTAAAAATCATAGAGAAGGAAAAGCACCAATGGGAAAAGCAAGCAACCACCATCAAATCTATGCAGCAGTTGATAACCATCAAGTTGATCACCAGTCCGCTGTGGTAGAAACCGCAGGTATGATAAACAATGTAAAAGTTAAAATTTTGTTTGATTTTGGTGCTACACATAGTTTCATTTCAAGAGTATAATTAGAAAAATGTGCGTTGTCAGCCTATGAACACGATGACTTTAAACAAGTCAAAATGGCCTTTGGGATAAAACAAGCAGTAGGACCTAGTGTTAACCAATTTCAAGTGAACCTCGGGGTGCATACAACTAAGTTGAAGGTGTATGTCACAAAATTGGGGACATACGATGTAATCATTGGAATGGACTGGCTAGAAGCTCATCGAGCTTTGGTAGATTGTTTCAAAAAGAAGTTAATTTTTCTAGATGATGAAGGAAGGACAATTGAGATTAATGGTATCAAGAGAGGAGTGTCCCTACGATTCATCTCCACAATGAATTTAAAACTTTGTCTTCGAAAAGGTTGTAAACTATATGTGGTTGAGGCTGTAAGTGGCCAGAAAGGACCCTCCCTAGGTCAGTACCTAGTTTTGTCAGAATTCAAGGATGTTTTCCCTAAGGAATTGCCTGGATTACCACCTGTGAAGGAGATAGATTTCACAATCGACTTAAAACCTGGTGCGGATCCAATATCCAAGACACACTACAGGATGACAGCCCCAAAACTTTGTCAGTTGCAGATGCCGTTAAAATAACTTTTAGACTTGCGATTTATTAGACCTAGTATTTCACCTTGGGGCGCACCAGTAATTTTTTTCAAGAAGAAGGATGGTTCCTTAAGGCTATGCATAGATTATAGGGACTTGAATCGAGCCACAATAAATAATAGGTACCTAATACCTAGAATAGATGACCTATTTGACCAAATGAAGGGAGCAACAGTTTTCTCAAAGATCAATCTATGATCTGGATACCACCAATTGAGGATTAAGGAAGGTGACATCCCAAAAATTGCATTTCGGACTCAGTTTGGGCACTATGAGTTCGTAGTTGTACCATTTGGTTTGACCAATGCATCAACAATATTCATGAGTCTCATGAATGGTGTGTTCAGGAAATATTTGGACTAAATTCTGCAAGTATTTCTAGATGATATTCTGGTCTATTCCAAGAAATAAAAGGAGCATGAAGAGAATCTAAGGGTTGTGCTAACTTGCTTAAGGGAAAATCAATTGTATGGAAAATTGTTGAAATGTTCCTTCTTTTAAAGGAAAATTCATTATCTTGGGCACATCATTTCAGGAGACGTGATTTCAGTAGACCCATAAAAGGTAAAGGCCATAATGGATTGGCCAGTGCCAAAAAATGCTCATGAGGTGCATAGCTTCATGGGGCTAGCAGAGTCTTATCGCAGATTTGTGGAAGGGTTTTCAAGGATTGCAAAACCCATCACCACATTACAACGAAAAGAGGTTAGGTATGAATGGACATATGATTGTGACACTGCATTCACTAAACTAAGGAGGTTACTAACTAGTGCACCAATCCTTTGAGTGCCTGACATGGAAAAGGACTTCAGTATCTGCACAGATGCTTCAAAGTAAGGATTGGGAGTAGTGTTGATGCAAGAAGGCGGCATAATAGCTTACGCATCCAGAAAGTTGAAGAAAAATGAAGAATTGTATGCTACCGATGATTTAGAATTAGCTAGAGACACTACCTCATTGGGAGAAGCTTTGAGTTAAGAACTGATCATCAGAGCTTGAAGTACCTCTTCACTCAGAGAGATTTGAATGCCAGAAAAAGGCAGTTGAGTGAATTCATGAGTGAGTATGATTTTTGGATCTCATACATTAAGGGAAAGGAGAATGACCGATGCACTAAGCGGGAGGCCTCTGACCTTCTTTTTAGTACCTTTGAGGGTTAATTTGAGGGAACATGTGTTGGGAAAACTCTTTGAAGATAGTTGGTATCTGAAGGTTATATCAACACTCTAGAGTGGGAAGCAGATAGAACCAAAGTTTGAGGGTTATGTCCTTGAACCAGATGGACTATTGAGATTTCAAGGAAGAATGTGCATCCCTATGGAAGGGAGTATAAGAAGAACCATCCTTGAAGAGTCACATAGAGCACTCTATTGTGCACATCTTGGAGTGAAGAAGATGTATGTTGACATGAATAAAATCTTCTTTTGGGCAGGCATGAAGCACGCCATAGTCCAGGTTGTCCCCAAATATCTTGAATGTCAACTAGGGAAGGTTGATCATCGCCATCCAGCAGGACTCCTACAACCACATGGCATCCCTATGTCTAAATGGGAGGTCATTTATATGGATTTTGTTGTAGTTTTGCCACTCACTTCACATAGACACAATGCTATGTTGGTTGTAGTTGATAAATTAACCAAAAGTGCCTATTTCATCCCAACAAGAGATACTTATGATGTTACTAATGTGGCACGAGTTTTTATAAGTGAAGTTATTCGACTACACGTGTTACCCACAAAGATCATTTCTGATAGAGACTCTCGTTTTACATCTAGGTCCTGGACAAGTTTGCAGTCAACATTGGGGACTCAGTTGAACCTAAGCATTGTTTTGTAACCAGCTCCAAAAATAGAAGAAAAGAGATATGAACGCCTTAGAAATAAGCCACTTCGAGGGGGCAACCTCCAATACATTACATAAATGAACAATTCTTGGATGATACAATTTACAAAACCTCCTTTCTATATATAGGACTCCATGGGGCCATAATGTAATCCTAATGGGCCACAATGTAATTCTAGCCGACCTAACAATAATAATTTAAGGGAACAATAATAACAAAATGGGGGTTACAAGGGTTCAATAATAACAATAAGGGGGTTAAACTAACCATAATAAAGGACTATACTAGTGATATAGGGACCTAACATGCCCCTCTCCTTCAAAAAAGTGTTGTCCTCAACAATTGAGTAGCTCCGGGTGCTTCTGTATAAAATTCTCATCCTCCCATGTAGAATCTTCAGTGGGTAAGTTCTTCCACTTGATGAGATACTCTGAAATTGATCGATTCCGTAGCCGTCGAGTTCTTGTTTCCGTGACTGCTTCAGGTTCCAATATGATTTTTCCTTCCTCATCAAGTTCTGGCAATATTGTTTGAACTGGAAGATTTTCACCTATAACCTTCTTTAAGCATGAAACATGGAAAACTGGATGTACTCGCGAAGAAGCAGGAAGCCCCAATTTGTATGCCATAGTACCAATCTTTTGCAACACCTTGTAAGGACCATAGTACTTTGGCGATAATTTATTATCCTTCTTAGCTTGCTCGAGGGACATTTGTTTATATGGTTGTAGCCGTAAAAATACCCAATCTCCTACATCAAAACTTCTCTCGCTGCGATGTTGATCTGCCCGTTGTTTCATTCGATTTTGTGCCAAATTCAGGTTATCCTTTAAGAGTTGGAGAACTTCTTGCTGATGCTCGATGTGATCTTCGACTGCTTGAACCTTTGAATTTTCCCTTAAAGATGATGTAATCGATGGTGGATGATATCCATAAAGCGCCATAAATGGGGTCATTTTTGCTGCAGTATGGAAGGAAGTGTTATACCACCATTCAGCGAGAGGTAACCACTTGACCCATTGTGTTTGTTTATCAGATACAAAACAACGAAGATATCCTTCCAAACATTTATTTACTATCTCAGCTTGACCATCAGATTGAGGATGATAAGATGAGCTATGAGCTAATTGAGTACCCAAACAAGAAAATAACTCCGTCCAAAAATTTCCAGTAAAAATGGGATCTCTGTCGCTCACAATAACCTTTGGGTTTCCATGTAGCTTTTGAATTGTTTCCATAAATATAGTAGAAATTGTACATGATTTAAATGGATGAGATAATGCACAAAAGTGTGCATACTTGGTAAGTCTATCAACTAGCGAAAATGCCACGATGACCTGTGTGTGTGTGTGTGTTCTTGTTGTTATGTATATGCATGAATGAGAACTAACCTGCAGATTGGAAACAACTATATGATAACCAAGATCTACGCTTTCAATGGGAAAGTGTTGACATATCTGACGAGGAATGGTATGATGTAAATTATTCTATTACATTTTGTATCTACTTGATATGCACTATTATGACATGGGTAAAGTGTAAATGATACAGGTGACAAGACTACCTGACTAGATTATTTGATGACAAGTATCCAAACAACATTGTAGTGTGGTCCATATTAGGGTATTGACCCTAATCATGAGGAAGGGTGGAGGTATTTCCCACCGTGTAACCTCTAAGCCTGGAATCGTGGGAGGGAAGTGATGGACACACTCCCCTAGACATGTGATGATGATTTCCAGTTTCCTGTTAGGGAAGTTAGGTCGATATAGTTGATGCTTCCACCATATTGGTTTTATCAGTGGTTAGATCGGTATAGCCAATGCCATAGTATATTGTAGCAGAGGACAGATAGGATGGGAGCAGAAGTAGGATAGGAAAGATAGGAGTTTATAAGTTAGATTGGAGACTCTTGATGGGAGGTGGTAACATTTCTTGAATTAATTTGACTACTATATCTATCTCTATTTTGGTATACCTTATTTTCAAAATCCTTGTGTCATTTTGACTCTAGCTTTAGGATGAAGTTTTCTAAAGGAGGGGTGTATGTAATGCCCCACTTGATCCCATAAGGCAAATTGTGATTAGTGTTTAATTAATCTATAAATAATGACTTATAATTTTTTAGTAATGTCTACACTTGTGAAATCATAATTTAATTGGTATGAATTATTATTTATTTCATTTCTAATATGTCTTCTCAAATCAAATCTTAGATGAGGTATGGTCTTCCCTCCTTCATTTCTAAAATCAAATATCTAGATTTCGTACACCCAATATGTCATCTCAATTTAACTTGTAGATAAGGTATGACCTTCCCTCATTCATTTCTAATATCAAATATCTAGATTTTGTACACCCAATATGTCTTCTCAATCTACATTTTGGTCTTCTCCCATTTATTTTTGAATAAAATATCTATATATGGTAAGAAATTCAAGGGTAATAAATTAAAAGGATGAGGGGGTGGTCATGAAATTAATGGCAAGTAGTTGAAGTGGATGAGAGGAAAAGATATAAAAGGGAAGGGGTATGAGAAGAAAGGGAGGATTCTTGGTCTTATTTGGCATTGAGGGGGATTCTTGGTCTTGTTTGGCATTGAGGAGGATTCTTGGTCTTGTTTGGCATTGAGGAGGATTCTTGGTCTTGTTTGGCATTGGAGGAGATCCTTAGTCTGGTTTGGTATTGGAGGGTGTTGATTCCAACTTGGACACACTACATCTAGATGGACTTGGGCTTGGAGGGCTAGGGAGCTCGTGGAGGTTCCCTGGGCTAGGAAATCAATCCTAGTTGGCTGGGAGGTAAATCCATTCGGGTAACACAGCAGGAGCATCTCAACATAAACCAAAGGGCATATCAACTAAGCTATTGATACAAGTATTCTTCGATGATTTATTACTCATATAAATTATTGAAAATGAAATTCTTACTTAAATATGTTGTAAATGGAACTTTTACTTGTATGTTATCATAAAATAATTTTTGACATATAAATATTTTATTATGCTTCATGTTGTGTTTAATTTCAATGATATATTTGGTTTAGTTAGAAGACCTAGATTAGGCCTTCACAGAACATGACCCATCTAACATGATCTTGTGCATAGGAAACTATCATCTACCTCTAAAAATATGCCTAAATCATTCCTAATTACTCAAAACACATATATATTTATGATGATAATCCTTTCATTTTCATCTAAAGAACTTGTAGTGAGGATCTTTGTGTTGTAACCCTTGGGAAAATTCCCAAGCTATAGAGGAATCAATGACAAGGAAATTAAAACTTTATAAATTTATTTAAAATATTAACCAAACTAGATCCATCTAACTCCAGATCTATCATGCGTTGAGAGGGATCAAATCTCTCGAGGTGCAAAATTTTCCTCAAATTATACACTCCAAAAATAAGTTTTCACCTTGAGGGATTTTTAATTATTTATTTATGGGTGAAAATGTGAATATGGGTAACACTTTTGTGAGAATTCGGGGCAGAATTTTTTTTTCCTCGATAGTTCGACCGAACTTTTGAAATTAGTTCGGTCAAAATTCGTTTGTTGTTTACATTGACGACGTACTGACGGCAATGGCAAACCTATTTTTCGCTGGAAGTTGGAAAACCGGAAAACAAAGTTTGGCCAAACTAAAAGTTCATCCAAACTTTTAAAATAGTTCGGCCGAACTATTATTTTATAAATATATCACCCGCAAACTGTTCTAGGTTTCTTGTTCACATCTTTCTCGTGCGATTGTATTTGAGTTATGTCCTGCGCGAATTGAGTTGATTTGATGTTGTCTCGCGCGAATTTATTTGATTTTATGTCGTCCCATGCGAATTTAGTTGATTTTCTGTTGCACTGCGAGAGTTTTGTTGATTTACGCCACGCTGAGGAGGTAAGTTCTGGTAAATTTGTTATTTTTTGTAATTTTGTTTTGTTGTTTTTTTTAATTTGATTTTAATTTGATTTTTTTGTTTGCAGAGTTCTTCCACGACATCTTCAGTATCTTAAGCATATTTATGGATAATCTTCAGTGTCTTTGGCATCTTTTGCTGCGAATTTCCAGGTACGTATGTTTTGGACAAAAGAAACTAGCTTTTAGTAAAATAACAAATCAGTTATTCGTCTCTTTTCTCCAATATTGAATTCTCTTGCTAACTGCCTGAGACTGCCTGAATTACTGCTTTGAACTTACTGCTGCCTTTGACCTTGCGAAGCCTTTTCAATCAAAGCCACTGCATAGAATCCCTATCTATATGCATGCCCTAAGCCTTCTGCCCTCTGCTCTCCCCTGCCTCCCCTCCTATTGACTTTGCCTCCGAGCTATGGGTATGGGGTCCTTAATGTGGATTGGTGCATAAGTATTGGTCAAGATTTTAAATACCTCTCTGTAATTTTTCTCTGTCTTTGAGAAATGCCAAGCTTAAGTCGTATGATGCTGACAGATTAGAGAAGAGCCAATACTAGTTATGTAATATACACTAGTCTATGTGTTCTATTCCATGTGTTAACTAGTGTAATGAAGGCAGATCCTTCTATCCTATATCTACGGTTTCTTTGTTTCTATATTCGGAGCCTTCAATTCGAATATTATTATAGAATTCGATCATTCCAGTCCCAATAGCCAAAACAAATTCGCCCCGGATGCTCGGGCTGGCAGAAGATACGAAACAGGCAGGCCCAAGAAACCATAGGCTGGCATAAGAACCAGCTGGGTATTTATTATGGTTCTTTAGCTTGAATACAACATATGCTATCATATACAGGTATGTATGTTTAATCTATTCAACCATAGGTTTCATATGGCCACATATCCCTGTTATTAGAATCATGGTTTCTATAGTATTCAAAATACCAATGGGATTAGTACCTCTTCCTCATTTTATCTTTGTCACCTACCGGAACAATATGTTTCATAGACCAACTCATAAGGAAATATGTCTGTCTATCCCGACCTAGTTTCGCCTCGCCTACGGTCTCGCCCTACCTATGATACTGTATGTAAGCTGGCTACTAACTGGGCCTCTCCTCTGTCTCCTAAGGTGGAAAACTTCCTTACGCTCTTTGGGTTTACCAAGGATAGCGGTATTTGGGGCGAAGCCTACTTTCTTCGCTCCGTGAATGAGAGAAATCAATGGTCTTTCAACATGCTATTATTGGTGTTATTAGAACCGTAGACCTCATTAAGGCTCATTGCTTTTGCTAATAATTGACTGTTCATATCTCATATTAAAAGTAGTTAAATTAAATTTACTTAGAATTTAAGCCTCTGCAAAAAAAGATTTAATATTTCTTATCATTATATTTATTGAAATTCCTTCATGATATCTATGGTTGCTCACCTTCATTCAATATTAAAGAATAGCCAATTTATTTCTTGATAGCTTAGAGAATAGCCAATACTAGTTATGTACTCTACACTAGTCTATGTGTTCTATTCCCTGTGTTAACTAGTGTAATGAGAGCTTCTAGTATCATGCAAGTGGTTATAGTATATTCAACCTTATGGAATATGTACAACCTTTGTTAGAATAGGTAACAGCTTATGTTAGTTACAATAATCACAATACTAGGATCAATGGTATTTCAACATGTTATTATTGGTGTTATTAGACTCGTAGACCTCATTAAGGCTCATTGCTTTTGCTAAGAATTGACTGTTCATATCTCATATTAAAAGTAGTTAAATTAATTTTACTCATAATTTTCAAAAAAGATTTAATATTTCTTATCATAATATTTCTTGAACTTCCTTCATGATATCTATGCTTTCTCACCTTCGTTCAATATTGGGTAAAAGGTCATGTTCTTACCTTAATTTATATTCTAATTCCCTTTCCTAAATTTGATTTTCATTTAATATTTCTTATCATAATATTTCTTGAACTTCCTTCATGATATCTATGGTTGCTCACCTTCGTTAAATATTGGTTTAAAGGTCATGGTCTTACCTTAATTTCTATTCTAGTTCCCTTTCCTAACTTCCTAACTTTTATTTTCATTTAATATTTCTTATCATAATATTTCTTGAACTTCCTTCATGATATATATGGTTGCTCACTTTCATTCAATATTGGGTAAAAGTTCATGGCCTTACCTTAATTTCTATTCTAATTCCCTTTCCTAACTTCCTAACTTTGATTTTCATTCAATATTTCTTATCATAATATTTCTTGAACTTCCTTCATGCTATATATGGTTGCTCACCTTCGTTCAATATTGGGTAAAAGTTCATGGTCTTACCTTAATTTCTATTCTAATCCCCTTTCCTAACTTCCTAACTTTGATTTTCATTTAATATTTCTTATCATACTATTTCTTGAACTTCCTTCATGATATATATGGTTGCTCACCTTTTTTCAATATTCCAGGTAAAAGGTCATGGTATTACCTTAATTTCTATTCTAATTCCCTTCCTAACTTTGATTTTCCTTTTGACCTTGGAGATAAACCGAATCATTATATTGGGTAAAAGGTCATGGTCTTACCTTAAAATTTCTATTCTAATTCCCTTTCCTAACTTCCTAACTTTGATTTTCATTTAATATTTCTTATCATAATATTTCTTTAACTTCCTTCATGATATGTATGGTTTCTCACATTTTTTCAATATTGGGTAAAAGATCATGGTATTACCTTAATTTCTATTCTAATTCCCTTTCCTAACTTTTCCTTTCTTCAATATTGGGTAAAAGGTCATGGTCTTACCTTAATTTCTATTCTAATTCCCTTTCCTAACTTCCTAACTTTGATTTTCATTTAATATTTCTTAAATATCATAATATTTTTTGAACTTCCTTCATGATATCTATGGTTGCTCACCTTCGTTCAATATTGGGTAAAAGGTCATGGTCTTACCTTAATTTCTATTTTAATTCCCTTTCCTAACTTTAATTTTCCTTTTGACCTTGGAGATAAACCCAATCATTAAATATGATAGTCATCCCTTCTAGGGAACTTAGTATGGGTTGCTTAGTGGTTTTGATCCCTTATGATGATGTGAGGTAGTGTTTCAAACATGGGAGTAACTTGTGTTTGCATATGATGCTCACGGGCTATGGTTTCTTTTGTGGGTTATCGAAGGTTTAGTTCTACCTCCTAAGATAAACTTTCTAAAAAACTTACCTTTATTCCTTAAATTCAAACTAGATCTATACTAAGGATTACTCTTTATATGTATTTCTACCATATAAATTCTAAGGATTACTCTTTTTATGTATTTCTACCATATAAATTCTAACGATAATTAATCACATATATGTGTTAAAGTAGAATATGAAATAAGCCCTTTTTACACTTGGCTTGGCTCGTAGGTACATAGATGTGTGGGTTTGGGAATGTGGTTCACATGAAAAGTAATAGGGATGGATTTAGTGGAAACCTTTTGTAAGATCAGGACTCAAACAATTGTGATATTTTCCCTTCTTTCCAAGTTAGTCTATCCTTCTAGAAAAATCCCTTTTAATGAAGGGGATATATCCATATTGATCCACTAATATTTGTTCACCAACAACTATTCTATTTTGGACTTTTATATCTCAAAACTATGCTCATTTAATTTATGCATCTATATCTTTAAACTACTTGAAACTATTTTATTACACCATAGGAATCATTTCGAGAAAAACAGATTAGCCATAAAAGTTTCCCATTGAAACCAAAAGTGATTTGATACAAAATATAGGTTTTAACCTTATATAGTTAATTGTTTGAAATATATTTTTAATAAATTAAAAAATATTCAATGTAAAACACATGCACACATTAATATATAATTGTGATTTTTTCCCTTCTTTCCAACTTAGTGGACATCCTTCTAGAAAAATCCCTTTTAATGAAGCAGATATATCCATAGTGATCCACTGATATTTGTTCACAGACAACTCTTCCATTTTGGACTTTTATATCTCAAAACTATGCTCATTGAATTTATGCATCTATATTTTACTACACCATAGGAATAATTTCAATATATCTCCCATTTTAATGGGGTGTATCACATTTCGAGAAAAACACATTAGCCATAAAAGTTTCTCATTGAAACCAAAAGTGATTTGATACAAAACATAGGTTATAACCTTATATATTTTAATTGTTTCAAATAGCTTTTTAATAAAATGAAAAATATTCAATGTAAAACACATAGTATTTAGAAGCAAAAAGTAATTTGATACAAAACATAGGTTTTAACCTTATACTATGTTAATTGTTTTGAAAATAGATTCTTAATAAAATGAAAAATATTCAATGTAAAACACATGCATATTAACATATAATTGTGGTATTTTTCCTTCTTTCCAACTTAGTCCATCCTTCTAGAAATATCCCTTTTAATGAAGCAAATATATCCATAGTGATCCACTGATATTTGTTCACCAACAACTATTCCATTTTGGACATTTATATCTCAAATCTATGCTCATTGAATTTATGCAGATCTATATCTTTAAACTACTTGAAACAATTTTATTACATCATAAGAATTATTTCGATATATCTCCCATTTTAATGGGGTGTATCACATTTCGAGAAAAAAAAAAAAAATTAGTCATAAATGTTTCCCATTGAAACCAAAAGTGTTTTGATACAAAACATAGGTTTTAACCTTATATAGGTAAATTTTGTTTCAAATAGATTTTTTTTTAATTTAAAATGAAAAATATTCAATGTAAAACACATGTGCATTCTTATACACCCTTATATCTACGTAAAGTAGTTTGAGTGATTCCATGGGTCCTCTACACCCTTCATGGGTATACTTGGGACATGTATTGTTAACTTCTACAAGTTCTATAGGCAGAGTCTGTAAAGGGCCAGGTAGCCTTTGGATCTCATATTTTATGAAAGGTGACATATCTAGTAAATGCCCCTACAGTCAATCTCTGGAATAGATCTAAATTCAAGTTTTTCATTTTCATATCCATGGTATCAAACAATGAGAGAGAGAAAATACCTTTTATATTCAATTTAAAACACACATGCAAATTAACATATAATTGTCGTATTTTTCCTTTCCAACTTAGTCCATCCTTCTAGAAAAATCCCTTTTAATGAGGCAGATATATCCATAATGATCCACTGATATTTGTTCATCAACAACTATTCCATTTTGGACTTTTATATCTCAAAACTATGCTCATTGAATTTATGCATCTATATATCTTTAAATTACTTGAAACTATTTTATTACACAATAGGAATCATTCCCATATATAGCTCCCATTTTAATGGGTGTATCGCATTTCGAGAAAAACAAAAATTAGCCATAAACGTTTCTCACTGAAACCAAAAGTGATTTGATACAAAACATAGGTTTTAACCTTATATAGTTTAACTGTTTAAAATAGATTTTTAATAAAATAAAAAAATTATTTAAAATATTCGATCTAAAACATGTATAGTACTTAGAAACAAAAAGTAATTTGATACAAAACATAGGTTTTAACCAAGTATATAGTTTTAAATATTTTGAAAATAGATTATTAAAAAAATGAAAAATATTCAATGTAAAACACATGCACATTAACATATAATTGTAATATTTTCCCTTCTTTCCAACTTAAGTCCATCCTTCTATAAATATCCCTTTTAATGAAGCAAATATATCCATAGTGATCCACTGATATTTTTTCACCAACAACTATTCCATTTTGGACTTATGTATCTCAAAACTATGCTCATTGAATTTATGCATCTATATCTTTAAACTACTTAAAACTATTTTATTTCACCAAAGGAATCATTTCGATATGTCTCCCATTTTAATGGGGTGTATCACATTTCGAGAAAGAACACATTAGCCATAAAAGTTTCCCATTGAAACCAAAAGTTTAATTTTCTACAAAACATAAGTTTTAACCTTATATAGGTAATTGTTTCAAATAGATTCTAAATTTAAAATGAAAAATATTCAATGTAAAACACATGCATTAACATATATATAATTTTGTGACAATTTCCCTTCTTTCAAACTTAGTGGACATCCTTTTAGAAAAATATCTTTTAATGAAGCAGATATATCCATAGTGATATGCATAGTGATCCACTGATATATGTTCACAAACAACTATTCCATTTTGGACTTTTATATCTCAGAACTATTCTCATTGAATTTATGCATCTATATTTTTAAACTACTTGAAACTATTTTATTACACCATAGGATTCATTTTGATATATCTCCCATTTTAATGGGGTGTATCACATTTCGAGAAAAACACATTAGCCATAAACGTTTTCCATTGAAACCAAAAGTAATTTGATACAAAACATCTAGGTTTTAACCTTATATATAGTTTAATGTTTCAAATAGATTTTTAATAAAATGAAAAATGTCCAATGTAAAACATATGCATTAACATATAATTGTGATATTTTCCCTTCTTTCCAACTTAGTGGACATCCTTCTAGAAAAATCCCTTTTAATGAAGTAGATCTATATCCATAGTGACATTGATATTTGTTCACAAACAACTCTTCCATTTTGGACTTTTATATCTCAAAACTATGCTCATTGAATTTATGCATCTATATTTTACTACACCATAGGAATAATTTCAATATATATCTCCCATTTGGGTGCATCACATTTCGAGAAAAAACATATTAAAGCCATAAAAGTTTCCCATTGAAACCAAAAGTGATTTGATACAAAACATAGGTTTTAACCTTATATAGGTAATTTTTTCAAATAGATTCTAAATTTAAAATGAAAAATATTCCATGTAAAACACATGCATTAACATATATATATAATTTTGTGACACTTTCCCTTCTTCCAAACTTAGTGGACATCCTTTTAGAAAAATCTCTTTTAATGAAATAGATATATCCATAGCGATATGCATAGTGATCCACTGATATATGTTCACAAACAACTATTCCATTTTGGACTTTTATATCTTAAAACTATGCTCATTGAATTTATGCATCTATATTTCTAAACTACTTGAAACTATTTTATTACACCATAGGATTCATTTTGATATATCCCCCATTTTAATGGGGTGTATCACATTTCGAGAAAAACACATTAGCCATACAAGTATTCCGTTGAAACCAAAAGTGATTTGATACAAAACATCTAGGTTTTAACCTTATATATAGTTTAATGTTTCAAATAGATTTTTAATAAAATGAAAAATATTCAATGTAAAACACATGAATCAACATATAATTGTGATATTTTCCATTCTTTCCAACTTAGTCCGACATCCTTCTAGAAAAATCCCTTTTAATGAAGCATATCTATATCCATAGTGGCATTGATATTTGTTCACAAACAACTCTTCCATTTTGAACTTTTATATCTCATAACTATGCTCATTGAATTTATGCATCTATATTTTATCACACCATATGAATCATTTCGATATATCTCCCATTTTAATGGAGTGCATCACATTTCGAGAAAAACATATTAAAGCCATAAAATTTTCCCATTGAAACTATCATTTGATACAAAACATAGGTTTTAACCTTATATAGGTAATTGTTTCAAATAGATTCTAAATTTAAAATGAAAAATATTCAATGTAAAACAAATGCATTCTTATACACCCTTATGTCTACGTAAAGTAGTGTGAGTGATTCCGCAAGTCCTCTACACCCTTCATAGGGTATAATTGGGACATGTATTGTTAACTTCTACAAGTTCTATAGGCAGAGTCTGTAAAGGGCCAGGTAGCCTCTGGATTTCATCTTTTATGAAAGGTTACATATCTAGTAAATGCTCCTACAGTCAATCTCTAGAATAGATCTAAATACAATTTCTTTATTTTAATGTCCAATGTAAAACAAATGCATTCTTATACACCTTTATGTCTACGTAAAGTAGTGTTAGTGATTCCACAGGTCGTCTACACCCTTCATAGGGTATAATTGGGATAGGTAGTGAACTAATTTCTACAAGTTCTATAGGCAGAGTCTGTAAAGGGCCAGGTAGCCTTTGGATCTCATCTTTTATGAAAGGTGACATATCTAGTAAATGCCCCTACAGTCAATCTCTGGAATAGATCTAAATAGAAGTTCTTCATTTTAATATCCATAAAACACAACCACTTTAAGGTAAATTGTGTACATGTGTCATTTATCCCACAAACTTTAAGATAAACTTTAAGATAAACCATGCACATGTCATTTATCTCATGATCTTGTGTCATTTCTCCCATGCATTTGCAATAAATGTCAATTTAATATATATTTTTATTGAATTTGTTTTTTTTAGGGGATAAGAAAACCATTAAATATGGTTGAAAAATGGAAATTATGCATATAATTTTCTTGCTATCCCAATCCAGGGAAAGAAGTGATTACATATGTGCTTTCCAATATTGCGACTAGCAAAGTCGTCCAAAGGAAAATGAATATATCGGGAAGAACAACAAACAACGAGGCATATTATATTGGATTGATAGAAGGCTTGGGAACAACGATGGAGTATGGATCAAGTGGAATTGTAGTTTTCACCAATTCTGAACTTGTGTGCAACCAGATGAATGGCATGTACCAAGTTAATAAGGAGAGGCTAAAAGAACATGGAATAGCAAATAATATTGTTAGCAAATTTCACTTTTTTAGTATAAGGCATTGTAAAAACATGAATAAGATGTCCGTTGATCTATTGCGTGGGGAAATTCCAATTCAGTATCCATCTATCAAATATGAATTAATAGATGAATTAGAATTATACGGGGAAATGCCAATGCAAGATTCATCTCTCAAAGATGAATTAGTTTTGAGACGCTTTTCTTCAAAAATTCAAGATTCATCTCTCAAAGATGAATTAGTGTTGAGATGCTCTCCTTCAAAATTTATTGATGGACATTGTAACATATTTTGGGTATGTGTGTGTTGTGTACTTATAAATGTGTCTTTTTTATTGACCATGTGTTTTTTTCAATTATATACCAAGTGTGCTCCCACCACACCATGTAAAGTACAACTTGGTGAACTTCACATTTGCAACAAGTGGTGAAGTTCACATTTTTATAAAATTAAAATGCGGGGACTTCAACAAAATTTTTTTACATGGACCTTGTTTAAATGGAGTTTCACTTCTTTTTTAATGACAATGTGTTTTTTTCAATTTTATACTAAATGTGCTCCCACCATGTAAAGCGCAATTTGGTGAACTTATCATTTTTATAAAAAAAATTTGCTTAAATTGAGTTTCACACATCAATTAGTGCTTTGAAAGTTGTGTTTTACATAATTTGTTTACACTAAATTACATTAATTTTTTGAAATTTATTTTGAATTTATTTTAAGTTAGTTATTTAAAAAAATAATTGTAAATGTCCACCGTAGATATATATATCATGGAGGATGAAAAACGAAGATCAACATAATCCCATATCTCTACGAGAGGGGGGGATCGGGGATCGAGGTCTGTTCATGGTATTTAAATATAATCTTAAATATCCATACATGTGTGTACAATGAAATTGATTTTTTATCAACTTTGTGAGTTAAATTAGTTGTTAATAAGTTTCATTTTTTATTTTTTAGGAGCAAATAAGAAGAGAAGGGTCTCTACTCCATCCATGGAGCATGCCCATTGTTCACCCAGTAAGGTATGGTTTGAACAAAAATTAGTCAATGAATATGTTCGTGTGTATTTATATGTATGCATGTATTTTTCAATTGATTATAAATTCGTATTTCTTTATGAAGATTCTCTCTCCTCTCGAGAGATTGGTGGTGGTTCAAATCCCTTAGATGGCCATCAATAAGTGGTAGTAGGTTGCGTGAGGTTGGTGATATGTATTCCCTTGGAATCCAATCAACGGCTGGTGGTGCTAGTTCTTAGCAGAGTCGTTCTGGTTCTCAACAGTTTCAGGGTGGAGAAGATGCTAGCCAACCACGTCGAGGTTGCCATCAATTTCAATATTTTATTCATTCAATTTATACAAATTTGTTTACATGTGTTTTTTCTAATATACAAAATTGTATATATATTGATGCAGAGGCTGAAAATGCTCCAACTGTTGGTCAAAATAGATGCAGGGCAGAATGCTACATTCAAGAAGAAGGTTGTCCACCCACGACAACTTATCCGATCGACATTTCTGATATACCATGGGAAAGAAACATGGCATAATGCACCTTTGAAAGGTGTCAACAACTTCATGCAAAATTGCAGAGAGATATCGTGGCCTTGACTCTACCTACTGAGAGTCGACAAAGCCTCGAAATAGTTACACATTCATTGGGCGAACTAGTAAATGTGTACAGAAATATTGGGCCAACGACTGATACATTTGTAGAAGTCATGAGAAAGAGAAAGGAAATAGTAATGGGTCCCGATAAATGAGAGGATGTAAAACAAAGAGTTACAAAAGAAATGCCGAAGTCAATGTTTAATTTCAAAGAAGGGCCAAAAAGAAAGATGTTGAAGGTGAAATATTTCAAGCACCCCAATATAGCTCACTATTTGTATGATAGGCACCTTGCAGCCTATGGAAGACTCCCATGGAACGACGAGGTTCCTGTTTATTTTGCAAAAAAAAATTACGCAAAATTTGTTTTGGAAATGAAACCCAATTACAATGACCTTCCGTCAGAATATTTTGGTCCTGGGAAAGTTCGATTGTGTGACCATAGGGGCTCTAGGCGAGATGTGGAGTTGCCTCGCCCTAAGCCACCATTGGTGAGTCTACCTTTTCGGGTCGAAACTTTGTGGTTAGAGATGAATGCGACTTCTCAAATAATTCAAGAAGCAAGGGATGCCATCATTAAAAATGTTCATAGTGGATTGGGTGGAGTCGATGTTTTTCTAAATCGACAAAGAGCACATGAGAATGCACGTGCCAATTTTGTGTATTGTACAGATGAAGAGATTGCCAGCATGAGTGTTGAAGATCTCAGAATATATGCAAATAATTATCACAATGGTTAGCAAGACCTAATTCTTCATGAGGAAGAGGGCACGGGAACGGTATGTGTTAATGGTTAGAGTTCAATTATTTTAACGCATACATGTACAATTTGTAATAAATACATGTGTATGTATATGTATACATTTATTCAAGTATGTACATTAATCTAAAAAAAATGTATCATTATTTGTTAAAACACTATTTTCATTTGTCACGCATGATGAATGACGAAAATGTTAATATCATGTTCAGGTCCTCTAGTTCAAACAATGAGGATGGGTCTCACCATCAATATATGTTGACAAATGTTAGTGTTTTTTAAGTGATATTTTTAAAATAAATAATTGTGCACACATGTACATATACATATATAATAATAAAATGTTTTAACAGATTCCTATTCTGTCCGATGTTTTTGGGATGGTGGTACCTTCTTCTTCATTGGGAGATGTACCTTCTACTTCCTTAGGAAATGTGCCAGATCCACAACAAGTATGGACAATTTTTCACTTTTAAAATTTATGCTTAAGTTATATATATTCCACCTCAAAAATTTCCCTTAAAAATTGAGATATATATCTATATCTTGAGTTATTTTAATTTTTTTGAATTTTAGGTTTTTGGAGATTTTCTTTTGGAGCCTCTCTTAGGAGATGTCCCAAATTCACCTGCAGAAGTATTCAATTTTTCACTTTTAAATATATATGTTTTTTTTAAAGTTATAATTTATAAATTGAAGTTTAAAAGTTTTATTATAAATTGAGATCTTGATCTTGAGTTATTTTATACTTTTAAAATTTTGAATTTTAGGTTTCTATAGAAGATTTCTTTAATCCACGGACTCTAGCGACGGAGATAGGAACATCCACACCATTTCAGCCATTTGACCAAGTTGTCTAATTTTTTTTAATATTATTGAAAATAAGTTTATATATACATGTGCATTTTCATCTGAAAATTTTTAATATATATATAACTGTACATGTATATTGTACATTTTACTGTTGGAGATGTTCCCATGGGGGAATTTGTAGCAGGCGAGCAACAAATGGAGAGGGAACCTCATGAGGTATTGCATGATTTTTTTTTATATATATTTTTTTTACATGAAGTTCTACATATTCTCACTCATTTTTAAAACATCAAATTTTAATGTTTGTACGTGCATTGTGTACAGGTTCCCCATGCTTCACAAGGTAGCGCGTGGATTGAGACTCTGCTAGGAAAGACACTACATCCATCTGTATTTGATGGACATGATTTGTAGATTTGATTGAAATTTCTAGTCTTAAATTTACTTTTTTATATATTATCTAGATGCACAGTCATATATATATATATATATATATATATATATATATATATATATATATATATATAACTTGATACTTGATACTTGTGAGATCTACAATTTTTGGACATATTTTATTGTGTTAATATAATTTGTTTTGTTTTTGAAAGTTAAGTTTTGGATGGTTGAAGTACTTTTGGCATGTGAATGTGAAGTAATGTTGTTATATAATTTGTTTGGTTTTTAAAACTAAGTTTTGGATAGTTGAACTACTAGTAATGTTGTCATCTATAAATTAATGTTTTGCTTTTGAACTACATTTGGCATGTGATATAATGTTAAATGTTTTTATTGGATAGTTGAACTATAATTGGCATGGCATGTGAAGTAATGTTGTGATATAATCAAAAAGTTTTTAAAACTCAAGTTTTGGATGGTTTCAATCTACATTTGGCATTTGATATAACGTTAAATGTTTAATGTTTTTATTGGATAGTTGAACTACAATTGGCATGGCATGTGAAATAACGTTGTGATATAATAAAAAAGTTTTTAAAACTCAAGTTTTGGATGGTTGAAGTACATTTGGCATGTGAAATAATGTTGTGATATAATCAAAAAGTTTTTAAAACTCAAGTTTTGGATGGTTTCAATTTACATTTGGCATGTGATATAATGTTAAATGTTTAATGTTTTTATTGGATAGTTGAACTACAATTGGCATGACATGTGAAATAATGTTTTGATATAATCAAAAAGTTTTTAAAATTCAAGTTTTGGATGGTTGAAGTACATTTGGCATATTAATATTGCTTTTGATCTCTACATACTCTTCTCTTGTTTGAGTGAAAAAATTTCCAATGGGAATAACATAGCTTTTCAATGCAAATAACCATATCAATTGAGCTCTAATTGAAAAAAGAGTAAAGAAAAGTTAACATGCCACAAAACATGTCAGCAAAATAACATTCGTGGTTGTCATTTTTGTTGGAATAGCTAAATCATATTTTAAGGATTCTCCATCGAAAAACAATTTCAATGAAGAGAATCCTTAATATGATTTAGTTATTCCAATAAAAATAACAAACAAGGATGTTATTTTGTTGGCTTTTTGGTTTTTTTTACTTTTTTTTCAAATAGATCTCAATTGATATAGTTAGTTGGATTGAAAAGCTATGTTCTTTTCATTGGGAATTTTTTTTTCACTCAAACAATAGTATGTAGTATGTAGAGATCAAAAACAATCTTAAGATTAATTTCAAGTACGATCAAGTGTTCAAAACATTTTCCCACATGATGATACCTTCATTGACCTCTAAAAATTAGTTCATGAGCTATATGTTTTGCCTCTTTCCCATATAAATCCCTTTAATTTTGATTGGAAATATAAGAAGTAGATAAATGTTTGTTTAATTGGGGTCAATGTCATTAATGCACTCAACTAGGTAGCCTTGTTGATTTATAAATTGGTAAATTGATGACATTTAGTTAATTGCATTCTAGAACATATATATTCAATACGTGAAACATTTTTTATCAATGCACATGGGAACACTACTTGAACAATTAATTGCATTCTAGAACATATATATATATCTAATACATGCACAACATTTTTCATTAATTCACATAGAACATATCCGACCATTGGACAGACAAATTTTGTACTAGATTTTCAATCAGGAATAGAGATATGGGTCAAATCCCACCAAAAGTCGGAGAAGTGTTCCGACTCTCTTGTCTAAAAGGAATCTTCGTGCAAAATTATACTGTGGATGATTTATTTACATTGTGGATACTTTTTACCAGAAAATCCCACAAGAAAAACTGGGCATGCATTCAATTTGTATATATATCCATTACGTGCAACATTTTTCATCAATGCACATAGAAAAACTACTTTTAGTTAATTGCATTCTAGAACATATATATTTAGTACGTGAAACATTTTTCATCAATGCACATAGTAAAACTACTTGAACAGTTAATTTCATTCTAGAACATATATATATATCCAATACATGCAACATTTTTCATCAATGCATGTATAAAAAAGCTACTTTCAGTTGATACTAGAGTGTGCATGTACCAAAACAATTTGTACATGTGCAAACACTTGCACAGATAACATAACAAGGCAGCTCAATTTTTAATTGAGTACTAGAAATTCTAAAACATATAATCCAAAGAGAATAAATTGTTGGGTAGTTCAATCAAAAAAATTCCAATGGAATTCCATCTTCAATAATCCGTTCATGATCGGATTTTGACATTTTCCATTTCTTAATTTTCGTTTTTTTCTTTGATTGAACCTCTATCAAATTTATGCGTGTTGCACACACCAAGTGACTATATTGACAACTTATGAAATCAAGTTCATAGTCTTCAAATTAAACAAAATCCCCACTTTGATTAGTTTGTCTGAAAAAATAACCTTTCAGTATAATAGATCCTCTTTCATATGGAAATTTGTGATCATTATAGTCTTCTAATAATTTCATTTTTCGTTCAGTGCAACGCATCAAATAAAAATTCACATTTTCATCATTGTCAGTAGGTGAAATTATAGCAAAAACATCTCCTGCACAATAAAACAAACTTAACAAAATTATACATATTTAAATTTATTTCTAGATCTTTATCATTAGAAAGCAATTCAAATGTTACCTTCTCTAACAAGATCAAAAACTCGATCACCATCGGATGATATTGTAGTCTCCTCTGATTTCATTTCTTCAAACATTGCAACGAGCATTTTTCCCTTTGTATTTAGCTCTGTATGTTTCCAATCTTTTATATACATTTTGTTTTCACAAACGTCATTGGATTTTGTGTTGTCTATGCAAACATGAAAAAAACAAGAATATTTTATTTTATCCAATGCAAACACATTTATGGACGACTTTGTTTTAATTGAATGCAATTTTCAAGTCCATTTTATTGTTTCAACATCATTTCCAATTGATCTATCTATGTCTTCAATCCCAATATGCCAAAAACACCTTTATATGGAAAATTTAAAGAAGAGTGAAAATATGATATCAAAATACAATCAAAGATAATCATTGTGATAAATGTACACTATTTAAAATTAGATATCCAATAAAAATTAAATTGAATGTACCTTCACGCTTCCCTTGATTAGTTAGTCTCATGGCTTAGAGCAGCGATGCACCATTGAACAAATTCTTTCGCGTCCACAAGTCTGCTTGCAGACGGGTTCATTTGATATCTTCTAAGTGCTCGTTTTATGCATGCCCTTGCACCGTCATGTTCTCCTTTTCCAAAGCCCATCTCAAAGTAATTCTAACAATGTTTAATGCAGGTTTTCTTATGAAGAAAACACAACCAAAAGAATGATTGTGCAGATTTGAATTGACCTACGCATCCGTCTAACCATATCCAATGTTCATTGAATGTTATTCCAAAAAATTTCAAGGAATCATAATTTTTTCCAAAACAATGTTGTACAAAATACGTATCATGTGTACGATCGTCACTGATATAAAAGTGATATTCTTTAATAATATATTGATTTCACTAGTTCTTTATATAACATTGACGTTTTGTTCAGCATGTCTATATAGAATATGGAAGAGCATGGACACTTGGTCAGAATGATAGTATTCACTTTGAATTTCTTTTTGTGGAAAAATGTGTAGTTTTCTGCAAAATCAATTACTGACAAAATGGTCCCTGGTGGAAAAAATTCATAGGATTTTTTGAATTTCAAGACTTTCCATCGAGCTCTATGGGAATGCTTGGTGTATTTGTAAATTTCTACCTCAAATTTTCTCAAAAAGTCTATCACAAAAATTTCTTCTTCTCGTATTCAATTATTTTAACACTATTTGCACCTTGAATCGATGTATGGATATATTCATATCTCTTCCATTTCAATTTCATGTTAGACAATGATTGATCATTTATATCAATACGATATTTGTTTTAAAATTTAGTCAAATTTCCACAATCATTGATTTTTTTTACCACCAACACATTTCTTTTCGTAAAATAGTTCATCGCTTTCTCTTTCACATAGAATTTGAGATATGAAATCACAGATAGTGGAAGGAGGAGGTGAATCCTTCCAAAATGTTCTACCAAAATCAAGGAATGTGTCATAATATAACTCAAATTCCACATGATAATGGCAACAACAAGTGTCGCGTACGGTGATAGGTTTTACATACCATGGTTTTTGTTGAACAAAAGCACTGATTGAAACATGAATTTGACAATTCTCTTCTTTGAACTTGTTGAATAACTCTATTTGAGTAGTTTCCAAGAAATATTTTTCATGTTCTTCATACTGATTTCATGCTATTCTTCTTCGCATCACATGATTTACAGTTGGCGAAGCACGCGAATTGTTCTTCCAATATTCATATATTATTTTTTTAACATTTTCTCCAAGTCTATCTTTGTATGGTTGCCTACAAATAGCTCTCCAACAAGCGAGTTCATCATTTACATCTATTTGCAATCGAAATTTCCGATGTTTGTGAAAAGTTTTTCGCGAGGTTCCTAATGCTCATGCCATAGATTTTACCAAGCGATTCTCTTTAGTACTTTATGAAACCACTGCCATATGTATTGATCTACGTACAACTGAAACATTTTTTTGTCTAGATCTTCTAATTGAATTTATAGCACTATTTATATTTTGTATCACATTTTCCTTCATTTTTTTATCTTTCATTGATTTTCGAATACCCAATAAAGTCATAGCTTATTTCAATTTCCTTAATGATACGAGGCCTTTCATCATTTTGGCTTGAACTATCACCTTTTCCTTTATGAAATACTTATCAAAAATGCGGTTAACACGATATCGTATATAATGGTCAGTGTTTTTATCTCCATATGTGTGAGTGTCAACATTTTCTAACATCTCATCATCGACATTGATTTCATCTGTACATATTTGAATGAATAGTACATAATAAGTTTACATATTCAATAAATAACTAAATTAATAAATATATGTATAATTTCAATAATACATGCATGTGTTCAACACACACACACACACACACACACACACACCTTGTGATTCAATTTCTTCACTTGAAATTCTTTCATCATTTTCACCATCTTCAATCATTGGTTCAATATCTCTTTCACTTTCTCTTTCAAAATTTTGTATCTCATCATCAATGTTTTGAGGAATATCTCTCTCTGTTTACATTGCAAAATATTTTTCAAATTAGTTCATCAAATAAAAATTAAGCTTCACATTTTAAACTAGGAAAATTTTAAATATATCAAAATCATAATATTTACATTTACATACCTGTTTCAACTTCTAGTTGAGGTTGATTTTCCCCTTCAATATTTGAGAGTGCTTCTATCTTTCTTTTGTGAGATTGTCTCGTCTCTTCTCTACGTTCCTCAGGGTCTCTTTTTCGATCATATTTTCTCGTACAATTCCTTCGATTTCCCATGATAATAGAGTATGAAGTTCAAAAAAATTCCTTCAAAAATTTAGACAAAAACTCAATTAAAAAAAACATCACAAAAGATTTAATTTAAAAAAAAAACTCATTTTAAAATTTTTGCAAAAAATACATACTCCAATCCAAAACACTTACTTTAAAAAATTCGAGAAAAAAATGTCTTATAAAAATGAAATGAAGCTCAAAATATTTCCTTCCAAGTCCTACAAAAAAATTTCATTTAAAAAGTTAGACAAAAACTCATTTTAAAAAATCATTATAAAAGATTTACTTCAACCCAAAACACGTACTCTAAAAAAATGTCACTTCAAAAAATGCCTCCAAAAAATGTCCATTGAAAATTAATTCCAACTTCATAAAAAACGCCACTTTAAAAAATACTTCAAAAAAATCATTTTAAAAAATACTTCCAAAAAAAATGTCCTTTCAAAATTAAGCCTAAATCCATACCTTCAAAAATAATGAAAATTAAGCCCAAATCCATACTTTAAAAAAAAATGAACCTAAAAAAACATCCAAAAAATTGAATCACATACCTCCAAGAAATGTTTTTTGAATGTACCTCCAAGGAAAGTCTTAAAAAATGTTCTTTGAATGTACCTCCAAGAAAATTCTTTAAACCCAAAACAATTCTTTGCAAAATCAGACCAAATGTACGAAAATATGCGAAAGTAATGAATGCCTCCAAGAAATGTCCTTTGAATTTACCTCCAAGAAAAGTCCTTAAACCCAAAAAATTCTTTGCAAAATCAGATCAAGACCTTTGTAAAATCAGACCAAATGTGCAAAAATATGTGAAAATAATGAATGATTTCACGGCAATTTATATTGCCGCGAAATGTTTTTTTGGAGGGGCTCGGTAGTACTTTCCGGCTGAGAGAAAGTTGGTAAAAGTTCGGCCGAAATTTTTATAAATAGTTTGGCCAAACTTTTTTGTCGTTTGACTTAACGGCCCGTCGGCGCAAAAGACAGTTCGGCTGAACTAACGCATCACCAGTTACGCAAAACCAAGCTCTGAATATATATCTACAACTTTGGACTAATTAAAATCCATGAAACATTCTGAATTAACTGTCGGAACCAAGACAAGCATTTTCAGAATTGAATCTACTTTCAGGAAATATAAATTTTATGGATTTCATAAATATTTACTAATTTTAATTAATTTTGTAATAAAACAGGTGCAAATAATTTCCGAAGGTCATTTTGATTCAGTGAAATCAAAATTTTGTATCTTCCAAAATACATTGTAAAAAAAATTGAAAAAATTATGGTACATTACATTGGTCCGTCATCTCTAATGGGTAGCTTTTAGAGTTTTAGTTTATAACTTATATGTTAAGAAATTTCTTGCGTCGCGAAGCATATTCAAAATATGCAGTTTTTTCATATTGGACCAGTTCAAAAAATTCTAGTAATTATGATATACATCCATTGGTTTTGTAAATATGAAGAAACCGAAGTAGACTCTATCTAGATTGTTGTAACACATTTTATTTCTCAAAAACACAAATTTTCAAAGAATACAACATTGCGTATTAACATGACTTCTTATGAATCCGTTAATTGTTAAAAAACACACACTAAAATAAATGCTAAGTTGACATATCAAATGTGTATGAAAAAATTCCAAAAAGTAAGTAATAGAAAGCTAACAAAATTTCTAACAACTTTTATTTTTATCGCAAAATGAAATTCTAAACAGAAAAATTGTTTTAGCTTGCAGAAAGTTGAAGAACCGAAAAAATGAAAGTTTTTTCTCAAAAAAGGGCAAAAATTGTAACCCAACTAAATACAGTTATTTATTTATTTTTATGAGCCCACATTATTTAAATTTTTTGTATAGTTATTTAATTTTTTTCATTTTGAGATTTTTAATTTTTAATTTTTAATTTTTAATTTTATTTTGGCTAACATGAGCAAAATTTCAAATTTGATGATGGAAAAACACCCTTACACATCATACTGGGTTGTACAGTGCGCCTCTTGGTGCAATGACTAAGAAAAAATATACTCCTTCATCCTTGCTGTAAATATTTATCTTTTAACCATTCACTGAACCTAATGGTCAACAACTTGTAGTTTCAAATTTTAATAAGAAATGGAAGAAGATGAAAGGATAAACAAATTTAAGTTATTTGAGCATTTGATAAATTAATTCACATAGACATAAATATTATATGAAGAGACCATGAGCAAGGGTCACCAATATAATATTCTTCTCAATGTTCAAATTTATATTGCGTCCATATCAATAAAACTTTGAAGTGTATTCAAAACAATTCCTTTTTACACAAATTTCTTCATCTTATATTAAATGAGAAAATTTGTTAGGGATGGCTTGTACATTTTCTTTATTTTTCTAATTTAATTCAAGCACCGGAAATGTATATTAAGAAAATATTTTTAAATGAAGAAAAATCACGTTGAAAGAACTTGCTACAATTTGCTGAAGCTGGAATATTTAGAAAAAATTCTCCACAATTTTTTTTCCCTTTAGAATAAATTACAATTTTCTTTCCTTAGTCTCAAATTTTGCATTCATTCCTTTTATTTCCAACAAAAACGTAACTTTGTTATAAATAAAACATGGTTCCGAGTTATGGAGATTTGTAGGGAGGCATGGACGACATTCAAGAAACTACCAGGGTTGACTATGCTAAATCAAACAATGTGATTTTGTCATAGGAACCCTTGTGGAATTTTGAAGTTGGTTTTGTTGGTTGATGATTATGAATGCCAACACATTTTGTGGGAAGGGACGAAAGTTTGTTGGATCGGGTGGATAGTAGGGCTTTGGTGTTGTTGTAACCATCTTACATTCCAATACAAATCATAGGATTCGATGCTCCTATTTTTCAATGGATTGAAAAAATCTATAAAATAAAATTATGATATTACCAACAATTGAAAATTATTATATTACAAGTTGAAAAAATAGAATTCGACCTCATGAGTGTAGTTTTATTTCAGGTTCCTTTCCAGTGCTATGGCACTCCATTGAGATACCAATTACAATTTTAAAATTCAACACAAAGTTGTACATTACACCTCTTCTAATTTATTCAATTGCTGGAGTATAATAAGACACAAGGAAAAACCGAACTTGGTGTTATAGTATCAATACTATTATTTTTGGATTGATCTATAATGAAATAGAGTATGGATTCTCTCTACAAAGAGGACAAAATCCACATGATCAATCCCAAAATTATTTCTTTAGGAACTGCTATTAATACCCAAGGACCCACATCTATTATTGTATTCTATAGGATAAATACCACGTCCTTCATTAATCCCTTCATTAGCGTATTTTTTTATTCTTTTTCACACTGTCTACAATTGTTGTCCAGGTAAATCCCCTCTGCAGACAGAGGTGATCCCTCTAGCCCTAGGGTGGGTCTAGCAACTACGGGAACATACTAACATCTACCTTTGATGCAGGAGCATTAGGCACTAGACAGCAATGTAGGAGTTTTTTCCACATGTTGTGGCTAGGAGGGTTGAAAAACAGTCAAATTTCTACAGCTAGGTGTCTTCACCTTAGCTTATCGTATTATTATTTCAGTTGGAGTCGTAGAAGTTGAATAGCCAGTTAGTCTAGCTATCAGAGTCCAGTTGGTCGAATTGTTTTAATTAGACTGTTGAATTCTAGAATGGCCCTCACAGAGGAACCGAAGAGTCATGAGATTTTGTATATAAATGTATGCTTCCGGATGTAAGAAGGCGAAGAGAGGATAGAAGAAAAGTTTCTACAATAAATTCTGTGTTGCGCAATTGCTTCCGACTGAGTGAATGTTGTTCCCATTTGATTATCAATTTGTCTCGAATTGGTATTTATGAGTAAATTTATTTAATCGTGAAGCGATTGTAGCCTGTGCGTATATAATACTGCCATACAGTTCCCTCCCTCTGTTTACTGTGTCTCTTAATGGTTCGAATGGTCTTTGTGTATTAAATCCCAATCACAAGCGCATGCGTCGTGGACTTTGTTCATGGGTGGAATTCCCACTAACGCGAGATAACCTATCTATTTGTAACTAAATTCCTCCACCGAAGAATTAAACCGGTTAACACACGGAGAATGGCCAAATATAGCACAAACAGATACATTAAACGAGGCAAGTACTATAGAAAACCAGAGTGGAATTACAACGGTGGATTTCCCCCATTCCGCACCACCTTTGGCACGAAGGCGGTATCGCTGGGTCGTGGAGCGATTCCAATGAGAGGATGACACGTGGTGGATGGGACGTCCCAAAAAACCACCATTTCGCGTGTTAAAGGACTGTCGTGGGACACGCAGTGGAATCTATACAGGCCATTGATCTCAGCGCAGGCCATCGGATGGCCCTTGCGTGACGGAGATGCACGATAATTAACCAAGGTACGATGCCGTTGTTGATTGGTTCGCTAGGCTAAGGTGGTTGGACCCACATATTATTACAAAGGTTATTGTTATAAATCATCGATATATTATTCCATCGGCTCATAATAATAATACATTAAAAAGAGTGAAAGTTTATTATAGAGTGAATATATAGTGGAATATATATATAAGCCAGGACTGCAATATAATATTATAAAAGCTACCAATTATGTTTATTTATCAATTTTCCCAAAATTGATGAATAAAATTGCCGAAGAATAAAAGGGGACCACGGGGAGACAAAGAACGAGGGCATTGAATAAGGGGAGAGTTTGACTTTCATCGGAGTGACTGCGTCATTTGTGGTATCAGAGCGAGAAGTTTGAGCTGTTTGCTGACATGGCAATCCGACTTGGTAGAGTTGCTGGCAGGAGGAGACCTGTAGCCAACGCAGAGGTGCTGGAGGTGTTGCAGAGGGTCGAGGCCAGAATGGATGCCATGGAGAGAAGACAACCCAGAGATCCTGAAGACATCAGCGAACCTGAAACAGAAGAAGCTGAAGAAAATGTTGAAATTCCTCTTGATTTGAGGCTCCTTAGAACTATTCTGGGATATGCAGTTAAGCCCAGAATTGAAGTGTCGAGTTATACAGGGGGGCTGAATCCAGAAGAGATGGTAGACTGGATAAATGAATTAAACAAGTGCTTCGATTATGAAGAAATAAGTGAAGATAAAAAGGTCAAGTTTGCAGTGACAAAGCTGAAAGGACATGTTGCACTTTGGTGGGATAGAGTGCAGGCAGAAAGGAGGAGAGTTGGCAAGCAACCTATCAAGAGCTGGACCAGAATGATGGCAAAATTGAAAGGTAAATTCTTACCTAGTGATTACCAGCTGACATTGTATAAACAAATGCAGAACCTGAGACAGAGGTTGCTGACAATAAAGGAATACACAGAAGAATTCTACAGAGTGAGCATAAGAGCTGGGCAATTCCAAGATACACCAGAGAAGACTGCCAGATATGTGAATGGTCTCAGACTGGAAATCCAAGATGAGATTGGTCTTCTGTCTCCTAAGACAATGGAAGAGGCCTATCAGATGGCCTTGAAAGCATAGGAGAAACTCATGAGAAAACAGTCTGCCAAGAAGAGAGGTACTTCCCGTGGGAAGGGAAGTCAGGGTGGTAGAGGAAATCCTACACCTTGGGATGGAGCTAATAGTAGCTCACCTCAGAATGCATCTACAGAGGAGGATGCAAATGGCAGAAGGGGTCCTTACAGAGGAAAAGGAAGAGGAGGCAGAGACAGAGGCAGAGGTAGAGAGTTGAGGTGTTATAGATGTCAGGGAGTGGGACATAAGCACTATGAGTGTCCAGAGAATGTGGGTGCTGGCCCAAGAAATGCTGTTGTTGCCCAGGTTGAAGAAGAAGCAGAAATTGAAGAAAAAGTTCTTCTAGAGAGGGGAGAGTCCTTGGTGGTTAATAAGGTCCTATTGAAACAAACCAAAGAAGTCACTGAGCCTACACAAAGGAAGACTTTGTTTAGGAGCATATGCAAAGTCCAAGGGAAATGCTGCCAGCTAATCATTAATAGTGGCAGCACAGACAATTTGGTTTCCACTGAGGTGATAGAAAAACTGAATCTGAAGACTAGGGAGCACCCCACTCCCTACAGGGTGTCCTGGCTGCATAAAGGGCACCAGCTGGTTGTGAAAGAACAGTGTGAGATAGAGCTGCAAATGGGAAAATACAAGGACAAAGTTTTGTGTGATGTAATGCCCATGGATGTGTGTCATATACCGCTGGGTAGACCTTTCCAGTTTGACAGAGTATCAGTGCATGATGGCAAGAAGAACACTTACAAGTTCTTCAAATATGGGGTACATCATATATTGATACCCATGGAAGAAGGAGAGCCATCCAGCAGAGTGATTGATCCAAAGACCTTGTTGCTGAGAGGGAAGGAATATCTGCAGCAGATAGAAGAAGAAGAGGTAAGATTTGCTTTAGTTTGCAAACCAAAAGTAGTTCTTACTTCTACAAAGATTTCTGATTTACCAGTAGAGATACAAGAGATGTTAGACAATTACTGTGACATCGTTGTGGATGATTTACCTGATGAACTGCCACCTGTGAGAAAGATCAGCCATCAGATAGATTTTATCCCTGGTTCAAATCTACCAAATAAGGCAGCCTACAGAATGACTCCCAAAGAAAATGAGGAAATCAGGAAAGAAGTACAGGAATTGGTTGACAAAGGACTGATCAGAGAAAGCCTGAGTCCATGTGCAGTACCAGCAGTACTGAGCCCAAAGAAAGATGGAGGCTGGAGGATGTGTACTGATTCCAGAGCAATTAATAAGATCACAATCAAGTATAGATTCCCTTTACCCAGAATAGAGGATTTGATGGACTGTTTGAGTGGTGCTA
Organism: Pinus albicaulis; assembly: GCA_034641835.2. Taxonomy (NCBI): domain Eukaryota; kingdom Viridiplantae; phylum Streptophyta; class Pinopsida; order Pinales; family Pinaceae; genus Pinus; species Pinus albicaulis. The sequence continues at coordinate 1,159,440,615 of CM076575.1, read as the reverse complement.
AATACTTCTCAAAAATAGATTTAAAGAGTGGATACCATCAGATTAGGATAAGAGAGGGTGATGAGTGGAAAACTGCCTTTAAAACAAATGAAGGGCTGTATGAATGGATGGTAATGCCTTTTGGATTGTCAAATGCACCTAGCACTTTTATGAGACTTATGAATGAAGTATTGAAAGAGTTCATTGGTAAATTTGTGATAGTATATTTGGATGATATATTAGTTTTCAGCAGAACCAGAGAAGAACATTTAAGGCATCTTAATCATGTCTTGAAGAAGCTGCACCAAGAGAAGCTGCTGATAAATTTGAAGAAATGTTCATTCATGAAGGAAGAGTTGGTGTATTTGGGTTTCGTTGTTTCTGCAGAAGGATTGAAGATGGACCCAGAAAAGGTTAAGGCAATTGTGGAATGGCCTTCACCCAGGAATGTTTTGAGGTAAGAAGTTTCCATGGACTTGCTAGTTTTTACAGAAAGTTTATAAGAAACTTCAGTAAGATCAATGCACCCATAATTGAGACAATAAGGAAGAGAAAACAGCCATTTAAGTGGACTGCTGAAGCAGAGATAAATTTTAAATTTTTGAAGAAAAAGATAACAAAGAAGCCTGTTTTAATTCTGCCTGATTTCACCAAAACATTTCAAGTAAAATGTGATGCCAGTGGGGAAGCCATTGGAGTTGTTTTGAGTCAGGATGATAGGCCTGTAGCCTATTTCAGTGAGAAGTTGAATGATACCAGGAGAAAGTATTCCTCTTATGAGAAGGAATTCTATGCAATTGTTCAAGCACTGAAGAAGTGGAGACATTATTTGATGTCCAAGGAGTTTGTATTGTATTCTGATAATCATGCCTTGCAGTATATTGTACAGCAGCCCAAGTTGAAACATAAGCATGCTAAATGGGTTGAGTATCTCCAAACTTTTAATTTTGTTTTGAAACATATAAGTGGCCAAGCCAATAAAGTAGCTGATGCTTTGAGTAGGAGACATTTGCTTGTTCAAGAGACTAATTTTGAAGTTGCAGGGTTCGATTTTCTTAAAGAATTGTATAAAACAGATCCTGATTTTAAAGAAGCATTTGAAGCATGTAGTAACCCTGTTCTAATAGATAGAAGTCAGTGGCTGGATTTTTTTCTGCAGGAAGACTTGTTATTCAGAAAGAACCAACTGTGTATACCAAAATGTTCCATGAAAGAAAATTTGATCAAAGAAAAGCATAGTGGTGGACTTGCTGGACACTTTGGTACTGATAAGACTTATGAACAGCTGAGTCACTTTTATTTCTGGCCCAGGATGAGAACATAAGTGGATAAGTTTGTGAAGAATTGCAAGATCTGTCAATATGCTAAAGGAAGGAGCCAGAATGCAGGATTGTATACTCCCTTGCCTATTCCAGACAGGCCTTGGGACATGGTGAGTATGGATTTTGTTCTAGGATTTCCCAAGACTCAGAGAGGGAATGATGCAGTCTTTGTTGTGGTGGATATATTCTCCAAAATGGCACATTTTATTCCATGTTATAAAACTAGTGATGCCACCCATGTTGCTAACTTGTTTTTCAAAGAAGTTGTTAGATTGCATGGGTTGCCCAGGAGTATTGTTTCAGACAGAGACACCAGATTTGTGGGTCATTTTTGGAGGACACTATGGAAGAAACTTGGCACTAAACTGAGTTTCAGCTCAGCTTATCATCCCCAGACTGATGGACAAACTGAGGTAGTGAATAGGAGTTTGGGAAATTTGTTGAGGAGTCTTGCAGGAGAACATCCCAAGCAGTGGGATCATATTTTTCCTTAGGCAGAATATGCATATAATGATTCACCAAACAGAAGCACAAAGCAAAGTCCATTTTATATTGTTTATGGAATGCATCCCAGAGGAATATCAGAATTAAGAAATCTGGGAAGATCAGAGTTAAGGAGTGCAGATGGTGAAGATTTTGCTTCAGAGATCCAGGCCATACATGAACAAGTGAAACAACAACTACAAGGCAGCAGCATCAAATAAAAAAATAGAGCAGACTTGAGTAGAAAAGAAGTTCACTTTGAAGTAGGAGACTTGGTTTTGGCACACTTGAGGAAGGAGAGGTTCCCAAAGAAGCAGTACAACAAATTGAAGTTCAAAAAGATTGGGCCATGCAAGATACTTAGGAAATTTTCTGCAAATGCTTATGAGATTGAATTGCCACCTGATGTTGGAATATCTCCCTTTTTTAATGTTGCAGATTTATACAAGTATGAAGATGATGGTGCATAGGACAGATCAGAAGACAAGGAACCGATTGAGTGGAAAGAACAGCTACCACCAGCACAGTCATTGCAACCAAAAAAGGTATTGGATAAAAGACCATTCAGGAAGACTAGAGGACAGGAGTACTATCAGTACTTGATCAAATGGAAGGATAAACCAAAAGAAGATGCCACTTGGATGACTGAAGACATGTTGCAGAGGATGGGCAGATCAGTGGAGGAGCTCATGGACAGGGGCCCATGAAGAAGATTGCCCTCGGGAGTCTGATGCAGGAGCATTAGGCACTAGCCAGCAATGTAGGAGTTTTTTCCACATGTTGTGGCTAGGAGGGTTGAAAAACAGTCAAATTGCTACAGCTAGGTGTCTTCACCTTAGCTGATTGTATTATTATTTCAGTTGGAGTCGTAGAAGTTGAATAGCCAGTTAGTCTAGCTGTCAGAGTCCAGTTGGTCGAATTGTTTTAATTAGACTGTTGAATTCTAGAACGGCCCTCACAGAGGAACCGAAGAGTCATGAGATTTTGTATATAAATGTATGCTTCCAGATGTAAGAAGGCAGAGAGAGGATAGAAGAAAGGTTTCTACAATAAATTCTATGTTGCGCAATTGCTTCCGACTGAGTGAATGTTGTTCCCATTTGATTATCAATTTGTCTCGAATTGGTATTTCTGAGTAAATTTATTTAATCATGAAGCGATTGTAGCCTGTGTGTATATAATACTACCATACAGTTCCCTCCCTCTATTTACTGTGTCTCTTAATGGTTCGAATGGTCTTTGTGTATTAAATCCCAATCACAAGCGCATGCGTCGTGGACTTTGTTCATGGGTGGAATTCACACTAACGCGAGATAACCTGTCTATTTGTAACTAAATTCCTCCACCGAAGAATTAAACCGGTTAACACGCGGAGAATAGCCAAATATAGCACAAACCAATACATTAAACGAGGCAAGTACTGTAGAAAACCAGAGTGGAATTACAACGGTGGATTGCCCCCATTCCGCACCACCTTTGGCACGAAGGCGGTATCGTTGGGTCGTGGAGCGATTCCACTGAGAGGATGACACGTGGTGGATGGGACGTCCCACAAAACCACCATTTCGTGCGTTAAAGGACTGTCGTGGGACACGCAGCGGAATCTATACAGGCCATTGATCTCAGAGCTGGCCATCGGACGGCCCTCGCGTGACGGAGATGCACGATAATTAACCAAGGTACGACGCCGTTGTTGATTGGTTTGCTAGGCTAAGGTGGTTGGACCCACATATTATTACAAAGGTTATTGTTATAAATCATCGATATATTATTCCGTCAGCTCATAATAATAATACATTAAAAAGAGTGAAAGTTTATTATAGAGTGAATATATAGTGGAATATATATATAAGCCGTGACTGCAATATAATATTATAAAAGCTACCAATTATGTTTATTTATCAATTTTCCAAAAATTGATGAATAACATTGCCGAAGAATAAAAGGGGACCATGGGGAGACAAAGAACGAGGGCATTGAATAAGGGGAGAGTTTGACTTTCAGCGGAGTGACTGCGTCAACCTTCCTAGATTGTAAATGAAATTCAGAGCAAGGAAGATGTCCTACCTCATTCTGATGCTATGTTGTCATCTTCCATTGACGCTTCTTGATCCGTCGCTCTTCTCAAGCTCGATACATGCTGCTACCAACGTTCGATTACATGTACAGATATTCAAGAAACCACGAAAAATGTATAAAAAAGACAAAATAAAAAAATTACAACCTATCTAACTGATCAAGGAATGCTAGAAATTTCATTATAAATGTAAACAAGAGTGGAAGATAAATATCAGATGCATTTTATTATGATAAAAACAAGGGGAGTTTACAACCAAGCCTTGATGTTGAGGCTCTCCTTCAGCAGGTCAGTATCCAAGCACGTTTGTCACACCCTCATGAACAAAGGTCCAAGATCTCACTATGTTCTCAACACACAAAAACAATCACACTCTGCACTATTCTCCTGAAGCTATGATTGCTTCTCCTCTATGCTAACTTTTCAGCTATCTGTTCAACTAGAACATGTTCAACTAGCACATCAATGGAAGATGGCTATATTTATAGAGGAGAGGAGGAGGTTGGGATCCCTACAATAGTGGAAGGGAGGCCTTATCCATTGGGAGGTTTCCCCATAAGGTGGAAACAAGAGGCCAAAGGAGGAAGGCCATGGTTATTCAGTCGAACCACTCCGCATGACTCATCTACGAAGTTGTTGTGATCGAAACTTCGCCTCTTTTTTAAAAAAAAAATCGATAAACAGATTGGTGTGGGCAGCTCACTGAGACAGAGCAGCAGCTGGCGCGGGCTCAGTGTTAATTTTCCTCATTGGCGCGAGGGCATAACGGGCTACCAGCACCAAGGCAAAAATAGGTGGTTTTAGTGGTCTGCTCAGGAAATGGTCAACAGAAGGATTGTTGTCCTCATGGCAAGGGATGAAATGATGGTATTTGCAAGGCATGACACTGCTTATTGGTCATAGAAATGACCCTCCAATGGGCGAGATGGGGATTGCAGGGATAGTGACAAATTACTGTGTAATAGATGCCCCCTAAAGCATGAAGTTCGAACATGAGTGAGGGGTGAAATGATTTACAATTACGTGCAAGTAACCAGACGCTTCTATCAGGAGACCTGCAAATCAAGCATAGATACATATAAATAACATAAATCTCTGTCGAAAATACATGATTCCAAGGTATAGGCGCAACTATCCATCAAGAAAAGGATCATGTTTATGGATCCTCGGCATGGACACAACCATCTGAATAAAGGGATCATATGAAATAGATCCATGGTATGGGCACAACCATCCGTATAGAGAGGATCAAAACAAGAGAACCCATGGTATGGTCGCAGCCATTCATCTAAAAAATCATGTATATAATCATGAATGACTCATCACTCATCGCAACCTGGACTTTTTTGATCGAAGCCCAGGGTCTTGCGCTCCGACACCACCCGATCAAAGTACAAATTCCAACATGTGAATAGACATGTTGAAGTCGAACATGCTAGAAAATCACTTGATTACTGGTCAATGATGTGAACTGTTAACAAGTGCAAGAGAAACCACCCATAATGTCAATGGCTCTCAAGGTACTACTAGTACAATCCACAGAATGTGAATAGTGAGCTGAAGTCGAACACCTGTGAAATCACTTGATCGAAGTCCAATGATGTGAACTTGTCGTCGAATGTGAAGAACTTTCCATTAGGGAATGCAAGCTCTAAGGTACCAGAAAGGAGTCTCTAGATCAACTTCCCAGATAATGAGCTGAAGTCGACAGGAAGCGATATGTCGAAGGAGGGTCATAATGAATCCCACATTATCGGCACAAAACAAAGAAGGTAATATGAGTGTGAATCAAGACTGAAACAGAGGATCGGGGAATGTAAAAATTGCAAAAGGATTTGCTCTTGAACATATCGGCGACACGACTCTAGAATTTGGCAGCATTTGACTCAAATAGGATCAGAGGTCATGTTGACAAAATTGGTAATCGAATGAGAGGCAAACGGATTTCCCAAACCCATGGAGGAAAAATGACAGAGTGAAGATATCCTAACCCGACACAAACTGCAAACAAGTGTCATGTTCAAGAGTGACATACTACCGACAAAACTGACGAATAACTTCCATTTTCCCCCACCATTTCTGGCGAGTACCTCTTTATTTTTACACAAGCTTGAAGAGGATACCATATGCTTGTCATATAAGTTTGTCCTTCGGACAAATCCAACCTAGTACATTTTACGAGCCCTAGGAAGGAGGAACTCGAGTAACGTCATAACGACGGAGTCCGATGTCATCAGTTTTAACGAGTCTGACAAAGGAAGAACTCGGCATCTTTTCATGTTTAGAGAGTTTAAAAAGAAGGCAGAAAATAAAACTCCAGTAGTCCCTTTTCGTAGGTAGTCTCACAGATCCGAAAAGGTAGAAAACTATGTCTGAATGAACCTCTTAGTTGCGATAGGCTAAGGTATTCCTTTTTCGTAAATAATCTATCCTGGCCCGAAAAAGGGGTAAATTTATACTGGGTAGATATCGCTTCGCAGCCATTTAACGAGTTCAAAACAATAAGTGTCTCGACAATCTTTTCAATTTTAGAGAGTCAGAAAAGAGCTGAAAGGTGACTCCTCCTGGAGGAACGAGTGGTATAAAGGGCAGCAACTAGTTCCGGTGATGGTGAAACTACTCAAAACAAGATAAAGGTCAAGAGGCTGGCTAACAAGACCACTCATCACAGCGGTTCCTCAGGAATGGGTAAAACAACCAAGTGAAGGCATATGATCGGCCAAGCAGATAGTGACGGTGGAATGAAAAAACAAACCAAGGCTCATCTGGAAAAGTAGGCCGATAAAATGGCAATCACAAGAGGTAAAATGGGAATGGTTTCATTTTTACACAAGCTTGAAATCAGAAAACTCTGCTTGAATTTGGTTTCATTTTTACACAAGCTTGAAACAAAGATAAACTATGCTTGAAACCGGTTTCATTTTTACACAAGCTTGAAACGGAAACAAACTATGCTTGAAAAATTTTGCATGCCCCCAGCATGGTGACTCAATTTGAGGTACATTCCCCCCAAGCTTCAATCCATATGAAAGGCAGATGGAGTTAAGATTCAAGTTACGAGATCAAGAGAAAGACTCGACTGGGATTTTATGATATCTTATCAAAGACTCGAATTGAACAGGAAATTGTTTCATTGTTTTAATGACGTTGACACATTAAAAGAACTATCCTCAGATGACCTTGTTTCATTTTTTAAACGAGGTTGATATAGAAGACAAACTATCCTCAGAACACCTTGTTTCATTTTTTAACGAGCTTGACACAAGAGAACGAACTCTGCTCCGACGAGCTTGTTTTATTTTTTAAGGAGCTTGACATAAGAAGAACGAACTTTGCTCCGAAGAGCTTGTTTCACTTTTTAAGGAACTTGACACAAGAAAACGAACTGTGCTCCGACGGAACTTGTTTCATTTTTTAAGGAGCTTGACACAAGAAAAGGAACTATGCTCCGATAGACCTCATCATTATGAATAAGAAGTCTTAGCTTCCAAGAGTTCCACACCGGATGGGAGAACAACATCTTGGAAATCAGGACCTAATGCCCCCAACACCTTATGCACCTTCATCTATAATGGTGCTGGGTACGACCAGATCAAAGGTCTATACCGTTATCTCAAAAGGCACATAAGACGGAAGGCGGTATCCGACAAATCGACTCCAATCAAAGGAAGTGACCAAACTACTTGGAGGGGGTACCATCGAACTGAGATGATCTTCCCCTGGTGTTACCGGAGAAAGAGGAGCATCCTCCTAGACCTCCATCATGGAATCAGGAGGAGAAACTTCTTGAATTATAGGGATGGTATGATCTTTCTCCAAGTCCAAGGAATTTGAAGAAACAAGAGGAACGTGAGGGGGATGAGATCCACTCTCGACAGAAAAGACCTAATGAACTATAGGCAGGATCAATTCGATCGATTCCACGTCCAATGGTTGGTCAGGAACGGATTCCTGAATTTGAATTTCCGGGGGAGAGGGATCGACTAACGATGACTCTTGACCAATCGTGGAATCAACTAGTGGAGGACTCAAAAAAAAATTCTGGTAACCAGCCGGAAGGCAGGGTGCAGAAATAGTAAAGTTGTCCAACACCCTCTTGGCTTCATCCTTGTACGGAAAAAGGTGAATGGGATGATTCCCTTCACACAACTTACAAGGATTGGTAATATTCCCTGTTTCTTATGAGTCTTATCAGCACTATTTGAAGATGTGCCACCAAGATGACTTCCAGAAGCCAAAGGCAACGACTGATGACCGTTGGACCATACTTCAAGTACCTTGGGAATGCCAGGGCAATCTCAAAGAAGATGGTCACCTTTGCACAACATGAAAGGGAATTTGACTTTCCGTGGAAGATTGGATGGTTTATCAATGGAAGGCTTCTTAGGAGCAACAGCTGCAGTGCTAGCCTCTCCTTTATCTGACTTCTTCTTCTTCGTCTTCTTCTTCTTCTTCTTAGCCACCTGGTTACTAGAATCCAGACTTTCACCAAGCGAAGTAGAAGAGGAGGACAAAGAAACGGGTGAAGAAGGGGATGGTTCCACTTTCGAATCAACATGGTGTTTCTCAGGCGAAGGAGTGGATGGTACGGTAGCCGGAACACTTGAGACTATAGAGGTTGAAAACAACCAAACAGGAAACCCAATAGTTAACCCAGGGAGGGATAACGTGGCCATATAAGGAGCACCAATATTTCCTAAAGTAGGAAAAGGACTAGGACTCCCTTCAGAGGGGACTCCTTGATTGGAAAAGTCCAGAAAAGTTGCCATCAGAAACGACCTTGAAATAAAACACTAAGGAAAAAAATTCTAACCAGGAATATTTCGTGGGCGATTAATTTTTAAGACACTGAAACCAAACTCTGTTGTTTCATATTTTAAGAGTCGAGAAACAAGAAAAAGGTGACTTTATCACTTTTAGGTTGGACACGAGCTTGAAAGGACAAGAGCTCAATGATCTTTTCACTTTTAAAGAGTCACAAAAGGCCAAAATGACTACTCAGGTAATCTAAGCAAGAGGGTATACCAAGTTTTCGTGAACTGCCATATACACCTTGGTGATCAAATGAAATAGAAATGACCAAGGACTTGACATACGTGTAGGTAGTCTCCCTAAATGCTGTGTTCGGTGTATCACGGTTACAAGGCAGCCGACTCGGCTTCCTATGGATAAAGGATTGAAACGTAGAAGGGTCTCCCTTTATATACTCGATGGTACGGGGAGCACAAGTCCATACTAGCGTTCTCTGAAGCCATATGACGAGCGACAACTGCTAGGTTTAAAGACGCCGGAGCACGTCTCTAGCCTAGACCACTAAAAATGTTTCGTTAGGTTTCAATGCTTCCTTAGGTTAATTCAATAAATTTTAAATTTGATCTTGAATTATGTCCCGGTTTCAACGCCCTACCGCATGTCATCTGACAATCTCCTATATGCAGCTATATGAGGAAAGAAATCTTTCAATTAGATGAATGCTATATAGTTAAGGGAAGAGTTCCAAACAATGATGCGACAAACAAAAATACTGAAAACGAAATTTTTTCCAAACTAGATGACTTTCACTATCCAAAACTAATCTAAAACATTCAACGATGCGAATTATGCAATGTAATCTATGCAAAATCCCCTTTTTTGAAAACTATGCAATTGTAATCTATGCACAATTTCCCCTTTTTGAAAGAATAAGAATGAACTCAATGCATTTTTCGATGAAATGAGAATCTACTTAATGCATGCTTTTAATGAAAGAGAATGCACTCGATGCGATTTTTAGCTTTCAATCATTAAACAATGTGATCTAAGTTCAATGATAAATCTCAAAAATACTTTTCAATGCAATGTGATCTAGTGCGTTTTAACGAAAAGAAAACTTTGAGACGAAAACTAAATGAACGCAAATCTTCTTAATGGAAGGACGAATGAAAAAAGGATGCAAAACCACACTAAGAATTCAATCATTGTTTTAAACACTTTGTAATGAAATTCCTCAAAAGGCTACAAGACATATGAGGTCAAGCACAAAAGGGACGTCCAAAGCATGAGCTCAAAACAAGGCATTCATTCCCTTTTACATCAAGCAATCAAGAAAGAAGACTTTTTCAGTTGAACAAAGAGCAATGTAATCTATGCTCATAAGTGAAAAAGTAGAGGAGAGAATGAGTAAATCATACAGAGAAAAAGACCAGAAGGGAATGACACACTGGTGAAGGATTTAGGGAAAAAACCTCAATTTTTCATACACCCTGAAATTGGCACGACTTTGGTGGGTGAAACTAGCGCCAACTGGCACGACTTACTCACTGAAAACTAGCGCCAATGGCCAATTGGCGTGGGTTGCTAAATGAAAACTAGCGCCAATCGGCACTACTGTCAGAAAAATAAAAGTGCCAATGCCTGAATAGGAAAAAACAAATAATTTCTTCCAACCAAGACCAGACTCACCACTTCAAGAAAAAACTAAAAGATTGTAATTAATGAAAAACATAGGAACAAACAGGGAAATGATCATTCAACTAAATCTGTCGAATGACTAAGACGTCAAAGAGTGACAAACTTGAAGGAAACTCCCCAGTGGAGTCACCAATTTGTTGTCCAGGTAAATCCCCTCTGCGGACAGAGACAATCCCTCTAGCCCTAAGGTGGGTCTAGAAACTACAGGAACATACTAACGTCTACCTTCCTAGATTGTAAATGAAATTCAGAGCAAGGAAGATGTCCTACCTCATTCTGATGCTATGTTGTCATCTTCCATCGATGCTTCTTGATCCGTCGTTCTTCTCAAGCTCAATACACGCTGCTACCAACGTTCGATTACCTGTACAGACAGACAAGACACCACGACAAACGTAAAACCAAGAAAAAATAAAACAATTACAACCTATCTAACTGATCAAGGAATGCTAGAAATCTAATTATAAATGTAAACAAGAGTGGAAGCTAAACATCAGATGCATTTTATTATGATAAAGACAAGGGGAGTTTACAACCAAGCCTTGATGTTGAGGCTCTCCTTCGGCAGGTCTGTATCCAAGCATGTTTGTCACACCCTCATGAACAAAGGTCCAAGATCTCATTATGTTCTCAACACACAAAAACAATCACACTCTGCACTATTTTCCCGAAGCTATGATTGCTTCTCCTCTATGCTAACTTTTCAGCTATCTGTTCAACTAGAACATGTTCAACTAGCACATCAATGGAATATGGATATATTTATAGAGGAGAGGAGGAGTTTGGGATCCCTACAATAGTGGAAGAGAGGCCTTATCCCTTGGGAGGTTTCCCCATAAGGAGGAAACAAGAGGCCAAAGGAGGAAGGCCGTGGTTATTCAGTCGAACCACTCCCTATGACTCATCCATGAAGTTGTTGTGATTGAAAATTCGCCTCTTTTTTTAAAAAAAAATCCATAAACATATTGGTGTGGGCAGCTCACTGAGACAGAGCGCTAGCTGGGGCGGGCTCAGTGTTAATTTTCCTCACTGGCGCGAGGGCATAATGGGCTACCAGCGCCAAGGAAAAAACAGGTGTTTTTAGTGGTCTTCTCAGGAAATGGTTAGCAAAAGTATTTTTGTCCTCATGGAAAGGGATGCAATGATGGTATTTGCAAGGCATGACACTGCTTATTGGTCACAGAAATGACCCTCCAATGGGCGAGATGGGGATTGTAGGGATAGTGACAAATTACTGTGTAACAACAATATTTTCACTCCCTACTGTTGTTGGGCATGAATTGACCTAAATTATGTATTAAAAAACTCCATGAAATATTCATAACATAGGTCACACTTCTTCAAAGATAAAGGAGTGTTACCCCATAATCAATGTGTCTCCATCATTTTCAAGGTGTGTTCTTCTACCATGAATAAAAAAACAATCTAGCCTCACACCAAGATGGGAAATTTTGGAAGTTAGCTTATATGTAGCTTCCAAAATTCAATTGTCGACTCTTATAACCTAATTTTAGATGTATAGTGACTTAAAAAAAACACACCTTGTTAGGGAATTAGTAGCAATATCCACCACACAATGTATCTTGATAGACTCACCAAATGGGGTACTCTATGACTCTGATGGAACTAAAGTAAAGAAGTAATTATGGGGTTTAGGAAAGATCAAAAGTAATCATGAGGAAGCTTATGGTATTTTATAAGGCCTTCTTATAGCTAAAGAAATTAATGTTCCCTCTCTTGCTATGATAGGGGATTCTCTTCTAATCATCCAACACATGGTTAAAGGATTTTCCTCAAGGAATAAGCTTCTGGGGAATTTGTTAAACCACGTTAGAAAGGTCACAAAATAAATACCCTTAATTAACTATTATCCTATCTTACGGTATAAAAACTAAGAAGCATATCAAAGTGCAAATCAAAGTTGTACCTTGAATTTTAGTGATTTAATGGTGGATGGATAGCTAAGGCCTTAATTTTTCCCCTAAGTTTAATTTATGTTTAAAATTATAAAAAGGGAGGGTAAGGGCATATATACTTGGCATCCCTAACTAATTTCAATTATGCATGTAAAACTTTCATATGTAGTCATCCTGGGTTCACACAAACACATTGTCTCTTTAGGAGATCTCAATACGAGATGACATGATCTTATATCCTATTGCATAAGCCCACAACATGGTGAATCAATGACTCATTTGTATGAAATTATGGATAAGGTGTGTGGGATATCAATGGAAGTTCAGAAGATGGTCTAGCTACCAATATATGTTGTGTGAAATGATGATTCCCCTTGTGTGATATTTCATTTTAAAAATTGGAAAACTTTCCTAATTTGATATTTCAACTTTTCTCCTCTAGCTGGATTTTCTTTGTGGTATTGGTCATGTGTGTTGTGGATAATAATTCATGTGGGGAGAGATTTGGAAGCTCATAAATCAATCCAATTTTTTAAATTTCGGTGCTTCTTTGAGTTCAAGTTGTTGAATCTTTTCTTTACTTTGTTTGTTAGCAAGATTTTGGTGGTGATAATTTTGTACAATCCCACATATCATGGTTAGGTTTTAATTAAGTGAGTTATGTGATAAGTATTGTGTCTTTCCATGGGAAGAATACCATATCTTAAATTCTTTGGGTTTACACATTTCTCAGAATTTTGTGAATGGAGAGACTGAAGATCCTCTAATTTTGATTGTTTTGTTTGGGATTTTTGCAATGTTGGTCCCTCCTCTTAGAAAGGGATTATGTTATTATCTTCATTTTTCAGCTAGTTTGCTCCGTTATTTGAGTGTTTTACCCCCTGTTTGACACATAATGTTGTGGGTAGTATATGAAAATTTGGTCCATGTGGTTATAAGGCCATGTTGTGTTGGTATTTACGCCACTTTGTTATGAAACCAACTCACAAAATAGAAGAAAAGATAGATCAACGACTTAGAAATCAACCTCTTCGAGGGGAAAACATCCTTTAAATTACATAAATGAAAAATTATTGGATGATACAAATGACAAAACCTTCTTTCTATATATAAGAGTCCAAGGGGTCAGAATATAATCCTAGCCGACATAACAATAACAATGTAAGGGCACAAAAATAAAGATAATGGGCTTCTATGGAGCACAATAATTACAAGTTGGGGACTACATGGGCACAACAATAACAATAAGGGGGATGCACTAACAATAAAAATAAGGGGATACACTAGTATTATAGGGACATAGCATGCCTCTATCATTCAAAAAAGTGTTGTCCTCAACGCTTGAGTAGTTTTGGATGCTTTGTTATAAAATTCTCATCCTCCCATGTCGAATATTTAGTGGGTAAGTTCTTCCACTTGATGGGATACTATGAAATTGATCAATTTCGTAGCTATCGAGTTTTTGTTTCCGTGACTACTTCAAGTGCCAAGATGATTTTTCCTTCTTCGTCAAGTTTTGGCAATATTGTTTAAACTGGGAACTTGTCACCTATAACGTTCTTTAAGCATGAAACATGGAAAACTGGGTGCACTCGGGAAGATGCAGGAAGCTCCAATTTGTATTCCATAGTACCAATATTTTGCAACACTTTGTAAGGACCATAATACTTTGGTGATATTTTATTATGCTTCTTAGCATGCTTGAGGGACATTTGTTTGTATGGTTGTAGTCGTAAAAATACTCGATCACTTACATCAAAACTTCTTTTTCTGCAATGTTGATTTGCCTATTGTTTCATTCGATTTTGCGCCAAGGTGAGGTTATCCTTTAAGAGTTGGAGAACTTCTTGTTGATGCTCGATGTGATCTTCCACTGCTTGAACCTTAAATTTATCTTAAATATGATGTAAAGGAGAGTGGATGATATCCATAAAGTGCCATAAATGTGGTCATTTTTGTTGCAGCGTGGAAGGAAGTGTTATACCACCATTCAGCCAGAGGTAATCACTTGACCCATTGTGTCTGTTTATCATATACAAAGAAACGAAGATATCCTTCCAAACATTTTTTCACTATCTCAGTTTTCCCATTAGATTGAGGATTATATGATGAGCTATGAGAAATTTGAGTAACCAAACAAGAAAATAATTCCGTCCAAAATTTTCCTGTAAAAATGGGATCTTTTTCACTTACAATATTCGTTGGGTTTCCATGTAGCTTTTTAATTGTTTCTGTAAATGAAGTAGCAATTGTAATAGCTTTAAATGGATGAGATAATGCACAAAAGTCTGCATACTTGCTAAGTCTATCAACTACCACCATGATGACAGTATTTACTTCGAACTTGGGTAAACTTGCTATAAAATCCATTGAAACCTCCTCCCAACATTGACTTGGAATGGATAAAGCTTGTAACAGACCTAGGGTCTTAACTATCTCAACTTTATTTTTTTGAAAAAACAAACATTCTGCCACAAAATTTTTAATATCATATTTAAGGCCATCCCAAAAAAATTCCTTCTTGACCCTGTGGTAAGTTTTTAAAAATCTTGAGTGCCCTCCTAAGTGAGAGGTGTGCAATTCCAAAAGAATATTTTGTTTGAGTTGGGAATTCTTACAAAGATATAATCGAACTTTGTACCATAATGAATCATTTTTCCAGCTAAATGTTTCATATCTACTAGGATCTTGCTGCAACTTTTGAATGAATTTCCACACCTCTTCATCATTCTTCCATTCATCCTTTGCTTCAGTTATCGACTCAAGTTGGATAATATAAATGGCACAAAGAAACACTTCCACATCCTCATCCTTTCTTGAGAGTGCATCTCCAACAAAATTTTTCTTCACTTTTTTGTAGATGATTTCAAAGTCATAACCCAACATCTTTGTGACCTATTTTTTTTCACTTCTAAAGATAATATTTGTTCCAAAAATTATTTAAGACTATCATGATCTGTTTTTACCTTGAAGTATCTTCCAATTAGGTAAGGTCGCAATTATTACTTTAGTGCTTATTTCCAACATTTCCCTCTCATAAATAGGTTTTAGTAAATACTTTCCTTTGATTGGACGACTTTCAAAAGCAATGGGTCATCCTTCTTGAATTAAAATCACACCAATTCCATTTCCTCTTTAAGATGCTTAAATGTCTTAGTTGCTTCTAGAGTCCAAGAAAATGCATCTTTATTCAGTAATGATGTTAAAGGTGTCGATATTTCCCATAATTCTTAACAAAATTGCGATAATACCCTGTTAACTCAGAAATCCTCGAAGATGATTTATGGTTGTTTTTATGAAACCAACTCCATAAATAGAAGAAAAGAGAGATGAATGCCTCAGAAATCATTCACTTCGAGGGGGAAACCTCCAATAAATTAAATAAATGAAAAATTATTGGATGATACAAATGACAGAACCTCCTTCTATATATAGGAGTCCATGGGATCACACTATAATCCTAGCCGACCTAACAATAATAATGTAAGGGCACAATAATAACAATATAGGGGTTACAAGGGTACAACAATAACAATAAAGGGGTCACACTAACAACAATAAGGGACTATACTAGTAATATAGGGACCTAAAATGCCCCTCTCCTTCAAAAAATTATTGTCCTCAATGCTTGAGTAGCTCCGGATGCTTCCGTATAAAATTCTCATGCTCCCATGTAGAATCTTCAGTGGGTAAGTTCTTCCACTTGATGACATACTCTGAAATTGATCGATTTTGTAATTGTCGAGTTCTTTTTTCCATGACTGATTCAGGTTCCAATATGATTTTTCCTTCCTCATCAAGTTTTGGAAATATTGTTTGACCTGGAAGTTTGTCACCTATAACCTTCTTTAAGCCTGAAACATGGAAAACTGGATGCACTCGCGAAGAATCAGGAAGCTCCAATTTGTATGCCATATTACCAATCTTTAGCAACACCTTGTAAGGACCATAGTACTTTGGCGATAATTTATTATCCTTACTAGCTTGCTTGAGGGAAATTTGTTTGTATGGTTGTAGCCATAAAAATATGCAGTCTCCTACATCAAAACTTCTCTCACTGCGATGTTGATCTGCCTGTTGTTTCATTCGATTTTGTGCCAAATTTAGGTTATCCTTTATGAGTTGGAGAACTTCTTGTTGATGCTCGATGTGATATTCCACTGCTTGAACCTTAGATTTTTCTCTTAAATATGATGTGATGTACGGTGGATGATATCCATAAAGTGCCATAAATGGGGTCATTTTTGCTGCAGTATGGAAGGAAGTGTTATGCCACCTTTCAGCGAGAGATAACCACTTGACCCCGTTGTGTTTGCTTATCAGATAAAAAAAAATGAAGATATACTGAAGATATAATTCCAAACATATATTCATTGTCTCAGTTTGACCATCGGATTGAGGATGATAAGATGAGCTATGAGCTAGTTGAGTACGCAAACAAGAAAATAATTCCGTCCAAAAATTTCCAGTAAAAATGGGATCTCTGTCACTTGTTGATGTCTGGATATGAACAATGTTCAACCTTTTTTCCACATAAATTATCAACTCGAGGGCATTATTTATTTCAAGACTAATGGAAAAGTATATGCAGACACAAGCACAGGACCTGCTGTAGATCACAGGTTTAAGTCCATAACACACAAACCACTGTAACAACAATTAAATAAACTGCAGAATTGAAAGACATTCACAACAATTAAAGATTAACTATAACAGTAGTAATAAAATCACACTAAATCATAAAAACAATGCAAGAAAGGAAAACACAGCACCTGATCAGAAGAGTGGGCCCAACTCTCTGATCAGGGCCGTGGTAAACCCACAAATTACAGAAGACACAACAAGATGTTATGCATTTGATTAATGATAGAATAGATTTGTTACAAGATCTGTATGTACAAGGGCTTAACCCCGATTCACAGCCCTCAGGCCTCTTTATACAAATGTCCTGGAATCCTCAATTCCCCTCAGAAACTTCATAATCACAAAAATACATTTTGTTACAATGACAACCTAGTTGCCCAGAAGGAAACCGTAAAAAGGCCTGAAATGGCGCTGATATAAATAGTCTGTTACGATGTAACAACAACAGAGGATAGCATTGGAGATGATGGGTTGTTCCTCGACTCACGCCTGCAACGCTCCTATTTTGGCCAAATCTGTATAAATATCGGAGATAATATGTAAAAGGGTAAAACCTCCATGAAAATTACTTCATTAATCAAATATCCCATGAAAGATAAGGAAAAAGTGTTCTACCTCATGCGTTTAAGAATAATACTGGTACAAAGAGATAGAAAGATAGTGTAAATGGGAGAGGAAAGCATACAAATCCGGTACCCAACATATCCCCCCAACTGGTCTATCTGTATGTCCTCATGCAGCTCGTCATCTCCTAAGATCCGGATTGGACCGACTGTGATCGGCATGAAGCTGTGTGAGGTCATACTCTTCATCCATGCCTATCCCTAGTGGCTTATATCCCTCTGTCAAAACAACATCCTTCCACCAGTCTGGATCAACATTGTATGAAGGAGTATACTGCTTGGCTGGAAACCAGATAAGGGGTAATTGAAACCTCAATCCCATCCATTTGACCCCACAGGTATGAATGCATGCCACGAAACGTGGAATTCTCTCTAAAGCCCGTGCAAAGTTAGGTGCCCCAAATGGTTCTCATTCTCTGACGGTTGAGGATGACAACATCCACCTTTTCTGACAACTGTCCAATGCTTCCTTGTGGAACATCGTAACCTAGATGACACATAGGTCAGCACACCATTTATGGGTTACCAACATGTTTTCTTTACGTCCCTCAATCTGTAGAAATGTATATTTCTTGTTATAAATGTTTGAGGACTCGCCATGCTCCTTCCTCATAATTAATGGCCTTCCAACTTGGTTTTCTTCAAATGTATCCTAGGCCTTTCTCCACTTAACCTGATTGATAGTATAAGAGGTGAAAGCTCTTAAATGGATGTCCCCCATGAATGGAACGGGGTTAAAGGATTGATCATGCCTTAAGAAATACCCATGCATGTAGAGCTCGCACATTAAGTGTTGTCCTATGATATCGTGAATTTTTAAAATACAGAGAAATTGAATGGGGTCCTCAATTTCATATCAAATCTCCTTATATATACTTTCAAGAAAAAATAAAAGAAATTTCTCATGAAGGAATAAGGCATAGCTATGTGCAAGAGGTCTGCAGGCCATGACCTACTGTGCTAGGGAGAACATCTTCTCCTTATCTGTTTGCAGTAGCTACACTTGTTCTTCCAATTCTTTAATTTTTTCCTTTTGTTTAGCTTTCTTTAGTCGCTCCTTATATAATTGATCCATGTACCCTGTGACGACTCTGGAAGCCTGTTCTCGAACCTGAGCTATTTCCTTTTCATGGTCCCTCGTAGTAGACTGCCACTTCTGGATCTTAGCGGCCAATAAAAATTCTCGGCCTTAAAACAATTCTTTGATTGGGCTGGTCTGGGTGGCTGCAGAGGAGATCTCAACTTTTTGCTTTATTTCCCTCCATTTGTAGGTTTTTAACTTCTTTTTCAGCCGGGAAACTTTCCTTTTGAAATCCTAAACCTCCCTTTTCAGTCTCATGGTTTCACTGAACTGCAGTTGATACCTCTTTTTGAGATGTATCCTTCTTTTCTCACACTTTTCATTCCATTCTTATTTAACAATAAATTCAATTTCTAGGCCTATGATAGGCTCAGGAGGCATCGGAATGCTGCTAGTATGCTTAGTGGATTCTCTCGTTAAGCCTTTCTGGCTGGGCTCCCTATCTTTAGGGGCTTCTTTCTCTATATTCCCTTTGGGAACTCCTGCTGTCTGGTCGACATTTTCAATGACCACTCTATGTTCTGGTGTCTCCATAGGAATTCTATCTTCTTTTCAAGCCTCTAAGTGCTCCAACAAAGGTTCGGTAGTGACTGGGCCAATCTTGGTCGTGTTAACAAATTTAAGAACTGGTGGGATAGTTACTTCCTCTATTAATTGTTTGGGTGAGCAGAATCCCCTCGCCCCTCTAGGCATCATGGACTGGAACGGAGAGCGGGGGACAGACTCATCATCCTCATTTCTGGCTTGAACCATAACTTCATGCATTATTACCTCAGCTGGGGTCAATGTTGGTTCTTGTGGAGCAGCATTGATTCCGCAACTTGTTTCCCTTCTATCCTCTCGCTCTTTGTTCACTATTTCTTCTTTTAGGGTCGATACTGGTTCTTGTGGAATAGTATTGACCTCTTGGTTTATTCCCTCTCTACCTTCCTGTTCTTCATGAACTGCCTCTTTTTCCACAATCGGTACCAGTTCTTGACGGACAACGTTGATTTCGCAGGCTGACTCCTCTTGTTCTAGCCGAATTGGGGTTGGTTCTTGTGCAGCACCACCACTTGTATCAATATCCATATTTTCTTGGGAAAGTGATGTTGTTAATTGCGAAACATCATCACTTTCCATTCCTATGTCCGCAGTTTCACTCCCTTGTTCTTCATTGACAAAATTTGATGACTGTATGATAGTCCCAACTTCCTGCAGAATGTCCATAATCTCTTCATCTATGGGCTCTTCAAGCAAGGCTGGTTCTTATGTGGCAGCCTCGGCTGTGTCACCAATTACCTCCTCCATTCTCATTTCTTCAAGTTCCTCTTGATCAACCATCATTTCCCCTTCTTCGGGTTCCTCCTGATCAACTTCCATTTCCATTTCCCCAGGTTCCTCTTGATCAATTCCTTCCGAATGTTCTGCTTCTGCCAAACGAGCTGGAGAGACTGGTTCCTCTTCTCTAGCAGCAATAATGGTTGCTACCTCTTCTTCTAAGGACCCACAAATTTCCACCCAAGAGACCCGAAGCCTATTTATTACATGCAAGACCAATAATCACACTAATCCATGGTTGGAAAGCACTGCCGGCATTCGGCGCGAACGTCGAGCGACCTGTGCCATGTGCTGTAGCTGTTTCAATAGGAAGAAGGGCATGTTTAAGGCATGCACCTGAGCTTGTGGAAATCGAAGGTGCGTTAGAATTTTAAAATGGTACTTAAACATAGTTGTGGCTTGGCCTTCGCAAGTTATTTATTTTATTATGAAACCTGCAACTTCGTTCCAAGGATATGGCGCAACCCTGTGCTCGTATCCTCTGCCCATTTGAACGAAAATTTCCCCTGCCTGCAAGAAAAATTCAGGAAATTCTGGGAGAGAAACTCTCCATGCAAACCATTGTTGCCCCTGCCGTCTCAGCCCGCTAACCTCTACAATTACCTCTTCTGTGATAGGAAATTCCAAACCTCTGACCCGTGAGTAGTTATCCTCTAAATTGAGTGCAAAATCCATTGTGATTCCTCCATCAAACCCCTGAAATCTGTCAAATTAGGTATCCCGCCCTGCATCAACAAAGATTTTCCATACCTATGCATTTTTGCATAATGAAGCTATGTTCTTAGGTATATGCCGCATAGCCAGCCCACCCATACTGTGGAGACTTGTAGCAGCACATCCTGTAACAGCAGACTTTTGGGCGACGTGGTGGATACCAAATTCGAGGAAACAACATGGTGAAAATGAAAGGTGGTAACGGTAAATACGGATGGTAATTCTTAGAAACTGAGAAAAATCATAAAATAATATGGTAAGTGTGATGAATAAAAGTAATAATTATTTCGTATGGAGTGGGAAAGACATATTACGGATCCCAATACGTATTAAATGATTAAGTCAAATGTTGATGGGGATCGTAAGGTGTACCTACGTATGCACTGTCACAATGATTTATGAGGTAATTATTACACCGTCCTTGACTATGAAGACACCCCCCCCCCAAATTAAATATTTGTCGTTCGTGGCATTAAGATATTCACATGGGATATTTAATTAAATTAGTAAAATTTACGTGGAGGCGTACTTGACGGCCTACCTGGATGATGTGATGGTCGGTAGGATGATGGCGTAGCAATGATGCGGATGGAGTAACAACAGTACAAGTAGCAGCATCCGGAGTAACAGCAATGCGAGTAGCAGCATCTGTAGTAACAACATCTAGTGTAATAGCACCTGGAGTAACATCATCGAGTAGTAGCATTGGAGTAACAGTAGTGCGAGTAACAGCATCCAGTGTAGCAACATCCGGTGTAACAACATCTGGAGTAACAACATCGAGTGGCAGCATCGGAGTAACAGTAGTACGAGTAACAATATCTAGTGTAGTAGCATATGGAGTAAAAACAGTGCGAGTAGCAGCATCAGAGTAACAACAATATGAGTAATAGCGTTTGGTGTAGCAGCATCTGGAGTAACAACATAGAGTAGCAGCACCCGAGTAACAACACCATGAGTAGCAGGAACTGAGTAACAACAGCACGAGTAGCAACAACCGAGTAACAACACCATGAGTAGCAGCAGTTGAGTAACAACATTATGAGTAGCAACAACCCAGTAACAACATCATGAGTGCAGCAACTGAGTAATGACATCACGAGCAGCAGCAACCAAGTAACATCACTATGAGTAGCAGCAACTGAGTAACGGCACCATGAGTAGCAGCAATTGACACTTTGGAAAATTTTCTTTGATTTTTACTCCTTAGTAGTAACTCCTGCAAAAATACAACAAGATAAAACATAATTCTTTATTCTTTATATATATATATATATATATATATATATATATATATATATATATATATATATATATATATATTTGTTCTTTTTGTTTTTCTTTTTTGTTTTTTTATTATAGAAAGGGTGCAGAGGAAGAGTTCTCTGCGCTGATGACCTTCAAACCATATTTCTCAGAGAGGTATTTGATAAAGGAATCCTTAGAGGTCGGGCGGTGGTACAATCTCAGGCGATGTCCATTGACTATAAATTAAGCACGTGTATCATCAATTGTGACTAGCCTATCTGTTCCATTATCAAATACATTGTCCACCTCATAAGGTCCCATCCAACAAGTGAAAAGCTTTCCTTTAAAATCCTTAAAGCGAGAGTCATAAAGTAGTGCCCAATCTCCAATTAGAAACACCTTATTTTTAATAAACTTATCATGCCATTTCATTCTATGTTGTTGAATAGTAGTAGTTCTCTGGATAGCCATTGAACATATTTCATCTAGTTCATTGAGCTAGGCCAGTCGGTGTTTCTGGGCATCTGACAGATCCAAACCAAATTCCAAATCTGTTCTGAACATACTAATTTCAAATTATATTGGAAACAACGGGGATTTCCCATAAACCAGCTTGAATGGAGAAAACCCAGTTGTATTTCGCCATGTTGTTCTGTACGCCCGAAGAGCTTCAAGTAGCTTCTGAGCCCAATCCTAACGATGGTAAGCCACAATTTTTATCAAGATGTTTTCTAATGTCTTTTTTGTGCTTTCCACTTGTCCATTCACCTAGGGGTGGTATGGAGATGTCACTCTGTGCTTGGCCCCATATTTTTGCATGAGCTTTGCTATCATGTGTCATGTGAATTGTGCTCCTCCATCTGAAACAATCTCTCTTGGAGTACCATAACGAGCAAAAAATTATTCAAATAAAAAATATGAGACCACCTGCTCTGTTGCTTTCACAACAGCTTTGGCTTCCACCCTCTTAGTCACGTAATCGGTACAGACCAAGATGTGGACTTTTTGCTGGGAGGGTGGGTTAAAGGGTCCAACGAATTCAATAGCCCATTTCTCAAAAGGCTCGAGGACTACCTATGCCTGCAAATGCATTTCATTAGCTCGACCAGGCTGCCCCATATGTTGGCAACTATCACACCTCCTAACATAATTCTGTGCATCACTTAAAATAGAAGGCCAGTAATATCCCATTTGTAGCACCTTATGGCATGTTATTTTGTCTACAAAATGCCCTCCACAAGGGCCATCATGAGAAGCTTTCAATATCTCATAAATATCATCCTTAGACACATAGCGCTATATCTGCTTATCTGCTCCTGTGTGAAAAAGGTACCCTACCATCCAAGAATATCGGGCACTTTGATGAATAATTTTCCGTTGTTCCCTGTATGAAAAATGAGGAGGCCCTTTCCCTGTAGCAAGACAGTTAGCAATATTTGCATACCATGGAGGTTTAGTAGAAAATTCAAAAAGATGTTCATCGAAAACTATCTTCAACAGGTGTGAATTCATCATTGTTATCCATTCTAGATAGGAAATCATCCACTACATTATCTTTTCCTGGCTTGTCTACTATTGTAATATCAAATTCTTGAAGCAATAGTAACCATCTTGTAATATGGCCAGGAGTCATTAGGGGAATTTTGAGGTCTAAAATGGGCCTCCTAATGTACAACCAAAATAAACTTTATAAGAACCAATAGGATTCAAGATGATCATGTCAACCATGGGGCATTATTCACCATTTTTGGAGTAAAAAAGTAAAAAGAATAAAAAATAATAAAATAATAAAACTACTTTTTCAACTTGTATTTTCAACTTATCTCCCTAAGTTTTAACTCAAATTTTTAGTAGGAGTACTCATTGGATGAAAAATTAATTCTTCATCCAAAGAGTACCCATGTTGCATACTTTTTATGAACCTTGCTACACGAAAAATGAGAAATACATGAAAACATGTGATTACAATCACGTTTTTCATGTATTTCTCATTTTTCATGTAGCAGGGTCCATCGAAAGTATGAAACATGGGTACTCCTTGGCTGAGGAATCAAATTATGCATCCAACGAGTGTTTCCTCTCGAAATTTGAGTAAACTCATAGGGAGATAAGTTGAAAATACGAGTTGAAAAAATAGTTTTTCATTTTTTCCTTTAAATTTTGATGATGTAATCTAATCTTATTTTATTGTTTCCTCTATTATTTTATAATTTCATTAGGAGGCCCATTTTATACCTCAAAATTCCCCTAATGAATAGGTTTATTCATCAAACACCTGATTGCTGCATGATCATTATGGACAGTAGTATAATACTCGATGATGTAGTGCCAGAACTTATTGGCAGCATAAATGATAGCCATATTTTTTTTCTTTTTCTGTCACTGTGTAATTTAATTCAACAGGAATTAAGTTCTTGCTAACATAGTAAATTTCATATGGTGTTTTTTCTACCTGTTGTCCTAAAACATCCCCTACTGCTGTTTGAGAAGCATCGGTATGTATGTGAAACGGTAATGCCCAATCAGGTCCTTGGAGGATTGGAGCCGTGCACACGAGCCCCTTAATTTTCGTGAAAGATGTCTCACAATATTCAGTCCACAAAAATTTTGTATCTTTTGTTAACAATTGAAACAGTGGGTGTGTTATTTTAGAAAAAATTTCTATAAAGCGTCTGTAATAACCAACACAACAAATAAAGCTACGTACTTGTGTGGGTGTTTTGGGTACCAGGAAGTGTAATATTACCTCTACTTTAGCCGGATCAACTTGAATTCCAATAGCTGAGAAAAAATGTCCCAATACTACTCCTTCTTCCCTCATCATATGGCATTTGACTGTACTCAGAGATACATGAGTCTTCTTACATCTTTTGAGTACTTTCTCCAGATTTTCCAACCCTTCCTCAAATGAGTTCCCATATGCAGTAAAATCATCCTTATAGATCTCAACACTATCATTGACTAAATCAGAAAATATTCCCAAGATTTCCCTCTGGAATGTAGCAGGAGCATTACATAGGCCAAATGGGAGGACCCTGTATGCAAAGGTTCCCCAGGGGCATGTGAAAGTTGTTTTATCCTGGTCTTCCGGGGCTATCCGAATTTGGTTATATCCACTAAATCCGTTTAGGAAGGAAAAGAACTTCTTCCCGGCCAAGGTATCTAGGACTTGGTCAATGAATGGCAAAGGGAAATGGTATTTTTGCGTTGCCTTATTTAGTTCCATGTAGTCTACACAGATCCGCCATTTACCATTATTTTTGGGAACAATAAATAGCGGAGATACCCATTGGCTATCTGAGATGGGGTAAATGAATCCTACATCCAATAATTTTTGTAATTCTTCCTTGACAATGTTTTTGAGAGCAGGGTTCATCCTCCATTGAGGCTGTATTACAGGGCGACAATCTTCTTTAATACAGATATGATGAGTACATAAATTGGCAGGGATCCCCTTCATGTCGGTATAGTCCCAAGTAAAATTATCCTGATGATCTTGAAGGACTTTCAGAAGCTGTTTTGTCTGGGATTCAGATAGGTTTGGGTTTATATTGAGTGTTTTCCCTGGTTCAACCTCAATTGGAATACTATCATGGGATGAGGCTACAGGAATGTCTTCAATGTCATCTTCTAGTTCAATATTTTCCTGTGTCTCATAGCTCATAGTAGATTATAGAATATGTCGAGTTGAATTAGAAACAGAACTGGAATCATTAATGAAAGCGTTGATGGCATCATCCTTGGTTTTTGTTTTGAATTGAAGGGCCTACCCAATAGTGAGAACTAGTCTAACATGTTCATTTTCAGGTTGAGGCTCTTCTATAGGTAGAGGTTTCTGACTGGGTAATGATTTTTCAGATGGGCTCGGTTCTGCAGGAGGATAAAGCTTAAGATTCTTTGTAACTGTCCCATTTGATATGACTATATGCCCAGATCGACATCCTATGTAGGTGTCTTCAGTTGCAATCCAGGGTCTTCCTAGGATCAATGGGTGACCACCTACTGAATATCGAGTTTGTAATATAAGGAGGTCCACAGGGCAATGCCATGAGTCTACTGAAATGATCACATCCTCTAATTTCCCCACTAGTTTAATTGTGGATTTGTCTACAATTTCCAGGATAGTAGGGGTTGGTTTAATGTTTCCAATTCCTAATGTGTTCATTATTTCAGCAATGATAATGTTGATGGAAGCTCCCAAATCTACCAGTACATTTGGGATTTCAACCCCATTAATATGTACTGTTAGAATCAGGTTCCCAGGGTCTCCATATTTTACAGGCATGATATTTCCTAACATGATATTGGATAGTCTGCCCATTACATGAATGGTTAGTGGATCCTTAGGTTTCCTCCCTGGTTTCTTAGAGAAGTATTCCTTCAAAGTTTTTGCGTATATAGGTACATCCCTCATAGCTTGTAGCAGGGTTATTTTAACAAAGAGATTCTGCAGTGCCCCTAGGAAGTCAAATTCTACTTGAGGGTTTGGTTTACTCAATGTCAGTTTTTTAGGATATGGAGGAGAAGTTAAGTGACCTTGATTAGGAACAACTTGGGAGGTGT
The DNA here is from genome assembly GCA_034641835.2 of Pinus albicaulis. NCBI lineage: Eukaryota > Viridiplantae > Streptophyta > Pinopsida > Pinales > Pinaceae > Pinus > Pinus albicaulis. The sequence goes on along the minus strand of CM076575.1, from coordinate 1,159,414,195 downwards.
CTGACTTATTATGTTTTGGTCTAAATTCTCCCTCACTCTTCTCTATTTTGGTTCTGTATCTTCACTATCAAATTGTTTTGTAATAATAGGTGATGTAGGTGCATTTACTGCCTAGCCAGACTGTAGATTTATTTCATTGAGTCTCGCGGTAGAAATTCTATAAGACGAAAGGTTCAGAGTGTCTCTTTGTTGGACCCCTTTATTGTTCAGATTTGGGTTGGGCTAGATAGGAAGCTGGGGTATAATAGCTGGGTTTCTTGGGGGTACATTTGAGGGCAACTGAAGTTGTTGTTAAGGTATAGTATGAGGAAACTGTCCAGTAGGCGAGGGTCCACGCCAGGTCTAATTCCATGAAGGATTCAGACTGGCCTGGGGAATCGATTGTTGCAAAGGGGGATATTTATATTGAGACCACATAGTTGAAAATGGTGCAGATTGAGGACCCATATTGAAATTGTTAAAGTACTGAGATGGGTCCTGAAACATACCTGGATTCATAGCTGGTGGTCAAGGTTGCCATGGCTTCTTCTGTCCCATGAAGTACATCTAGTCTACCACACTTTCTTCGCTCGCTCGTTGGAAAATTGCTTTTAGCCCAGGCAAGGAAGGACACGAACTGGTTGCCTGAGTCTATTCACAGATTGCACAGGCTTCCACCGTGTTCAATGAGAATTCCTTCAAAGGATGCTTCTTTCTGCACTGTGGGCAGAATATGGCCATGGTTTTTTCCAACTCCGTCTACTTCTGTTTTTCTTGCAGAGTGTCCATCTAGGCTGAGAGTGTGCTCAAAATATCGGTCCTTAGGTTTTATAGTAGATTTCCAATTTCTTCTTTTGTAACCCCTCCACCGGAAGTCTTGGATGACCGAATCCCCTGTCCACTCCTTGCAGCCCCCCATTAACACTTAATACAATAATCATAGATAGTATCAAAGTCTTCTTTCGAAATATCCTCTTTCCCTACTATATTCAAAAGTTGCAGTGAGTCTTCCCTAAGTTCTCGGAGAAGAATGATCTTCAGAATGTCCTTGTCCAAGTTATTATGTCTTGACCTCTGCATTATGTATTTAAATCATTCTACACAGTCTTCCATGTTTTCATCCTCTTTTTGGGAAAATTTAAAGATTTACTCCTTAATGTCACAGGATTTAAATTAATCTTGGTATTTCTCCAAAAAAACTTACTTCATCCCTTCCCATGAGGTAATCGTACTCCATCCTAAACCCATGAACCATTTCAGGGTTGTCCCCTTTAGGGTAGCAGGAAATATATTCAATTTCTGAGCATCAACAATATAGTCATATCCTCAACAAACAATATCAAATTCAAAGAGGAACGTATCATTAGGGGAATTTTGAGGTCTAAAATGGGCCTCCTAAGGAAATAATAAAATAATAGCTAAACCAATAAAATAATATTTATGAATTTTCAATTCACTTTTTGCACCACAATCCATGTAACCATAGTTAGATTCAATTCAAAAGTTATACCAAAATAAAATTAATAAAAAAAATGTACTGATGTGACTATAAATAAGAATGAGATTTTCAAGGAAAAGTCATTATCATTGAACAACTAATGCATTTTTCCTTTGTACTTAAATAAATTAAAATATAAATATAAATATAAATTTATAAAATCTTAATTATATTATATGCTATTAATTAAAATTTATATTATTTAAATTGTATAATAACATGTAATTAATATACTATATAAAAATAAAATAAAATAATATAGTATAATATAATAAATGTATTGGGATGTGCATTGTTTCTTTCAAGAAATATGAAATGACAATAATATATTTTTATTCAAAAAGTGAGAAATGACATTTATTATGAGTACTTTATTTTGACTTTAAAAGTACTTAGAGCACTACAATAGTTAACCATGAGTTTTTATCCACCATTGAGAATGTGACAAGTAAGTACCTTTAACTCAAGCAATGCCACCTCAACCATTAGGGATGATGTCATCCCCTAAAATGTGATTGTTTCTCATAAAGTGAATTTTGATTGTACATTTCCCTTAGGAGGCCCATTTCAGACCTCAAAATTCCCCGAATGTAGGGCCTTTAGAAGAAAGCGCATGGAAACTAGGAAAAGTTGTTAAAGGGATGGGTCTCATTGGTGCATCCCCTGTAACATTTCCAATGGAAAAATCAATAGAGGAACTTACAGGTGCCATAAATACCCTCCAATACTCACTTGGAATTTCAACTGGTTCTGTAGCTAGTATTTGGAGTGATTCGGTGGTAGGAGGTTACACCGCGCTCCCCTGGTCCCTTGGTGACTCAAAATATTTCAATAATTCTTTCACCAAATAAGAATCGTTTAACTCAGCTGTAGGAATTTTTACAGCGCTGCCTTGGTATCGTGGGGATAAAAACCCTTTTAGAGGTTCTCCTTCCCAGTTAGAATTTCTCAGCTCTTCTCATCCCCAACTTGTTATTTCTTCCCCTTCTGCTGTTGATAAGGAAGTATCCTCCACTGATACCTTGTTTATTAAGTTTTATGCCATAGAAAGAACACCTTCTAGTACTGTGGATGGCAATGGTTGCTCCACAGACTATCCTTCGGACTTCGTCTGAACTCTAACCCTAACAGCATCACGGGATGATGCCTCAGATCTAGATTTGCCAATAATTTCCTGAACGTATGTCTTCGTTCCCAGATCCTTTCCTTTCTTTGGGGGTCTTCCTCTACCCCTATTTTTCAGATCCTTATTCATACAAATTTTGAATAGGTTTCATCAAAGTAACAACAATTGCTCAAGACCCGGAGTAGGACAAATAGCTTCCTCCACCGAACGAGAGAATAGATTCAAACAAACAATAAAAAGAAAAAGGAAAATCAGAGTTCAGGACTTGAAGTAGGGTAATCACATGCCCTCCTTAGTACGAGAAGTTGGCCCAAAGAAAAGAAAATAAAGACAAATGACTGGAAACTATGCCTAGGACTTAGGTCAGGGTTTCAAAATACCCTCCCCAAGACGAGGGATTAATTTTAATGAAAAAGAAAAACAAGAAGAAAGAAAAACAACATGTTATGCTCAAGACTTGGAGCAGAGTAATAAATGACCTCCCCAAGATGAGAGATCGATTCTACATAAAAAAATAAAAAGCAGGAAAGAAAAACACAAAGCACTTACGCTCAAGACTTGAAGCAGGGCAATAAATTCCCTCCCCAAGACGAGAGATTGACCCTTAGATCTGTTGCAGATCCCGTTCTTGCACCTGTTAGCCTTCCCTGGCAACGGCGCAAAAATGTTGATGTCTCGATATGAACAATGTTCAACCATTTTTCCACATAAATTATCAACCCAAGGGCGTTATTTATTTCAAGACTAATGGAAAATTATATGCAAACACAAGCGTAGCGCCTACTGTAGATCACAAGTTTAAGTCCATAACACACAGACCACTGTAACAACAATTAAATAAACTGTAGAATTGAAATAAATTCACAAAAATTAAAGATTAACTGTAAAAACAGTAATAAAATCACACTAAATCATAAAAATTATGCAAGAAAGGAAAACACATCACTTGATCAGAAGAGTGGACCCAACTCTCTGATCAGGGTTGTGGTAAATTCACGAATTACAGAAGAAACAACAAGATGTTGTGCATTTGATTAATGACAGAATAGATTTGTTACAATATCTTTATGTACAAGGGCTTCAACCTGATTCATAGCCCACAGGCCTCTTTATACAAATGTTCTGGAATCCCCTATTCCCTTCAGAAACTTCATAATCACAAAAATAAATTTTGTTACAATGGAAACCTAGTTGCCCAGAAGGAAATCGTAAAAATTCCTGAAATGGCGTTGATAAAAACAAAGTCTGTTATGCTGTAACAAAAAATGAGGATAGCGCTGGAGATGATGGGTTGTTCCTCGACTCAGGGTTCCAACGCTCCTATCTTGGCCTAATCTGTAGAAATAATGGAGTTAATATGTAAAAAGGTAAAAAATCCATGACAATTACTTCATTAATCAAATATCCCATGAAAGATAAAGAAAAACAGTTTTACCTCATGCGTTTAAGAATAATAATGGTACAAAGAGATAGAAAGATAGGGTAAAATGGGAGAGGAAAGTATACAAATTCGGTACCCAACATCTCCCCCCAACTGGTCTATCTGCATGTCCTCATGCAGCTCGTCATCTGCTCAGATCCTGATTGGACCGACTGTGATCAGCATGAAGCTGTGTGAGGTCATACTCTTCAGCCATGTCTGTCCCTGGTGGCTTATATCCCTCTGTCAAAAAAACATCCTTCCACCAGTCTGGATCAACGTTGTATGAAGGAGTATACTGCTTAGCTGGCATGCAGATAAGGGGAAATTGAAACCTCAATCCCATCCATCTGACCCCATAGGTATGAATGCATGCCACGAAACGTGGAATTCTCTCTAAAGCCCGTGCAAAATTAGGTGCCCCAAATGGTTCTTGTTCTCTGATGATTGAGGATGACAACATCCACCTTTTCTGACAACTGTCCAACGCTTCCTTACGGAACATCATAATATGGCCAACACATAGGTGAGCACACCATTTATGGGTTACCAACATGTTTTCTTTATGGCCCTCAATCTGTAGAAATGTATATTTCTTGTTATAAATGTTTGAGGACTGGCCATGCTCTTTCCTCATCATTAATGGCCTTCCAACTTGGTTTTCTTCAAATTTATCCCAGGCCTTTCTCCACTTAACCTGATTGATTATATAAGAGGTGAAATCTCTTAAATGGATGTCTCCCACGAATGGAACGAGGTTAAAGGACTGATAATGCCTTAAGAAATACCCATGCATGTAGAGCTTTCACATTTAGTGTTGTCCTATGATATCGTGAATTTTTAAAATACAGAGAAATTGAATGGGGTCCTCAATTTCATACCAAATATCCTTATATATACTTTCAAGACAAAATAAAATAAATTTCTTGTGAATGAATAAGGCATAGCTATGTGCAGGAGGTCTCCAGGCCATTACCTGCTCTGCTAGGGAGAAAATCTTCTCCTTTTCTGTTTGTAGCAGCTGCACTTGTCCTTCCAATTCTTCTATTCTAGCTTTCTATTTAGCTTGCTTTAGTCATGCCTTATATAACTGATCCATGTACCTTGTGACGACTCTGGCATCTTGTTCTCGAACTTGAGTTTTTTCCTTTTTATGGTCACTCGCAACAGACTGCCACTTCTGGATCTCAGCAGCCAATAAAAATTCCTGGCCTTCAAACAATTATTTGATCGGGCCTGTCTAGGTGGCTACAGAGGAGGCCTCAAATTTTGGCTTTATTGCCCTCCATTTGTAGATTTTTACCTTCTTTTTCAACTGGGAAACTTGCCTTTTCTAATCCCGAACCTCCGTTTTCAGTCTCATGGTTTCACTGAACTGCAGCTAATATCTCTTTTTGAGAGGTAACCTTCCTTTCTCACACTATTTCTGGGCCTATGACAGGCTCAGGAGGCGGCGGTGTTCGAAATACTGAGCGGGGGGTGAATCAGTATTTCTTTTCAATTGTTATTTTTACCAGTTAGATCACTTATATTTAGAATACAAAATGAACAATAAGAATAAATGATTTTATTAATTTCTTCTTTTCAATAAATCAAGTACAATATATGTAGGGCTCCAACCCTAGATGAAGACACTGATCTTCAATCTCCCAGGCTCCAACCTATATTTTCCAAGCACCGACTCGGACTTCCAAGGCTCCAACCTTGTTAATTCTGAGGCACCAACCTCAAGGGCTCCAACCCTATATCTGGTATAGGATTCAACCTAGTCTCTTGAGAACTCTTATTCTCTAGGGCTCCAACCCTATCTTCCAAGGCACCAACATTGTCTCTATGAGGCTCCAACCTCCTACTTCAATTCGTCAAGATATATTCTTTTATATTGCACGGCTCCCAAAGTCTTCTTTAACGAGCGCTGTCATTCTTAATCTCCATGTCACATCATCAATGAAAACCTTACCCTCTTAGAAGGTGTCACCACTGCTCTTCATGTTACCCAACCAATTTCTCCCAAGGTAATTCCATGATGACTTCAACAATGCATCATTATCTCCACGAATCTTCAGCTACAAGGCACTCTACAAGGTTCTTCAATAAGGTCTCTGAGGTCAGCTCAAAATCGGCTCCAACTTGTCAACAATATGTCTGCATAAAATTTCCTTCAAAGGTGTATTTAATATTCCTCATGATACCCAATCAGATCCTCCAAGTCACCTCATGATGACATCAACGATGCATCATGACCTTTAATATTATCTTCAAGATCACTCAAGACTTATTCACCAAAATGTCTTCACAAGATCTTCAATGATGGTCCACAACTTCAAGGATGCTCATCAAGGAGGTGATAACATGTCTGCAAAGATTATGTTTGCTTCAAGACCTACTTCTAGAGTTTCTCCAATCAATGTTTTAATAAGTGTCACAAGTTTTCTCCAACTAGATGTTAATAGGCAAGCTAAAAACTAATGTGATTGCCTTTAAAGTTTAAATAATATTCAAAATATGAAACAGGTTCGAACCCACAACAGGACTGTAATCTATGCCTCCTCCACAAGTCCATGCTTGAGGGAACACACAAAAATTCTAGATGACAGCCTTCAACTAGTGATCCAAACCTTCAACTGATGAGCCTAAGTTCTGTCCTCCATAGGTCTGCAATACCACAAGATGTTGCCATAGGTGTATATCCGAGCTTCCAATAAGAGCAGCAATCCGAGCTTCTAGTCTGAGGCTTGTCTGAAATCTTCCTAGAACTAGATTGAGTTGTAGCTCTATTTTATGCGTTAAATTCTGAGTTTCACAGCTGACTGGTTAGGGCTTCCTGTGCCACTGTAACAACCCTCAACTCAGCCTTAAAACTCTTTCAATTTTTGCACCATCCTTCTTCCCTTTTAACCTTGTACTTGGCCTCCTTCGAGACTGTTATTACAGACTTTGCATGGACCAAAACTTCCCTAGACTAAGGTTCTGTTCAACACATCCAAAACATATATGATTAGCACTATTCCTCAATTCTGAAGCCTCAAAAACACAGGTCCAAAATTTCCACAAAGAAATATGCCCGAAAAAGAGATATCCCTTGGCCTCCTTGCTGTGTTTTTCCTTCACTCTAAAATCTTCACCGAATTCTTTGTTTTTTCACCAAAATTGATGCCAAGAATGAAGTGTCTAATGTTGTATATATAGTGGTTTTTGCAAGCTAAACCGAAAAGGCACATCACTATTTGGAGGCCGACTTGTGTCCTTGAGCATAGGTCGGCTCAATTTTAGAGTTAATTTCCTTAACTTAAAAAATCAATATCTCCCAAACTGTTTGGAGTTTTGGGGCAAGTAAGGGCTTGTTAGAAAGAGTAAAAAATCATCTTTCAGATGATCTAGGTCCCATGCTGAAAGGATGCCTCTAATATTGCAAAACTTATTTTTCTTTGTGACTATCCTTAAATTTGGTGCAGAAAATATTTGGGACAAAATGAGGAGTGTTTGGGACAGAATGAGGTCATTAGGGAATTAATGTGAGGTCTCCACTTTTTATGTCTTTAATCATCATATTTCATCAAGTGATCTCAAATTATTTCATTTTCCATGTAATCACCATATACTTCATCACGTGTGCCACCAATGTCACCATGTCATCAAGATAGTGCAGTGATATGTCATTAACCATATGCAACATGCATCAATTTGTTAGAGTACGGGCTAGGTCATCACAAGGAGAGATTCTTCATCAAGAGTCACTATGAGCATAATTAATAGCTTGACATCTTTATAAGGTTAGAGCAACCTTAGCATCTTCATTAATTTCATCCTTAGCACCTAGGGATTGCATGAGGTTCATTGAGATCATAAGAATATTTTCCATCTCAGATAATACCATATTAACATCAATGACAACCTTGAATAACAATCTCCCCCTTCGTCATTGATGGTAATATTCTTTCCCTTCAACATTCTCTCCCCCTTTGACATCAATGGCAAAAAAAAATGGGTGCTCAAGTACTCCCCCTATCAAGTTGCTTCTCTTTATCATATTTTCTTCATCAATAATAATTCTTTAGAGGTACGATGCTCCCCCTGTCATGGTGCTCTTCTTTCTGGCAATGTGTTCCATGATAGATGTGTTTAAATTTATCCATGGATGAACTAACTCCCCCTTCCTGCATAAACTCCTCTTTCTCAAGAAATATTGCTTGCTTTGTGATCTAATGGAAAACATCTTCAACAATGGTTCACCGGATGAGAAGGGTTTATGTTCTTCAATGCTCCCGAGAGATGATCTAAAAGATGATTGTCTGTTAGGTCCCTATATTACTAGTTTAGCCCCTTATTGTTATTAGTGTATCCCCCTTATTGTTATTATTGCAACCCCTTCTAACCCCAATATAGTTATTATTGTGCCCTTACATTGTTATTGTTAGGTCCGCTAGGATTACATTGTGGCCCCATGGACTCCTATATATAGAAAGGAGGTTTTGTGTATCATCCAAGAATTGTTCACTTGTGTAATGTATTGGAGGTTTTCCCCTCGAATTGGCTTATTTATAAGGCGTTGATATATCTTTTCTTCTATTTCTGGAGCTGTTTTCACAACATTTGGTATCAGAGCTTTAGATTCTAGGGTTTCGCTGCTCCAAACAGGTCATCATGGCATTTTCGCTATAAATTTTTTTCTATGAAGGTTCAGAAGCTAAAATTTTTTGAGTACGAAGCCTAACTCCTGAGGAACATAGTCACAAAAATCAGAGCTTGGTTCGTAAAATTTTCAGAGATATGATCTGTGGAAGTTAGGTTGTTTTGCAGGCTCCTCAGTTTAACCTAAATAGGTCATCACAGTATTTGCGCTATAAAGTTTTTTCTACAAAGGCTCAGAATCTGAAATTTCTAGAGTGTGAAACTAAACTCCTGAGGAACATCTTCACAAAATTTTAGATCTTGGTTCGCAATAATTTCGGAGATATGGTCTGTGGAAGTTAGGACTTTTTCAGGCTCTCGAATTTCATCTCAAAGAGGTGATCGTCATAAAATATTCATAACTCTCTCTCTCTGAGCATTGGATTGGAATTCTGTATAAGGTGTACACAAGCACACAGAATATAGTTTCCTATCTATCAATTTCATAGCCGAAGGGGGAATTAGTGACACATGGCAAGTCATACAAGTTCACTCTACTGAACTAGTCCATAATTAGGTCATCGTAGGAGATTGGGCACAACTTTGTCTTCAAGAATCCAAATCAGGTCAGACTTGTGGCATTCAAAAGAGGATTCATAGGGCTACCTCAGTACCAAATTTTAGATATTGAATATCCAAAATCATAGATATAATTCATTTTCAATATCACGCTCCTCAAAAGCAAGAAAAAGGTGTGTATTTGTTTTCGAATTACATAAGTCTCGTTTGAAAAAAATTAGTTGGAATTTATTCCAAGGGCATATTGAAGAATAGACATCAGTATTGGATTCTAAAATGGCCCCTAAAAATAATTCAACACCCATTAAGCCTTCATAAGACTCTACTATGAATCATGAAGTCAAAGAAACACAACATGAGATATCAAAATTAAAAGAGAAAGTGCACCAAATTTCGCTATCGCAAAGAGCAACAAAAAATGAAATGGAAGTTTTGAAGAAAGGCATGGAAAATAAGATGGATGGTTTGAAGAAAGGCGTGGAAGCTAATATGAATGGTTTGGAAGCTAAGATGGAAGGCATGGAAGTGGGCATGGAAGCTAAGATGGATAGCATGGAATCTAAGATCGATGAAAAAATGGAAAACATAAAAGTAGACATCGAAGGTTTGACAAAGTTGATACAAGAAATGTTTCCTAATTGCGAAAGGATAGTAGAGGAAACTCATGATGAGAAAAAAATAAATGTTAATCATGATTTCATAAACTCTAATGTTGGATGGAATAAATGCCATATTCCAAAGATGGAGATGAGGAATTTTGATGGCAAGGATCTCGTAACATGGATACTACAAATGGAGCAATATTTTGATCTCAATAATGTGCAAAACACAGAAAAGGTACGCATTGCAACTTTACATATAGAAAAAAATACATTTGTATGTATCGATGGATTTTCTCTCGTAAAAAAAAATTCACTTGGTCAATTTTTATGGAGGAAATGATAGCACATTATGAGGATACAAAGAGCAACACCTTCTTTAGCCAATTCATAAATCTCAAACAAAAGGGTTTAGTGGGGGAGCACATTGAGGACTTCCAAAAATTGAATGTAAGGGTAACATATATTCCAGAGGAACACAGGGTTGATCTCTTCATAGGTAATTTAAAGGATAACATCCAACATGAATTTTTTGTTTTGGAACCTGATTCATTAGAGAAGGCATTCAGGTTGGCAAGAAAAATTGAATGTAAAATTATGGCGACAAGGAAGCCTACCACTCACTTCTATAAAGAGGGAAGTGTTGCTACTCCTAGATTTCCACAACCTACAAGGCCGACACCACAACAATTGGAAGAAAAAAGAGCAAAAGGGCTTTGCTACAGTTGTGATAGCAAATACACTAAAGGTCATAAGTGTGCTAAGAAGAAATTATTTTACATAGATTGTGAAGAGGAAGAAGAAAATGAACAAGAAGAGGATATACACCAGGAACCAACCCAAGAAGAGGAAGAAATGAGTTCGACCATATCATGTAATGCATTGGCAGGAATTACCACTCCTCAAACTCTCAAGATAGAAGGACATATCAAGAAGAAAAAGGTAATAGTGTTGATTGATTCAGGTAGTACCCATAATTTTATTCATTGTAAGGTAGCCAAGGAATTGAATTGTTTCCTATACCCAGCACCAGAATGTCAAGTGATGGTCGCAAATGGAGGAACTATAAATTTCTCTGGAAAATGCCATAATATCAAGCTAACCATGGGGGAATATGTATTCAATATTCCAATGCTTTCCATTCCTATGGGAGGTGTTGATGTTGTACTAAGAGCACAATGGTTACAATCTCTGGGGACAGTAGCTTTTAATTTTCAAGAACTTTCCTTGAAATGTTTTTTAGAAGGAAAGGAAGTTGAATTACGGGGTATAGCAGGGAAGCCGGGAAAGATAATAAGCTCTAATTTCATGACAAAGCTTCTAAAGAAAGAACAATGAGGCGTAATTGCACAATTGTGCTCACTAGAAGTTCCAACATCAAAATCATCTATTTCTGCAGATCTCCAAAAAGTCTTGGACAATCATTCTGTTAGCCATCCATAATTTTGACATATTCAAGTGATAGCTAAAATAGGTATTTTGCTTTCAAGAAACAAATTTGAAGCAAATCTGTGAGTTCTTGAAGTCTTGCTATACTCCTTATCCTTCAAAAATCCACCTCTTTGATCTCTTTACTCAAAAATCTCAAAGAAGTCCTGCTGTCTCAAAGAAGGACTATTTTCAGACCCATTTTTCCATCATTTTCCCTTTGAAAAATCCCTCATTCCCCCATCCCTTTTTTCTTCCAAAAACAAATTTTTACCCTTTATATTCCTTCAAAATTCCCTTTAAACCTGATAAAATCCTTTTATTAACGTTTGAATCCCTTTTTCCCCCCTATGGAAATCCTCAAAATTCTTCATTTTCAGTCCAAATCCTTCATTTTAAAATATCAGGCCTTAAGCCCCTTTAAATTAAGCCCTAGCCCCTTTTTCGCCATGCAGCCGGGCTTCGTGACCGAGCGCTAATCCCATCAGCGGTCGGACATCGCTCTTTCAAAATTCCTGCTTCCAAAATTTCATTTTCTTCCAATGGCCGATCCTCCGATGAGATCTGGACCATCCATTCCCCAAGATTCGATGACCATCACACTTCGCACTCCGCTCTCTATCGCTCATCGGCCATTGTATCTCTCTATCACATCGTCCATCGTACATTGCATCGGGCTTCGCCCTTTCCCTTCCGCCTTCCCCTCTCCGCCGATGATCATCCCTTGCCGATGGAATCCTAGCCGTTGATATCTCCCAGATCTTACAGTCCTCACTTCATCACATTTTCGCAATCGCTCCCTCCACATGTCCTCCACCCTTTTGTCTGGATCTCCAATGTGCGCGGCCCCAATTCAATCACAATCATCCATTTCCCCGATCCAATGGCTCCCATTGATCCTCACATTTCAACTCCAGCCAACCAATTTTTCACCCTGCGCATTGAAATTTTTTCTCTGCAACAAAGTAGATGACACCAGCACTGGGTCCCACCTATTTTCCACCTGCTCATCTTTTCTTCCTTCGCATTTGATTTGTAATGTTCCAAATCTGGAATTTTCTACAACAAATAGAATACCTTAAGGTATTCAAAAGTTGGAGAGGTAGTTATATGTATTATAACAGATTTATAACCACTTTTCCTTCAATATTATGTGCATCGGAAACTTTATACAGTAATTTATAAGCCAAAAAGTGGGGAAAAACAACTATTTCAGCCCTAAAATGCTTAATTCCAAGGATGTGCATAAAAATAATCAGGGGGGATGGTTGGATCTGATATATTAGGCTAATAGGGGTCTACATAACGAATTTAAGCTCAAAACAATGCTCCTAGCTATGCTCAATAGTTCCTCCATTCCCGACTAGGCTAGAAAACCCTAATTTCCCATGACTTAATGTATGCAGAAATTTACTGAAGCTCAGACAGCGTGATTTTCTGAAGGTGTTAGTTGTAATAGGTTAATAAAATCATGAAATCAGTTACAAAACACTATTCATGCAGTAGAAGAGAGAAAATTAAGACTTTTATGAGAAAATCCCTCTAAAAGAGGTGCTGCAACAATTGTATTTCATTGTAAAACCTTGACAGCGTTATTTTCTAAAGAATACAGTAGATTTAGGTTAAAAATAATATATAGGACAGATCAGTGTACAAATTATTATATCTATATGAGATATATACACTATATTGTCCCTATTTTACATACCCCTTGGGGTTTTCAGCAAATCATGAAGCATGTGGAGTAGATCTGAAATATTATGCAACAGATCTACAGATTTCTATAGAATTTATGAAGTAAATACATATATGAATATATAATATATATAAGGTACATGGATTGGTTGGCCAATCCATGGATCACCACAGTGAGGGAAGATTCCCAACACCGTAGATCTCTCTCCCAAGAGATAGCTAAATCACCCTGCAACTTCTTCATTGCAGATTGCGCAGTTCAGGAAGGGTAACTATGTAGTAGGCTCTAGAATATGATATGCCCTGATGCCAAGATCTGAAATTATGCTCCAACAGGAGAGGCACTCTTCTAGGAGGTTAAAAGACACACTCCATGAGAAGAGACTCCCCAAAACAATCTAGATCTGAATAGATCTAGATCTCCACTTGCTGCAACTTATAAAAGAAATCAAACCCTCAATAGGATCTGCATTTTAGTTGGAAGTAGAAGCTTGGCCAATTGCCGGATAGTGGATGAGAAATGCAAAACTCTTCCAAGAGCTACTCTATGGAAAGAGGTGGGATTCCCGCCCGAGAACACGCAGTGCTAAGCAGCATTATTCTCAGGCTAAAAAGCCTAGAGAATTAAAAGTAGTCTAAGGAGACTAATTTCTGAATATCTTGAACAACCTCTTCTTGCTTCTCTCCTCTTTCTTTTATAGGATGAAAGTCTTGCAAAACCCTAAATCATCTCAAAGGTTTAGCTCCTTTCACATGTGCATCCTCCTTCTAGATCTGCGCTGAATATTTAGGAGGTACATTGCACTTAGGCAACGCTGTAGATAAGGTCTTGTTGACCTAGTCAATTGTCACAAACCTTTTTCACACATAAGGGGTTTTATCAAAGCAGCCCTGATTTAGCCTTGTTCACATTGGGCATTGATTTACTACATATTTTTTAGGAGTTTATTGATCCTCCCTTACAATCTTATTCATGAACATGAAAATAAAAATGAAATTTAATATTCCTATTACCTTGGGCTAAGTAGGAATATTACCTGATCTCAGTCGTCGATCTCCCAGATTGGACGGTCCAGATCCTGTTTTGCGCCCAATTCACCAATTCTCCCCGGCGTGCAATTCTAACGTGAAATGAGTGGATTTAGAGGGACATGCATCACTCTCTAACATATATCGCATTCCCCAACTCAATACCATTTACTTCTCTGACCCCGCACGAAAACCATTTCTGGTTTTTGCAAAACCACCTATTATTACTTCGCGCCATAATTCAAATTAAAACCGGGTTCTGCCTTCTGGCATGGGTTTTTTCACCTCCGCTGCGTTTATCCTTCTCTGCACTGCTCCTCCACCATCCCAACACCTCTGAAAGTATTTAAATCCAAAGAAAGCAGGTTTTACTTAATTATTGGTTGTTTGTTGCAGGTTTTAATGGTGGATTAATACACAGGCCTCCTACAGCCAAAAAATTCCAGTGGCAAATGGCCGAGGGTGATGATCCTCAAAGGCCAAAGCTAAATGCAGAAAGGGACAAAAGGGTTAATCTCCAGGTCTAGTCAATGTGTCATGAGCGTTGATTATTCAGTTAGAACCCTCCAGCATAGAAAGAGACACCTGTGCATAAAGATCAAGTGAGAATCGAAGATCAAAGGGAGATAAAGATAGCACAAAGGATTATGAAGTTAGAAAGCAGAATCAGGCCATAGAACACAATTTAAGGGATTAAATTGAGGAAAGTTAGGCTAAAGTAGCCTCGAATACATCAAAAGGAAGTAGTTATTCACTTGATAAATCAAACTGACACCTTTTGCCTACTCTTTATCTGTAAAGTAAACAAACATTTATTTCACAAAAGAATATATTTTAAGTTGTCATAAGAGTTAATGTAAATATGAGGATAAAGCCTTAAATTCAATATTTTCACCTATATTTATCTCAGAAATTAAGACAAAATTATTTAATAGAGAAGTAGCTGCAGATATTCTTACCTTATGCCCTGCATGGTTTTCAAGGCTAGGAATGCATTTACTCTGTAATTAATAACATTTTGAACCCTGGAAGAGTTTCACCTCCTCATTTTCAGCATAAATACTGCATTGGAACTCATTGTAAATTTTGGATTTTTATGACTGATGCTAGAATAATACATAGTCCTTTGAAGCTCTTGAAGAGAAATTGATGTATTGGAACTCATGCATGATCTGATTTTCTTATTGATGGAGAAGGATTGTTTGAAGGATCCATAGGCTTGGTTGATGGTGAAGTTTCCTTTTGTTTATGTTTTCTAGTTTCCATTATGTTTTCCATCTTGCTATGTTGCAGTAGGACAAAGAATTTAGATTAAGAAATATTTTCTAATGGCACCTTAAATTTGTTTGTCCTTCACTGCCTCAATGTTTTCTTCTACTAAGATACATTAGATAAATCATTTCTTTCTCTCTAACAAGTTCTTAGCTCGTCCATTTCTTGAATAAATTAGATCAGTTAGCATCAATTATGATTTATGGTTAGACCTGCATATTGTTGCCACTGAAATATTCCGTTCTTGGAATCATCTCTTTAAAGAACCTTTGTCTAGGTTTGCCAAAGAAGTTTGTTTAAAATCATACTCTTTGCCTTTACTTAGCTAAAATTGTTTTAAGGAAACCTTATAGCTGTAACTTTGGATGTTATATTTTTCTCTCCTTCTATGCTTATAGTTTTTTTTTTTTTTTTTTTTTTTTTTTTTTTTTTTTTTTCGGGGAAAAAATTGGTAACCTTTTATTTATAAAAATGAAAAGTTACGCATAGCATATGCATTGAAGCATTTTCAGAAATTTCCCATTGGGCTCATGTGCTCTTGCACACAATGCGTTGTAGCAAGGCTACCTTGCATTCAGAGAAAAGAAAGAAAAAAGAATGAGAAAAGAGAAGAGATAGAGGGGCAGAAAAACTGGAAACTGCTAGATCGTGGGAAAAGTGTCCCAAAAATCAGGTTTTTCTCCCTTTCTTCTTCTCAACCTTGCGCCATTCGCCCTGAGATGGCTCGCAAGTGGCAAGGACAATCTGATTTTATGCACTTTTGGTTCCTGTATCCTTGTCCGAATCTAAAGTTTCTGATGTATGGTGTCTTTTGATCCCTCCACTGCCCATGTCCACTGCATTCCTATCTGATTGATTCGTCTGAAGATGTGGATCCACTAGTGCAGTTGTGTCCTTTGTTTGTGCCTCTGGTTCCTGTGTAGTCTGCTTATTTCCTGGTGGGGCTAGTTCCTCTTCTTCTTCTAACTCATCCTCCTCTGAATCAGGAGGGGGAAATTGCCAGCCTTTCCTCTGCTTCCTGTTCGGTTTCTTTTTGTTGTTGGCTTTCTTAATTTCTGGGCATGTATTTTGTAAGTGTCTTGTCATCCTGCAATTTCTGCATCTGAACGTAGTATTCTCGTAATCTAGTGATTGCAACCAATTTTGTTGCTTGTAAATCAGCAAAATGTTCTCTGGTAGTCCTTTGCTTAAATCTACCTCCACGCAGATCCGGGAAAAGGTGAAGATTCGTTGTTCTAATCTTTCCATGTCTATTTTAATGTAACGCCCAAGACTGTTCCCAATGCTCTCGAGAACCTGATCATTCCAGAAATGAAGGGGTAGCTTGTAAAGTCTCACTCATACTGGCAGTCTGGAAACTGTCATAGTGTTGGGGTCAAAATCTGGAAACCATGGAATGATAAACAACCCCGTGGATCCCCAGAACCAAGGCCCCTCTCTGATTATGATATCCCTTTCCTCCGAGGTTTGAAATTTAACGATAAAAAATCCCTTAGAACAGAGATGTATTTCACATTCTAGGGACCATTGGGTGAAGATCCAGTGGAAAAGGTCCATGGGTTTGGGCCAGAAGTAGTTGAAGCGGCATATTAATGCTTGGGCTTCATATGTCTTGATATGCTCCTCTGTTGCTGAACTGTTGATTTTTAGAGCAGGGGTTTTTTCCTGTTGTTCAACTATGTAAGGCCTCGGCGTATTTCCAGCTTGTTCTGGAGCTGTGCCGACTCCTTTTTTCCCCTGTGGAATATTTTTGTAGGAGGGACCACCATTTGTTTGCCTGGGCGTGCTCTGGTTCACAGCACCCCCTCGCAGGCGCAGATTTAGGGTGATGGTACTCTCTGCTCTTATGGCGTAATCCTTTAAGAGCCTGCAGTCCTGGAGGGAACTGTGCCCGTTAACCAGATGTTGTATCGGTACTGGGTAGCCCGTCATACCCCAAATTTGATGCTTGAGTTGCAGGATAGAGGTGTCATCGTTTACCCAGGCTAAACGTGGCTTACACACTGGCGGTTTGATAAAGATTCGAAAAGGAGGAGAGTATAGAGGGAAAGAGTTCTTACCTATGGAGTGGGATTCAGAGAACGATTTTGTTGAGGTTGGTCCCTACTTATACCGATCCCTTCTCGTCTCTGCCTCTCCTATCTTCTGAATCAATAGAGGGTTCTGCTTATCGAGCTTAGGCACCTTTTCTCCCGGAGGAGAGGAATAGAAATTGCTGAACTCTATTCCTGCATGGCTGCCAGATTCCTTGAAAACTATCGATCGCGCCTTTGCAGCCTCTTCATCCTGTAGAGAACCCCCCCTGGGCAGATCCAAGGCAGATTGGAGATGGATCAATTTCTGGTAGATCCGATCTTCCTTGCCGCTGCAGGATTTGCCTGGGGCAAGATCCGCAAACATTTTATCAGGTTTAAGAAACCCCGAATCGCCAGCTTGTGAGCCGCACCACCTATCCAGCCTTGGAATATTTGCTCTCCCTTGATGCAGACCCCATGGAGTAGTGGGCGCAACGGCAGCTCCAACAGAGGCGTTATTCGCAGAGATTTTTGAGCTGAGCTCATTGACAGAGTTGTGAACTCCGAGCAAGCAAGAGCCAAGGCGAGACGCTGCCAGATCCAGACCAGAAGCCACGACTACGGGGGAAGCTTTGTTGGGTACAGGATCTGCGCAGACCTTGACGGCGGCGGCAGAGCACAAAGAAACCCTAGCGCGTTCCATCCTCCTTGCCTCTTGATCTTCTTATAGTTACTTGTGTATCTTAAATGGTTTTATGCTCTAGATGATAAAATCTTTGAAAGTTGGATAATTTTCTTACCTTTCTAAGTTTTTATCTAAATGTTTGTCTTGGTTAATTATCTGTTTTCAGTCTGAAATCAAATGGATTAGGTTCTGCTTATGCCTTTGATTCTCTTGTTGTTCTTATCAATTTTCTAACTCCCTCAGTTTACAAGTATATAAAGGATTCGATTTTAGCCCTTTATTAGTTTGTTGTTGTCAATCTTTATGTCCATTTCATAAATCCTTCATAACCTTAAAAGATCCACCAACCAAGTAAACTTGCCCTGCAAATGCTCTTAAAAACCATTGATGAACTTATCTGGACCTTGTTAGACTCCATTTCCCAATGACTTAACAATCTTCCATGTTTCCTATCTAAAATATATCAAAGTAACATACCCAACCAAAAAACAATCAAAATACCTTGCACTTAAAATCTAGCCTAAAATCAACCCTAATCAGTAAACAAGACATATCTTTGCACACATTGAGAGATCCCTCTCCGAATCCAGGAAGGCCATGTCCTTGGATTCCAAAGCTTGGTTTGATGTTACCCTTGTCAATTTGTATCTCAATCAATCTAGCAAATTATGGGGAGCTAACATAATGGCGATCACGGTGGGACTGAGTTCATAGTAGCCTGAAAAACTCTTATAGACTCATATACATTGCTAGTTTGACTTAAGAACCAACCCATAGCCAGAGTAGAAACTAATTACTTCATCATCCTAGCAAGATAATGACTTAGTTAGGGGATACTCATTAACCTTAAGGCTGCATAAAGGAACTAAAAACCCAAAAGTACTCCCTAGATTGATTTTTTATCAAGAATTTGGTGGTGGACCATTGTATACATAACTTCAAAAATTTCAAAAAAAATCCACCTGGTGACTCCACTAGCCTCCAGTAGGCCTTCCTCATCCCACTAGTCCCATAGGTTTTTCTAGGATTGCATCAAATCAGTCCAAAATAGTTTTTAAGGCCTAGTCATACCTTGTGTGAATAAAGAGATCTAGCTTCACAAAGGATCTATACCAGATCACACCTGGACCCAAATCCTCCTGTCGTAGTTGATAACCTAGAAAATATTTTGTGGAAAAATCCTAAAGATGGAAACTCACCCACTGTTAGGACAATCCATAGAGCAAGTTCTGCACCGAAACACCTTACAGTTTCACAAGATCCTCATTTTTATTTTCACCATACCAAGAACCTATTCAACACCAAGTCACAAAGTAGATTTGACCAAGCTGACTTTGAGCCCATAGATTTGTAGCAAAGCTCCAGTAGAGAAGCTTCTCCTTCCACTCCACCTGATTTTCAACTTCTACATCACCTCAACCCTTTTCATCTCAAATCTACTCAGAATCAGTCTTCCGATCCAAATACCTCATTCTTCTAGTCCAAATACCTCAACTACACCCATCCATACCATGAGTGTGCAAACCACCTCACTCCATCCTCCTCCACCTCTCACAAATCCTCCCCTTGTAAATCAGCCTTTGTTTCCTTTCCCTTCCATCATTACCTTTTCCAAATGACTACCAGTCTAAAGTCCTTCACTTATTAGGGACTGAATCTATTACTTCTCAAAAACATGTAGATAGAATTAATGATGCTTTTAACTATATGGAGATAGAAGAAGAAACCATAAAAATGAGGATTTTTGCTCAGAGCCTAGGGGGAGAACCCAAGAAATGGTTTAAAGACTTACCTCCCAACATCATTCATGATCTCCCTACGCTATACCAAACCTTTGTGAACAAATGGGAAATCAAGAAGAACCCCCTCCAAATTCTGTTCGAGTATAACAATCTTAAGAGAAATTCAGGAGAAAGTGTTCATGACTACTTTACTAGGTTTAACAGTGTTTGCAACGCTCTCCCACCTCACATAAAACCTCCCCAAGGCTTGGCCTTAGTAAAATATCCCGAAGGCTTTGATGCTGATATGGCCTATCAACTAAGAGAGAGAGATTACCTAACTCTAGAAGACATGACAAAGGGGGCTGTAAGTGTAGAGGCCAATTTGATGGAGAAAAGGGCTAGGGTGAGATCAGAAAAAAGGATGACTTATAGAGATCACACAACACCTGCACCCTCCTCTTCCGACACCAAACTTGACTCCATAGTTAGGACAATGGAGAGGATGATGGAAAAATTCAGTTTGAATGAGAGAACACCCCCTAGGGAAAATCAAGCCAATCTTCAAAAAAGGAATACAAATCAAAATTTTAGAAGAGACCCACCTCCATTCAGACAAAGAGAGAGTGACCAACAAATCAGACCCCCTTTCCAAGACAACTATGTAGATGAAGAAGAAAGAGAGCTTGAGCAGTTGGAAGAAGACCATGTAAATATCATAGGTTCGAATGATGAGGATAACACATTCCTTACCAAAGAAGAAAAAAGGATGTTTTCCTCAAAACTACATGAGAAATCATATGAAGATTCCGAAGACTATAGATTAGGATTTGAGAATGCCATAGTGGAATTCCATAGGCAGTATAACCTTAAAAGCAAAAAGAGTCAATATGTTCCTACAACAAATCAGCCAAACGTTGTTGTTAGAAAGACCTCTGAAACTATTCCTAAAAAAACAGCAAAAAGCAGAAATACTACGGCTAAGAAGATTGAACTAAACAAGCAAAAGACTAGCCAGCCTAGTAATGACTCAAGCTGCCCTAGTACTTCAAATAGTGGCCCTGAAAAAACCTTACTGTCCAAACCATCAAATCAGAATCAACAAATTAAAAATGTAGAAAATTTCATGGATGATAAAACTGATGTAAATGCAATAAAGACACCTGTGCCTTTCAGTTTTGAGGGGGAGATTGCCAAAATCAAGATCACTATACCCGTCACTGAATTGGTAACCCAAAAGGTATATAGATCCCAAATTTTCAAAGTGTTAAACATAGGCAAGGATACTGATACCTTAAACTTAACTGATGATAAACCAGAACTGTTGTTTGGTCCTGAAGTAGAGGGAAGATATCAAGAAGGAGCAGTCCCTCCTTTCTATGTAAGTCTGAACATACATGACAAAATTCTGCATAATGCTATGCTAGACTCTGGTGCCTCACAAAATCTCATGCCAAAGGTTGTGACGGAGATATTGGGCCTATAAATCACAAAGCCCTACAAATAATTGTATTCTTTTGATTCCAGTAGGGTTAAGTGTTTGGGCCTAATCAAGGATATGTGTGTCAATCTGACACAAATCCCCTTTAAGAGTCTAGTCATGGATATAGTTGTGGATGACATCCCCCCAAAGTATGGCATGCTTTTATCTAGATCATGGGGGGCCAAAATCCAAGGCAACCTTCAAATGGACATTATGCCACCATCCCAGTCTTCAATCAAACAAGAATATTGTACCGGGAATCCCACATGAAATACATGGTGAGTAACATAGATAGGCCAAATAACACACCAGTATATTCCATTCACTCAGACCTTGACTCCTTCATCCTGTACAATAAAAATTACATAAGTGAACAAGTGAATGACAATGAGAGAGAACTAAGTCCCCCAAAACAATCAAACCAGCTCTCTAATCAAGAAAATGACTCCCAAAACTCTAGCAGCCCCGAAGTATAGAACATTGACAAAAGTGAAATGGACACCCTTTAGCATATGAGCTTTGATGGTTCTTATGGTAAGGCTGGATCAGGGGCTGGTGTTTGGATCCACAACATAAATGAAGGCCATTCCTATAGGTTAGATTTTTGATGCACCAATAATGTTGCAGAGTATGAGGCTCTCCTTATTGGTCTATACTTACTTAAAAATCTCAAAGCCAAGAAAATATTGATCCAAGGAGATTCTGAACTAATCATCAATCAAATTAAGGGAGAATATTCAGCCAAGAACCCTAGGTTAAGGGAATATAGAAATGTTTCCCTAGACCTTTTCAAAACCTTTGAGAAATATGAGCTTGCTTTCATCCCTAGGGCCCAAAACTGCCTTGCCAATGAGCTTGCCTTTGCTGCCAACAATTTCTCTTTACCTTATGAAAATAATCAATGCCTCATCAAAATAAATAATAGGCCTACTGTACCAGAAAACTTGAACCATTGGCAAGTGTTTGACAATGATGACCAAATAGATTATTTTCTGCAATCCAGAAATGACTTTGCAAGCACAAAACAGAGTTTGAGATTTGAAAGAAATAATTCTGCTGAAAAAGAAACTCCCAAAATGGAGTTGCGCTTTGATGATGATATAAACCACCTTCAAAACCCTTGTGTTGCAGAAGTATTTGATAAATCAGATCAAAGAGAACTTGAAATTTTGCAGTACAAATATGACACCTTTCCAAGAGGCCTTACACCACTAGAAGAGTTGTTTGATTTAATGATGTATCTAAAAAACCCAAGATGGAACCCACTGAAACAAATGTAGAAGAGTGTAACATTGGAGGGATGAAAGAGCCCAAAATAATCAAGCTGTCAAAAACTCTCCCATCTCACACAAAACAGAAATACATTGAGCTTTTTAGAGAATTTAAATATGTGTTTGCTTGGGGGTATGAAGACTTGAAATCCTATGACACCAAAATCATCCAACATAAAATTCCTCTCAAAGAAAATCAGAAACCAGTTAAATAAAATTTGAGAAGAATAAACCCCCTCTTGTTACTCTTAGTTGAAAAAGAAATAAAAAAGATGTACGATGCTGGGATCATAGTCCTTGTCCGATACTCAGAATGGGTGTCCAACCTTGTGTCAGTTAGGAAGAAGACTGAGGAAATCAGGCTTTGTATTGACTTCAGAAATTTGAACAAAGCCTCCTTGAAAAAAAATTACCCCTTGCCTAAAATGGATCACATACTCCAAAAATTAGTTGGTTCACAAAGAATCTCATTACTAGATGGCTTCTCAGGTTATAACCAAGTTCTAGTCTTTCCAAGTGACCAAATTAAAACTGCTTTCACTACAACTTGGGGTACGTTCATGTATGTTAAAATTCCATTCGGTTTAATGAATGCAGGGGCTACTTTCCAAATGGAAATGGACATAGCCTTTTCAGAAGACATAGGTTACTTCATAGTCATATACCTTGATGAAATCACTGTCTACTCTAAGACTGATGAGGAGCCCTTAGTCCACTTGAGAAAAGTCTTTGAAAAATTTAGAAAGTATGGCCTGTCTCTAAATCCTAAGAAAACTTTGTTTGGCCTTCAGGAAGGAAAACTCTTAGGTCACATCATCTCTGAGGAAGGAATCGAGATAGATCCCAAAAGAATAGAAGGCATCTTAAAAATCATCCATCCTAGGAACATTAAAGAGCCGCAATATTTCATTGGAAATATTAACTTCCTAAGAGGATTCATCCCTAACCTTACTGAGCTCCTAAGAAATATCACGAATATGTTGAAAAAGGAAGTAGGAGTGAAGTGGAATATGGAAGCAAAACAATCTTTTGAGCTGGTAAAACAAGCACTCATACAAACACCAGTCTTAATCAGCCCTGATTTCACCAAGGACTTTTACATTTTCTCCTTTGCCTCTGAACATACTGTGGCAGCATTATTGTTGCAAAAGAACATCATGGGGCAAGAGAAGCCCATAGATTTCTTCAGCAAAGCCTTAAGGGATGCCCCTCTATATAACATTATGGAGAAACAAGCCTTTTCCTTAATCAAAGCTTTGAAGGATTTTAGAGTTTATATTTTGAATTCACATATCATAGCCTTTGTCCCAAACACAGTTGTCAAAGATATACTTAATCAAGACCCTGATGGTAAAAGGGGCAAGTGGATTTCCACCATTTTAGAATATGATTTGGAAATCAAACCCACTAAATTGATTAAAGGACAAGGAATTGCAAAACTTATGGCTAACTCAAATTTCCAAGCTCTAGACATGAATATGGTTGGCATGTTAGAAGAAACTGAAGAAATTACAACACCATACATTGAAGAAATGTCTCTAAATTCACCTTGGTATGCTGATATTATTTATGTGCTTCTTTATCTCAATGCTCCCCCTTCTTTGCCAAAAACTAAAGCAAGATTCTTAAAACAGAAAACATTAAATTTTTCATTTTAGATGGAGTGTTATACTGGAAGAGTTTCGCTGGTTTGCTACTTAAATGTTTTCTTGAAGATGATGCAGAGGAAATCATGCATGAATTACATGAGGGAGAATGTGGGGGTCACCTCTATTGGAAGACCACAGCCAACAAGATCCTTAGAGCTAGCTACTATTGGCCTACCGTTTTTCCCGATACTCACAAACTTGTCATGACTTTCCATAAATGCAAAATCTTTGATGGAAAAAGAAAGATTCTACACTTGCCTCTACATCCCATCAGTGTCGAAGCCCCTTTTCAACATTGGGGATTAGACTTCATAGGTGAGATCCATCCTACCTCATCTTCCCAACATAAGTGGATCCTCACTAGCACTGATTACTTCACCAAATGGATAGAAGCCATCCCTTCTAGAAACGCCACTAACTCAGTTATCATCAAATTCCTTGAAACCAACATCCTATCCAAGTTTGGTTGTCCTAAGAAGGTAATCACCAATAACATTGCTGCCTTTACATCTAAGCAAATGGTGGACTTTTTCTGTAAATATCACATCACCCTCGGTCACTCCACCGCTTATTACCCACAAGGTAATGGACTAGCTGAGTCCTCTAACAAGAGCTTGGTAAAAATCATTAAGAAGCTCTTAGAACAAAATAAAAAAGCATGGCATAGCAAACTAGTGCATGCACTATGGGCTGATAGACTAATTACCAAGAAATCTATTGGTATGCCTCCCTATCAATTAGTATATGGCATGGATGCAGTTTTCCCCACCTCTTTAGGAGTCCCAGTCATGAAGCTTCTTCAAGAAGTTCAGTCAGAAGAAAATTACATGCAGAGGAGGCTGAACCAAACTATTCATTTGCAGAAGTCAAGGGAAGAAGTTTACAAAAGGACAGAAGCTATCCAAGACAATATCAAGAAAATATTTGATAGAAGAACCAAGGCAAATGATTTCCAGATTGGAGACAGGGTTCTGAAATGGGATTCAAGAAGGGAGGACAAAGGCAAACATGGTAAGCTTGAAAATCTATGGAAAGGCCCCTATATCTTTGATTCGGTGAGAGGCAAAAATGCTTTCTTTTTGAAGGAGCTTGATGGAATTGAAATGTTTGGAGGTCCTGTCAATGGAAGGATGCTCAAACACTATTTCTGTTAAGAGTCTTAGTTTCAAAATTTTATTCATTGTTCATAACACAGTTAAAAGGAAATTATGCAAAATACAAAAACAATAAAAAGAAAAGAAAATAAAAAGAGGGCAGATTCAAAAGAGGTACAACCCCATACCCAAAAAAGAGAAGTTCTGAAAGTGTGCAAGTCTAAATTCCACTATTGATTCAAAGGGATATTTTGTTCAGTTATCTAGCCTAATCCTGGTTGAACATGCTTTAAATTTATGTTGATAAGTTAGTAGAAACTTTGATTAATAAAACATTATTTCAGACTTAACTTATTCAAAGAAAGATATATTAGGAGATTGAAATGATACTGGTTCCACATGCTTAAAATAGAACCAAATAGATAGATAAAGATGCCTCACAAAACACAAATCATGGCCTTATCTTTCTGATTTACTTTTATGCAAAATAATGTTTGTGTGCAAGCTCAAATGCCACTACTTGTAATTATTCAATCATACAGCCTAAACATGATTGACTAAATTTGAATTTCATGCTGATAGGTTAGTGAAGAAGATTTTCCAAACTGCATAATCTTGGCTTATCAGTAGAATAGATTAGGATAGAAAAGAATGGTTCAAACAAACTCAAAATCTGAACCAAGAAAAGGAAAAAGATAGCTCTAAATAGATCAAAACCAGAGCTGGAAAAAGAATAGAAGGATGTTTATAATTTTTAGATCTTAAGCCTTCACAATTTTGCTTTATTTTTCTGCAAATAAAGTCTATGTGCAGCTTGTACATAAAGCCATAGACACCATAGCAAATCAGACTGCTTAATCCTGATTTAGCTATGTTTTAAATTTCTGTTTTAGAATATAGAGAATGCAGATCTGTCAAACAGCTTAATCTTGACAGATAGTAATATAGGTAGAAATAAAAGAGTTCAAATGTTTAATCTGGACTCTCAGAAGAAATAAGGATAGATTTAGATTAGTTTTTCATGTTTTCAAAAGAAAAAAATGTTGATGTTAAAGGTTTGCAAGTCCAAGTGCACCTTATGAAGAAAAAATGTTAGGAAGTAGGCTGTGTAGGTAGTTGTCTCGGAAGAAATTGATTTGTTATGATAAAATATTGATCATCTTTTTAAGCAACAGTGATCAAAGGAGAATGAGGTTGTCAAAATACAAGGCACTGGTCTATTTTCTAGAGATATATCTCTGAGGTTCTTGACACCTCCAAGGAGCTGCCCTCCCCAAGTGGAGCCACTGTTAGCCATCCATAATTTTGACATATTCAAGTGATGGCTAAAATAGGTATTTTTCCTTCAAGAAACAAATTTGAAGCAAATTTGTGAGTTTTTGAAGTCTTGTTATGCTCCTTATCCTTCAAAAATCCACCTCTTTGATCTCTTTACTCAAAAATCTCAAAGAAGTCTTGTTGTCTCAAATAAGGACTGTTTTCAGACCCATTTTTCCATCATTTTCCCTTTGAAAAATCCCTCATTCCCCCATCTCTTTTTTCTTCCAAAAACCCTTTTTGCCCTTTATTTTCCTTCAAAATTCCCTTTAAACCTGATAAAATCCTTTTATTAAGGTTTGAATCCCTTTTTTCCACCTATCAAAATCCTCAAAATCCTCCAAAATTATTCATTTTCAGTCCAAATCCTTCATTTTAAAATATCAGTCCTTAAGCCCCTTTCGCTTAAGCCCTAGCCCCTTTTCCGCCATGCCACCAGGCTCCGTGGCCGAGCGCTAAGCCCATCGACAGTCAAACATCTCTCTTTCCAAATTTCCACTTCCAAAATTTCATTTTCTTCCAATGGCCGATCCTCTGATGAGATCTGGACTGTCCATTCCCCAAGATCCGATGGCCATCACACTCCGTGCTCCGCTCTCTATTGCTCATCGGCCATCACATCTCTCTATCGCATCGGCCATCGCACATCACATCGGGCTTCACCCTTTCCCTTCCGCCTTTCCCTCTCCGCCGATGATCATCCCCCGCCAATGGAATCCTAGTCGTTGATCTCTCCCAGATCTTACGGTCCTCGCTTCATCACATTTTTGCAATCGCTCCATCCACATTTCCTCCTGCCGTCTGTCTGGATCTCCGATGTATGCGGCCTTGATTCAATCACAGCCGTCCATTTCCCTGATCCAACGACTCCCATTGATCCTCACATTTTAACTCCACCCAACCAATTTTCACCCCGCACATTGAATATTTTGCTCCACGACAATGTAGCTGATGCCAGCACTGGGTCCCACTGGGTCCCACCTATTTCCCACCCACACATATTTTCTCCCTTCGCATTTGATCTCAATCGTCGATCTCCCAGATCGGACGGTCCAGATCCTGTTTCGCGCCCAATTCACCAATTCTCCCCAGCGCGCAATTCTAATGTGAAATGAGTGGTTTTATAGGGACACGCGTCACTCTCTAACATGTATCACGTTCCTCCAGCTCAATACCATTTACTGCTTTGACCCCGCGCGAAAACCATTTCCGGTTTTCACAAAACCACCTACCATTACTTCGCGCCATAATTCAAATTAAAACCTGATTCTGCCTTCCGCCATGGGTTTTTCCACCTCCGATGCATTCATCCTTCTCTGCACTGCTCCTCCACCATCCCAATGCCTTTGAAAGTAGTTAAATCCAAAGAAAGTAGTTTTTACTTAATTATTGGTTGTTTGTTGCAGGTTTTAATGGTGGATTAATACATAGGCCTCCTACAGCCAAAAAATTCTAGTGGCAAAGGGCCGAGGGTGACGATCCTCAAAGGCCAAAACTAAATGCAGAAAGGGACAAAAGGGTTAATATCCAGGTCTAGTCAATGTGTCATGAGTGTTGATTATTCAGTCAGAACCCTCTAGCACAGAAAGAGACACCTGTGCATAAAGATCAAGTGAAAGTCGAAGATCAAAGGGAGAAAAAGACAACACAAAGGATTATGAAGGAAGAAAGTAGAATCAGGCCATAGAACACAGTTTAAGGGATTAAATTGAGGAAATTTAGGCTAAAGCAGCCTCAAATACATCAAAAGGAAGTAGTTATTCACTTGATAAATCAAACTGACACCTTTTACCTACTCTTTATCTGTAAAGGCAACAAACAGTTATTTCACAAAAGATTATATTTTAAATTTTCAGAACAGTTAATGTAAAGATGAGGATGAAGCCTTAAAGTCAATATTTTCACCTATCTTAATCTCAAAAATGAAGACAAAATTATTTAACAGAGAAGTAGCTGCAGATATTCTTACCTTATGCCCTGTGTGGTTTTCAAGGCTAGGAAGCATTTACTCTGTAATTAATAACATTTTGAACCCTGGAAGAGTTTCACCTCCTCATTTGTAGCATAAATACTGCATTGGAACTCATTGTAAATGTTGGATTTTGATGACTGATGCTGGAATAATACATAGTCCTTTAAAGCTCTTGAAGAGAAATTGATGTCTTGGAACTCATGCATGATCTGATTTGCTTGTTGATGGAGAAGGATTGGATCCATAGGCTTGGTTGATGGTGAAGTTTTATTTTGTTTATGTTTTCTAGTTTTCCATTATGTTTTCCATATTTCTATGTTGCAGTAGGACAAAGAATTTAGATTAAGAAAATTTTTCTAATGGAAGTTTAAATCTGTTTCTCCTTCACTGCCTTAATTCTTTATTCTGTTAAGATACATTAGAGAAATCATTTCTTGCTCTCTAACAAGTTCTTAGCTCGTCCATTTCTTGAATAAATTAAATCAGTTAGCATCAATTATGATTTATGGTTAGCCCTGCATATTGTTGCCACTTAAATATTCCGTTCTTGGAATCATCTCTTTAAAGCACCTTTGTCTAGGTTTCCCAAAGAAGTCTGTTTAAAATTATACTCTTTGCCTTTACTTAGCTAAAATTGTTTTAAGGAAACCTTATAGCTGTAACTTTGGATGTTAGAGTTTTCTCTCCTTCTATGCTTATAGTTACTTGTGCATCTTAAATGGTTTTCTGCTCTAGATGATAAAATCTCTGAAAGTTGGATAAGTTTCTTACCTTTCTAAGTTTTTATCTAAATGTTTGTCTTGCTTAATTATTTGTTTTCAGTCTGAAATCAAATGGATTAGGTTCTACTTATGCCTTTGATTCTCTTGTTGTTCTTATCAATTTTCTAACTTCCTCAGTTTACAAGTATATAAAGGATTCGGTTTCAGCCCTTTATTAGTTTGTTGTTGTCAATCTTTATGTCCATTTTATAAATCCTTCATAACCTTAAAAGATCCACCAACCAAGTAAACTTGCCTTGAAAATTCTCTTAAACACCATTGACGAACTTATCTGGACCTTGTTAGACTCCATTTCCCAATGACTTAACAATATTCCATGTTTCCTATCTAAAACCTATCAAAGTATCATACCCAACCAAAAAACAATCAAAATACCTTGCACCTAAAATCTAGCCTAAAATCAACCCTAATCATTAAACAAGACATATCTTTGCACACATTGAGAGATCCCTCTCCGAATCTAGGAAGGCCATGTCCTTGGATTCCAAAGCTTGGTTTGATGTTACCCTTGTCAATTTGTATCTCAATCAATCTATAAAATTATGGGGAGCTAACATAATGGCGATCACGGTGGTACTGAGTTCATAGTAGCCTGACAAACTCTTATAGACTCATATACATCCCTAGTTTGACTTAAGAACCAACCCATAGCCAGAGTAGAAACTAATTACTTCATCATCCTAGCAAGATAATGACTTAGTTAGGGGATACTCATTAACCTTAAGGCTGCATAGAGGAACTAAAAGCCAAAAAGTACTCCCTAGATTGATTTTTTATCAAGAATTTGGTGGTGGACCATTGTATACATAACTTCAAAAATTTCAAAAATAATCCACCTGGCGACTCCACTAGTCTCCAGTAGGCCTTCCTCATCCCACTAGTCCCATAGGTTGTTCTAGGATTGTGTCAAATCAGTCCAAAAAAAATTTTAAGGCCTAGTCATAACTTGTGTGAATAAAGAGATCTAGCTTCACAATGAATCTATACTAGATCACACCTGGACCCAAATCCTCCTACCGTAGTTGATAACCCAGAAAATATTTTGTGGCAAAAACCTAAAGATGCAAACTCACCCACTGTTAGGACCATCCATAGAGCAAGTTATGCACCGGAACACCTTATAGTTTCACAAGATCCTCAGTTTTATTTGCACCATACCAAGAACCTATTCAGCACCAAGTCACAAAGTAGGGTTGACCAAGCTGACTTTGAGCCCATAGATTTGCAGCAAAGCTCCAGTAGAGAAGATTCTCCTTCCACTCCACCTAATTTTCAGCTTCTAGGTCACTTCAACCCTTTTCATCTCAAATCTACTCAGAATCAGTCTTCCGGTCCAAATACCTCAACTACACCCATCCATACCATGAGTGTGCAAACCACCTCACTCCATCCTCCTCCACCTCTCAAAAATCCTCCCCTTGTAAATCAACCTTTGTTTCCTTTTCCTCCCATCATGGCAGCCTGGTATGCTCCACTGGATCTACAACAACCACTATTACCTTTTCCATATGAATATCAGTCCAAAATCTCTCACTTCTTAGGGACTGAATCCATTACTACTCAAAAACATGTTGATAGAATTAATGATGCTTTTGACTATATGGAGATAGAAGAAGAAACCATAAAGATGAGGATTTTTGCTCAGAGCCTAGGGGGAGAACCCAAGAAATGGTTTAAAGACTTACCTCCCAACATCATTCATGATCTCCCTACGCTATACCAAACCTTTGTGAACAAATGGGAAATAAAGAAGAACCCCCTCCAAATTATGTCCGAGTATAACAATCTTAAGAGAAATCTGGGAGAAAGTGTTCATGACTACTGCACTAGGTTTAACAGTGTTTGCAACACTCTCCCACCTCACATAAAACCTCCCGAAGGCTTTGATGCTGATATGGCCTATCAACTAAGGGAGAGAGATTACCTAACTCTAGAAGACATGAAAAAGGGAGTTGTAAGTGTAGAGGCCAATTTGATGGAGAAAAGGGCTAGGGTGAGATCCAAAAAAAGGGTGA
Organism: Pinus albicaulis; assembly: GCA_034641835.2. Classification (NCBI taxonomy): domain Eukaryota; kingdom Viridiplantae; phylum Streptophyta; class Pinopsida; order Pinales; family Pinaceae; genus Pinus; species Pinus albicaulis. The sequence goes on along the minus strand of CM076575.1, from coordinate 1,159,382,955 downwards.
CTTATAAAGATGACACAACACCTGCACCCTCCTCTTCTGACACCAAACTTGACTCCATAGTTAGGAAAATGGAGAGGATGATGGAAACATTCAGTTTGAATGAGAGAACACCCCCTAGGGAAAATCAAGCCAATCTTCAAAATAGGAATAGAAATCAAAATTTTAGAAGAGACCCTCCTCCATTCAGACAAAGAGAGAGTGACCAAAAAATCAGACCCCCTTTCCAAGACAAATATGTAGATGAAGAAGAAAGAGAGCCTGAGCAGTTGGAAGAAGACCATGTAAATATCATAGGTTCGGATCATGAGAGTAACACATTCCTTACCAAAGAAGAACAAAGGATGTTTTCCTCAAAACTACAGGAGAAATCATATGAAGATTCTGAAGACTATAGATTAGGATTTGAGAATGCCATAGTGGAAGTCCATAGGAAGTATAACCTTAGGAGAGAAAAGAGTCAAGATGTTCCTACAACAAATCAGCCAAATGTTGCTGTTAGAAAGACCTCTGAAACTATTCCTAAAAAAACAGAAAAAATCACAAATACTACGGCTAAGAAGACTGAACTAAACAAGAAAAATACTAGCCAACCTAGTAATGATTCAAGCTGCCCTAGTACTTCAAATAGTGGCCCTGAAAAAACCTTACTGTCCAAACCATCAAATCAGAATCAACAAATTAAAAATCTAGAAAATTGCATGGATGATAAAACTAATGTAAATGCAATAAAGACACCTGTGCCTTTCAGTTTTGAGGGGGAGATTGCCAAAATCAAGATCACTATACCCGTCACTGAATTAGTAACCCAAGAGGTATATAGATCCCAGATTTTAAAAGTGTTAAACATATGCAAGGATACTAATACCTTAAACTTAACTGATGATAAACCAGAACTGTTGTTTGGTCCTGAAGTAGAGGGAAGATATCAAGAAGGAGTAGTCCCTCCTTTCTATGTAAGTCTGAACATACATGACAAAATTCTGCATAATGCTATGCTAGACTTTGGTGCCTCACACAATCTCATGCCAAAGGTTGTGATGGAGAGATTAGGCCTATAAATCACAAAGCCCTACAAAGAATTGTATTCTTTTGATTCCAGTAGGGTTAAGTGTTTGGGCCTAAACAAGGATGTGTGTCAATCTGACACAAATCCCTGCTAAGAGTCTAGTCATGGATATAGTTGTGGCTGACATCCCCCCAAAGTATGGCATGCTTTTATCTAGATCATGGGGGGCCAAACTCCAGGGTAGCCTTCAAATGGACATTATGCCACCATCCCAGTCTTCAATCAAACAAGAAGATTGTACCGGGAATCCCACATGAAATACATGGTGAGTAACATAGATAGGCCAAATAACACACCAGTATATTCCATTCACTCAGACCTCGGCTCCTTCATCCTGTACAATGAAAATGACATAAGTGAACAAGTGAATGACAATGAGAGAGAACTAAGTCCCCCAGAACAATCAAACCAGCTCTCTAATCAAGAAAATGACTCCCAAAACTCTAGCAGCCCTGAAGTACAGAACATTGACAAAAATGAAATGGACACCCTTTAGCATATGAGCTTTGATGGTTCTTATGGTAAGGCTGGATCAGGGGCTGGTGTTTAGATCCACAACACGAATGAAGGCCATTCCTGTAGGTTAGATTTTCGATGCACCAATAATGTTGCAGAGTATGAGGCTCTCCTTATTGGTCTATACTTACTTAAAAATATCAAAGCCAAGAAAATCTTGATCCAAGGAGATTTTGAACTAATCATTAATCAAATTAAGGGAGAATATTCAGCCAAGAACCCTATGTTATGGGAATATAGAAATGCTGCCCTAGACCTTTTCAAAATCTTTGAGAAATATGAGCTTACTTTCATCCCTAGGGCCCAAAACTACCTTGCCAATGAGCTTGCCTTCGCTGCCAGCAATTGCTCTTTACCTTATGAAAATAATCAATGCCTCATCAAAATAAAGAATAGGCCTACTATACCAGACAAATTGAACCATTGGCAAGTGTTTGACAATGATGACGAAATAGATGATTTTCTGCAATCTAGAAATGACTTTGCAAGCACAAAACCGAGTTTGAGATTTGAAAGAAATAATTCGGCTTAAAAAGAAACTCCTAAAATAGAGCTGCCCTTTGATGATGATATAAACCACCTTCAAAACCCTTGTGTTCTAGAAGTATTTGATAAATCAGATCAAAGAGAACTTGAAATTCTACAGTACAAAGATGACACCTTTCCAAGAGGCCTTACACCACTAGAAGAGTTGTTTGATTTTAATGATGTATCTAAAAAACCCAAGATGGAACCCACTGAAACAAATGTAGAAGAGTGTAACATTGGAGGGATGAAAGAGCCCAAAATAATCAAGTTGTCCAAAACTCTCCCATCTCACACAAAATAGAAATACATTGAGCTTTTTAGAGAATTTAAAGATGTGTTTGCTTGGGGGTATGAAGACTTGAAATCCTATGACACCAAAATCATCCAACATAAAATTCCTCTCAAAGAAAATCAGAAACGATTTAAAAAAAAGTTGAGAAGAATAAACCCCCTCTTGTTACCCTCAGCTGAGAAAGAAAAAGATGTATGATGCTGGGATCATGGTCCCTGTCCGATACTCAGAATGGGTGTCCAACCTTGTGTCAGATAGGAAGAAGACCGAGGAAATTAGGCTTTGTATTGACTTCAGAAATTTGAACAAAGCCTCCTTGAAAGACAATTACCCCTTGCCTAAAATGGATCACATACTCCAAAAAGTAGTTGGTTCACAAAGAATCTCATTACTAGATGGATTCTCAGGTTATAACCAAGTTCTAGTCCTTCCAAGTGACCAACTTAAAACTGCTTTCACTACACCTTGGGGTACGTTCATGTATGTTAAAATTCCATTCGGTTTAATGAATGCAGGGGCTACTTTCCAAATGGAAATGGACATAGCTTTTTCAGAAGACATAGGTTACTTCATAATCATATACCTTGATGACATCACTGTCTACTCTAAGACTGATGAGGAGCACTTAGTCCACTTGAGAAAAGTCTTTGAAAAATGTAGAAAGTATGGCCTATCCCTAAATCCTAAGAAAAATTTGTTTGGCCTTCAGGAAGGAAAACTCTTAGGTCACATCATCTCTGAGGAAGGAATCAAGATAGATCCCAAAAGAATAGAAGACATCTTACAAATCAACCATCCTAGGAACATTAAAGAGCTGCAATCTTTCATTGGAAATATTAACTTCTTAAGAGGAGTCATCCCTAACCTTGATGAGCGCCTAAGAAATATCACGAATATGTTGAAAAAGGAAGTAGGAGTGAAGTGGAATATGGAAGCAAAAAAATCTTTTGATCTGGTAAAACAAGCACTGATACAAACACCAGTCTTAATCAGCCCTGACTTCACCAAGGACTTTTAAATTTTCTCCTTTGCCTCTGAACATACTGTGGCAGCAGTATTGTTGCAAAATAACATCATGGGGCAAGATTAGCCCATAGCTTTCTTCAGAAAAGCCTTAAGGTATGCCCCTCTAAAGTATAACATTATGGAGAAACAAGCTTTTGCCTTAATCAAAGCTTTGAAGGATTTTAAAGTTCATATTTTGCATTCACATATCATAGCCTTTGTCCCAAACACGGTTGTCAAAGATATACTTAATCAAGACCCTGATGGTAAAAGGGGCAAGTGGATTGCCACCATTTTAGAATATGATTTGAAAATCAGACCCACTAAATTGATTAAAGGACAAGGACTTGCAAAACTTATGGCTAACTCAAATTTCCAAGCTCTAGACATGAATATGGTTGGCATGTTAGAAGAAACTGAAGAAATTACAGCACCGTACATTGAAGAAATGTTTCTAAATTCACCTTGGTATGCTGATATTATTTCTGTGCTTCTTTATCTCAATTCTCCCCCTTCTTTGTCAAAAACTAAAGCAAGATTCTTAAAACAGAAAACATTAAATTTTGCATTTTAGATGGAGTGTTATACTGGAAGAGTTTTGCTGGTTTGATTCTTAAATGTTTGCTTGAAGATGATGCAGAGGAAATCATGCATGAATTACATGAGGGAGAATGTGGGGGTCACCTCTATTGGAAGACCACAGCCAACAAGATCCTTAGATTTGGCTACTATTGGCCTACCCTTTTTCTCGATACTCACAAACTAGTCATGACTTTCCATAAATGAAAAATATTTGATGGAAAAAGAGAGCTTCTACCCTTGCCTCTACATCCCATCAGTGTCGAAGCCCCTTTTCAACAGTGGGGATTAGACTTCATAGGTGAGATCCATCCTACCTCATCTGCCCAACATAAGTGGATCCTCACTGCCACTGATTACTTCACCAAATGGATAGAAGCCCTCCCTTCAAGAAACGCCACTGACTTAGTTATAATCAAATTCCTTGAAACCAACATCCTATCCAGGTTTGGTTGTCCTAAGAAGATCATCACCAATAATGCTGTTGCCTTTACATCTAAGAAAATGGTGGACTTTTTCTATAAATATCACATCACCGTCGGTCACTCCACCGCTTATTACCCACAAGGTAATGGAATAGCTGAGTCCTCTAACAAGAGCTTGGTAAAAATCATTAAGAAGCTCTTAGAACAGAATAAAAAAGCATGGCATAGCAAACTAGTGCATGCACTATGGGCTGATAGACTAATTACCAATAAATCTATTGGTATGTCTCCCTATCAATTAGTGTATGGCATGGATGCAGTTTTCCCCACCTCTTTAGGAGTCCCAGTCATGAAGCTTCTTTAAGAAGTTCAGTCAGAATAAAATGACATGCAGAGGAGGCTGAACCAAACTATTTATTTGCAGCAGTCAAGGGAAGAAGTTTACAAAAGGACACAAGCTATCCAAGACAATATCAATAAAATATTTGATAGCAGAACCAAAGCAAATGATTTCCAGATTGGAGACAGGGTTCTGAAATGGGATTCAAGAAGGGAGGACAAAGGAAAACATGGTATGTTTGAAAATCTGTGGAAAGGCCCCTATATCATTGATTCGGTGAGAGGCAACAATGCTTTCTTTTTGAAGGAGATTTATGGAATTAAAATGTTTGGAGGTCTTGTCAATGGCAAGATGCTCAAACACTATTTCTGTCAAGAGTCTTAGTTTCAAATTTTTATTCATTGTACATAACACAGTTAAAAGGAAATTATAAAAAATAAAAAACAATAAAAAGAAAAGAAAATCAAAAGAGGGCAGATTCAAAAGAGGTACAACCCCATACCCAAAAAAGAGAAGTTCTGAAAGTGTGAAAGCCTAAATGCCACTACTGATTCAAAGGCATTTTTTTTCAGTTATCTAGCCTAATCCTGGCTGAACATGCTTTAAATTTATGTTGATAAGTTAGTAGAAAATTTGATTGATAAAACATTATTTAAGACTTAACTTATTCAAAGAAAGATATATTAGGAGATTGAAAAGATACTGGTTCCACATGCTTAAAATAGAACCAAAGAGATAGATAAAGATGCCTCACAAAATACAAATCATGGCCTTATCTTTCTAATTTACTTTTATGCAAAATAATGTTTGTGTGCAAGCTCAAATGCCACTACTTGTAATTATTCAATCATACAGCCTAAACATGATTGAGTAAATTTGAATTTCATGTTGATAGGTTAGTGAAGAAGATTTTCCAAAATGTACAATCTTGGCTTATCAGTAGAATAGATTAGGATAGAAAAGAACGGTTCAAACAAACTCAAAATCTGAACCAAGAAAAGGAAAAAGATAGCTCTAAATAGATCAAAACCAGAGATGGAAAAAGAATAGAAGGATGTTTATAATTTTTAGATCTTAAGGCTTCACAATTTTGCTTTATTTTTCTGCAAATAAAGTCTATGTGCAGCTTGTACATAAAGCCATAGACACCATAGCAAATCAGACTGCTTAATCCTGATTTAGCTATGTTTTAAATTTCTGTTTTAGAATATAGAGAATGTAGATCTGTCAGACAGCTTAATCTTGACAGATAGTAGTATAGGTAGAAATAAAAGAGTTCAATTGTTTAATCTGGACTCTCGGAAGAAATAAGGATAGATTTAGATTAGTTTTTCCTGTTTTAAAAAGAAAAAAATGTTGATGTTAAAGGTTTGCAAGTCCAAGTGCACCTTATGAAGAAAAAATGTTAGGAAGTAGGTTGTGTATGTAGTTGTCTGGGAAGAAATTGATTTGTTATGATAAAATATTGATCATATTTTTAAGCAGCAATGATCAAAGGAGAATGAGGTTGTCAAAATGCAAGGCACTGGTCTATTTTCTAGAGATATATCTCTGAGGTTCTTGACACCTCCAAGGAGCTGCCCTCCCCAAGTGGAGCCACTGTTAGCCATCCATAATTTTGACATATTCAAGTGATGGCTAAAACAGGTCTTTGGCCTTCAAGAAACAATTTTGAAGCAAATCTGTGAGTTTTTGAAGTCTTGCTATGCTCCTTATCCTTAAAAAATCCACCTCTTTGATCTCTTTACTCAAAAATCTCAAAGAAGTCCTGCTGTCTCAAAGAAGGACTATTTTCAGACCCATTTTTCCATCATTTTCCCTTTGAAAAATCCCTCATTCCCCCATCCCTTTTTTCTTCCAAAAACCCTTTTTTACCCTTTATTTTCCTTCAAGATTCCCTTTAAACCTGATAAAATCCTTTTATTAAGGTTTGAATCCCTTTTTTCCACCTATCAAAATCCTTCAAAATTATTCATTTTCAATCCAAATCCTTCATTTTAAAATATCAGGCCTTAAGCCCCTTTCGCTTAAGCCCTAGCCCCTTTTCGCCATGTGACTGGGCTCTGTGGCCGAGCACTAAGCCCATCGATAGTCAGACATCGCTCTTTCCAAATTCCCGCTTCAAAATTTTTTTTTTCTTCCGATGGCTGATCCTCTGATGAGATCTAGACCGTCCATTCCCCAAGATCCGACGGACATCGCACTCCGCGCTCTGCTCTCTATCGCTCATCAGCCATCACATCTCTCTATCCCATCGACCATCGCACATCGCATCAGGCTTCACCCTTTCCCTTCCGCCTTCCCCTCTCCGCCGATGATCATCCCCCGTCGATGGAATCCTAGCCGTTGATCTCTCCCAGATCTTACGGTCCTCGCTTCATCACATTTTCACAATCACTCCGTCCACATTTCCTCCTGCCGTGTGTCTAGATCTCCGATGTGCGCGGCCTCGATTCAATCACAGCCATCCATTTCCCCGATCCAACGACTCCCATTGATCCTCACATTTTAACTCCACCCAACCAATTTTCACCCCGCACATTGAACATTTTTCTCCACAACAATGTAGCTGATGCCAGCACTAGGTCCCACTGGGTCCCACCTATTTCCCACCCTCACATTTTTTCTCCCTTCGCATTTTCTCTCAACCGTCGATCTCCTAGATCGGACGATCCAGATCCTATTTCGTGCCCAATTCACCAATTCTCCCCAGTGTGCAATTCTAATGTGAAATGAGTGGTTTTAGAGGGACACACGTCACTCTCTAACATGTATCGCGTTCCTCCAACTCAATACCATTTACCGCTCTCACCCCGCGCGAAAACCATTTCCAGTTTTCACAAAACCACCTACCATTAATTCACGCCATAATTCAAATTAAAACTCGATTCTGCCTCCCGCCATGGGTTTTTCCACCTCCGCTGCATTTATCCTTCTCTGCACTGTTCCTCCACCATCCCAATGCCTATAAAAGTAGTTAAATCCAAAGAAAGCATTTTTTACTTAATTATTGGTTGTTTGTTGCAGGTTTTAATGGTGGATTAATACATAGGCCTCCTACAGCCAAAAAATTCTAGTGGCAAAGGGCCGAGGGTGACGATCCTCAAAGGCCAAAACTAAATGTAGAAAGGGACAAAAGGGTTAATCTCCAAGTCTAGTCAATGTGTCATGAGCGTTGATTATTCAGTCAGAACCCTCTAGCACAGAAAGAGACACCTGTGCATAAAGATCAAGTGAAAGTCGAAGATCAAAGGGAGATAAAGACATCAGAAAGGATTATGAAGGAAGAAAGTAGACTCAAGCCATAGAACACAGTTTAAGGGATTAAATTGAGGAAATTTAGGCTAAAGCAGCCTCAAATACATCAAAAGGAAGTAGTTATTCACTTGATAAATCAAACTGACACCTTTTTCCTACTCTTTATCTGTAAAGGCAACAAACAGTTATTTCACAAAATAATATATTTTAAATTGTCAGAACATTTAATGTAAAGATTAGGATAAAGCCTTAAAGTCAATATTTTCACCTATCTTTATCTCATAAATTAAGACAAAATTATTTAACAGAGAAGTAGCTGCTGATATTCTTACCTTATGCCTTGCGTGGTTTTCAAGGCTAGGAAGCATTTACTCTGTAATTAATAACATTTTGAACCCTGGAAGAGTTTCACCTCCTCATTTGTAGCATAAATACTGCATTGGAACTCATTGTAAATGTTGGATTTTGATGACTAATGCTGGAATAATACATAGTCTTTTAAAGCTCTTGAAGAGAAATTGATGTCTTGGAACTCATGCATGATCTGATTTGCTTGTTGATGGAGAAGTATTGTTTGTAGGATCCATAGGCTTGGTTGATGGTGAAGTTTTCTTTTGTTTATGTTTTCTAGTTTTCCATTATGTTTTCCATATTGCTATGTTGCAGTAGGATAAAGAATTTAGATTAAGAAATCTTTTCTAATGGTAGTTTAAATCTGTTTCTCCTTCACTGCCTTAATGTTTTATTCTGCTAAGATACATTAGAGAAATCATTTCTTGCTCTCTAACAAGTTATTAGCTCGCCCATTTCTTGAATAAATTAGATTAGTTAGCATCAATTATGATTTATGGTTAGCCCTGCATATTGTTTCCACTGAAATATTTCGTTCTTAGAATAATCTCTTTAAAGCAGCTTTGTCTAGGTTTGTCAAAGAAGTATGTTTAAAATCATGCTCTTTGTCTTTACTTAGATAAAATTGTTTTAAGGAAACCTTATAGCTATAACTTTGGATGTTAGAGTTTTATCTCCTTCTATGGTTATAGTTACTTGTGTATCTTAAATTTTTTTCTGCTCTAGATGATAAAAGCTCTAAAAGTTGGATAAGTTTATTGCCTTTCTAATTTTTTATCTGAATGTTTGTCTTGGTTAATGATCTGTTTTCAGTATGAAATCAAATGGATTAGGTTCTACTTATGCCTTTTATTCTCTTGTTGTTCTTATCAATTTTATAACTCCCTCAGCTTACAAGTACATAAAGGATTTAGTTTCAGCCCTTTATTAGTTTGTTGTTCTCAATGTTTATGTCCATTTCATAAATCCTTAATAACCTTAAAAGATCCACCAACCAAGTAAAATTTACATGCAAATGCTCTTAAATACCATTGACGAACTTATCTGGACCTTGTTAGACTCCATTTCCCAATGGCTTAAAAATCTTCCATGTTTCCTATCTAAAATCTATCAAAGTATCATACCCAACCAAAAAACAATCAAAATACCTTGCACTTAACATCTAGCCTAAAATAAACCCTAATCAGTAAACAAGACATATCTTCGCACACATTGAGAGATGCGTCTCTGAATCCAGGAAGGCTAGGTCCTTGGATTCCAAAGCTTGGTTTGATGTTACCCTTGTCATTTTGTATCTCAATCAATCTAGCAAATTACGGGGAGCTAACACATTCCAAGGTGTTTGAAAATCCCAAAGGAATCCCACCTATTCGTGATCATGATCATGCTATTCTTTTGATTCCAGGAATTTTTCCTCCAAACATCAGGGCTTATAGATATCCTTATGTGCAAAAAAGAAAAATTGAACGTATGATTGCAGAAATGTTAGAGGCTGGTATAATTCAACCTAGTCAAAGTTCCTTCTCTGCTCCAGTAGTATTGGTGCACAAGAAGGATGGATCATGGCGCATGTGTTTGGATTATAGGGAGCTCAATAAGCTCACCATTAAAGATAAATTTCCCATTCCTATGATTGATGAATTATTGGATGAATTACATGGAGAAATTTATTTTACCAAGTTGGATCTTCGTTCAGGATATCATCAAATTAGAATGAAGACTGAAGATATTCCAAAAACAGCATTTCGAACCCATGAGGGTCATTATGAATTTTTGGTCATGCCTTTTGGCCTTACCAATGCACCTTCTACATTTCAAGGGTTGATGAATTCCATTTTCAAACCCTTGGAAAAATTGTGCTAGTATTTTTTGATGATATACTAATCTATAGCAGGTCTTGGAAGGATCATGTTCAAATGTTGACAAGGTGCTCAAACTATTGCAAGAGAAACAAATATATGAAAAATCATCCAAATGTTTCTTTGGAGTACAAGAGGTGGAATATATGGGTCATATTGTATCTCACGAGGGTTTTAAGGTAGACCCTACAAAAATTAAAGCCATTAAGGAATGGAAAGTCCCCACAACTATAAAGCAGTTGCGAGGATTTCTTGGTTTAACAGGGTATTATCACAAGTTTGTTAATAATTATGGGAGAATAATAACACCTCTAACAACATTATTGAAGAAAGATGCATTTTCATGGACTCCTGAAGCAACTAAGGCCTTTTAACATCTTAAAGAGGCAATGTGCCTAGCACCGGTCTTAGCTACGCCAGACTTCACAAAAACCTTTATTGTGGAATGCGATGCCTCAGGAAATGGAATTGGTGTTGTTTTAATGCAAGAAGGAAGACCCATTGCTTTTGAAAGTCGTCCAATCAAAGGAAAATATTTACAGAAAGCTATTTATGAGAAGGAAATGTTAGCAATACTACATGCACTAAAGAAATGGCGACCTTACCTAATGGGAAGACACTTCAAGGTAAAAACTGATCATGATAGTCTTAAACACTATTTGGAACAAAGACTATCTTCATAAGAGCAACAAAAATGGGTCACAAAGATGTTGGGTTATGAATTTGAAATAATCTACAAAAAAGGGAAGCTAAATGTTGTTGCAGATGAACTCTCAAGAAAAAATGAAGAGGTGGAAGCATTGCTTTGTGCCATTTCTATTATCCAACCAGATTGGATAACCAAAGAAAAGGATGAATGGAAGAGGGAAGAAGAAGTGTGGACACTCATTCAAAAGTTGCAGCAAGATCCTAGTACATCTGATACATTTATTTGGAAAAATGATTCCTTATGGTACAAAGATCGCTTATATCTTTGTAAGAATTCCCAACTAAAACAAAAGATTCTTTTGGAATTGCACATTTCTCCTTTAGGAGGACACTCAGGATTTTTAAAAAATTACCACAAGGTGAAGAAAGAATTTTTTTGGGATGGCCTTAAATATGATATTCAAAATTTTGTGGCGGAATGTTTGGTTTTCCAGCAAAATAAAGTTGAGACAATTAAGACCCCAGATCTTCTACAACCGTTATCCATTCCAAGTCAACGTTGGGAGGATATTTCAATGGAATTTATCACAGGTTTACCTAAGTCTGAAGGAAAGAGTGTCATCATGGTGGTAGTTGATAGACTTACCAAGTATGCACACTTTTGTGCATTATCTCATCCATTTAAAGAAAGTACAATTTCTACTACATTTATGGATAGAATTCAAAAGCTACATGGAAGCCCAAGGGTTATTGTGAGCGACAGAGATCCCATTTTTACTGGAAATTTTTGGACGGAGTTATTTTCTTGTTTGGGTACTCAATTAGCTCATAGCTCATCTTATCATCCTCAATCCGATGGTCAAACCGAGATAGTAAATAAATGTTTGGAAGGATATCTTCGTTGTTTTGTATCTGATAAACAAACACAATGGGTCAAGTGGTTACCTCTCGCCGAATGGTGGTATAACACTTCCTTCCATACTGCAGCAAAAATGACCCCATTTATGGCACTTTATGGATATCATCCACCATCGATCACATCATCTTTAAGGGAAAATTCGAAGGTTCAAGCAGTGTAAGATCACATCGAGCATCAGCAAGAAGTTCTCCAACTCTTAAAGGATAACCTGAATTTGGCACAAAATCGAATGAAACAACAGGCAGATCAACATCGCAGCGAGAGAAGTTTTGATGTAGGAGATTGGGTATTTTTACGGCTACAACCATACAAACAAATGTCCCTCAAGCAAGCAAAGAAGGATAATAAATTATCGCCAAAGTACTATGGTCCGTACAAGGTGTTGCAAAATATTGGTACTATGGCATACAAATTGGAGCTTCCTGCTTCTTCGCGAGTACATCCAGTTTTCCATGTTTCATGCTTAAAGAAGGTTATAGATGAAAATCTTCCAGTTCAAACAATATTGCCAGAACTTGATGAGGAAGGAAAAATCATATTGGAACCGGAAGCGGTCACGGAAACAAGAACTCGACAACTACGGAATCGATCAATTTCAGAGTATCTCATCAAGTGGAAGAACTTACCCACCGAAGATTCTACATGGGAGGATGAGAATTTTATACAGAAGCACCCAGAGCTACTCAAGCATTGAGGACAACACCTTTTTTGAAGGAGAGGGGCATGTTAGGTCCCTATATTACTAGTATAGTCCCTTATTTTTGTTAGTGTAACCCCCTTATTGTTATTATTGTACCCTTGTAACCCCCATATTGTTATTATTGTGCCCTTAAATTATTATTGTTAGGTCAGCTAGGATTACAATGTGGCCCCACTAGGATTACATTATGGCCCCATGGACTCCTATATATAGAAAGGAGGTTTTGTAATTTGTATCATCCAAGAATTTTTCATTCATGTAATGTATTGGAGGTTGCCCCCTCGAAGTGGCTTATTTCTAAGGCGTTGATATATCTTTTCTTCTATTTTTGGAGATGGTTTCACAACATCTTAGCATCTTCATTAATGGAATCCTTAGCACCTAGGGATTGCATGAGGTTCATTAACATCACAAGAATATTTGCCATCTCAGCTAATGCCATATTAGCATCAATGACAACCCTTAATAATAATCTCCCCCTTTGTCATTGATGGCAATATTCTTGCCCTTCAACATTCTCTCCCCCTTTGACATCGGTGGCAAAAAAAAATGGGTGCTCAAATACTCCCCCTATCAAGTTGCTTCTCTTTATCATATTTTATTCGTTAATAATAATTATTCATAGGTACGATGCTCCCCCTGTCATGGTGCTCTTATTTCTGGAAATGTGTTCCATGATAGATGTGTTTACATTTCTCCATGGATGAAATAACTCCCCCTTCTTGTATAAACTCCTCTTGCTCAAGAAAGATTGCTTACTTTGTGATCTAATGGAAAACATCTTCAACAATGGTTCACCGGATTAGAAGGGTTTATGTTCTTCAATGCTCCCGAGAGATGATCTAAAATATGATTGTCCATGTATGGCCCTTTAGTGGAATGATCACAAGCTCCCCTAACTATATGCATGGTCTCCTTTTTGGCAGATTCTTACCATCAAATACTTGGAATATCACATCTGCCAGGGATGTCTTCATCAAATCAACAATATGTGTTGTTGGATGGATTGTTCAAGAGACTTTCGGATCCAATTTGCTTCCTTTTCCACACTTGTGTAACTTTCTTCTCTAGCTTGTTTATAATGGTTTTAGGGACACAAGTCAAGCTACACTCACGAGCCATATGTCCAATTTTATGGAAATTGAAGCACTCCATCTCATTCATGAATGAGGAATCATGACTATTTTTTGAAAAATTGCTTCTAGGGAGTTGATGGGAACCATTATATTTGTCCTTGTGGTATGCCCTACAATCCTTTGCCATATGCCCAAAGTTTGTACAATAATAGCAATAACCAAAAAATATACTTTGTTGCCTGGAGGATGGAGATTGCCTTGATGTTCTTCCAAAGTCATTATGCCTTGGGATCCTCTGATGATATCCATTACCTCTTGGATCCTTGACACCATCAACATACTTTCTTGAAGTAGGGTTTCTTCCAATTTCATCTTGACTCATGCTTTTGCTGGAACTGGGGACATCAATATTTCTTCCAAACTTTTCCACGTCCTTGTGGTTTGAAGCATTAGGGTTTGCATCACTTTTATTTGAGGGTTCAGCGACATAACCAAAACCTGATTTATCAAGGGGAGACCTTCGATGACTTAGGATGTCATCTAGGGTTTGAGAGTTTTTCAGGTTCTTATTTAGCAAGTCAAATTCCCTTTTAAGAAAGATAATTTCTCCTTTCAACTTTTCACAATCTTCATATTTCATATCTAGTTTCTTCTTAATTTCTTCCATCATCCTTGTTGCTTCATGTGCTTCGATTTTAAGGGAGATGATATTTGATTTCATTATGAAGACTTCTTCATTCTCATTTTCTAGAATTCTATCCATTTCTTCTTATATTCTTGTAGCTTCACATGTTTCAGCCTTGAGAAGATCGATGTCTAATTTTAGCTTCAAGATTTCTTCATCCTTTTCTTCTAGTTGGAATATCATGGTGTTTATCTCCTTTTTTTCCTCATCAACTTGTCCTTCTATGAATGCCAAAGTTTCCATCACCTTCTTGGCTCCTTGCACTTGTTTCCTTGCTTCTTCTAGTTTAGATCTAAGAGAGGAGACTTCTTCCTTGTATTGACCAATATCTACTTCAAGATTGTTCAAGCTCTTAAGTCTTTGTTCAAGGTGGCTTGACAAAGTTTCTTCCCTTTTCTTTGCCTTATCCAATTGATTTGTCATAGATATGATGTCTTCATGATGCTTTCTTTTATTTTGATGAAATTCCTCCTTATGTTTGGCGAGCTCCTCATTTCTTTCTTGTACTTGAAGCTTGAAAAGGTCAATTTCCTTCCTTTTCTTGTCTTGGTCAACATCTTGCGTTATCTTCCTAAGTTCTTCATTTTCCTTTTTCAAATTGTTAATCTCTTCCATGGCATCTATAAGCTTAGCCAAGAAATATTCTTCAAAGTATTCTTTGCTTTCTTATTCTTCTAGGCCTTCTTTGGCGTTGATGTCATAATTCTTATTTTCAACTTCCATGATGGGTTCTAGATTTCCTTCTTTCTTTCCATCATCTTCTTGACTAAAGGTCATGATCAATTCTCCTTTTGAGTGAATCTCATGAAGTTTTTCCCATATGCCTTTTGCTAATGAAAATTTTTCCAAATTAGTCTTCATAGAATCAGGTAGCCCATTCAATATTGCTTTCATTGCTTTTGTATTATACTCCTTGGATTCTCCTTCCATCATGATATCAGTAATCATCAATTTGCAGACTTCAATGCCTTGACTCTTCAAGAAATTCCTCATTCTTACCTCCCATATATAAAAGTTTCCATTGATCAATAGAGCCTTCACAAATTGGTTGACTTCAATTTCGATGGTTGAGGAAGACACATATTTAGGAGGCTTGGAGAATTTCTTTCTTGGCTTTGCCATTTGTGTTCTAAGGATCAACCTTCAAGCTGTTAGGCTTTGAATGAAGGTACTAGCTCCGAAACCAATTGTTGGAAATACTGAGAGGGGGGTGAATCAGTATTTCTTTTCAATTGTTATTTTTACCAGTTAGATCACTTATATTTAGAACACAAAATGAACAATAAGAATAAATTATTTTATTAATTTCTTATTTAAAATAAATCAAGTACAATATATGTAGGTCTCCAACCCTAGATGAAGACATTGATATTCAATCTCCCAGGATCCAACTTGTATTTTCCAAGCACCGAATCGAACTTCCAAGGCTCCAACCTTGTCAATTCTGAGGCACCAACCTCAAGGGCTCCAAACCTATATTTGGTACAGGCTTCAACCTAGTCTCTTAAGAACTCCTATCATCTAGGGCTCCAACCCTATCTTCCAAGGCACCAACCTTATCTCTATGAGGCTCCAACCTCCTACTTCAATTCGTCAAGATATATTTTGTTATAATTCACGGCTCCCAAAGTCTTCTTCAACGAGCCCTATCAATCTTAGTATCCATGTCACATCATCAATGACAACCTTGTCCTCTTAGAAGGTGTCACCACTGCTCTTCATGTTACCCAAAAAATTTCTCCCAAGGTCATTCCATGATGACTTCAAAAATGCATCATGATCTCCATGAATCTTCAGCTACAAGGCACTCTACAAGGTTCTTCAATAAGGTCTCCAAGATCAGCTCAAAATCGGCTCCAACTTGTCAACAAGATGTCTGCATAAAATTTCCTCAAAGGTTTCTTCAATATTCTTCATGATTCCCAATCAAATCCTCCAGGTCACCTCATGATGACATTAATGATGCATCATGATATTTAATATTATCTTCAAGATCACTCAAGGCTTCTTCACCAAAATGTCTTCACAAGATCTTCAATGATGGTCCACAACATCAAGGATGCTCATCAAGGAGGTGATAACATGTCTGCAAAGATTTTGTTTGCTTCAAGACCTACTTCTAGAGCTACTCCAATCAATGTTTTAAGAAGTGTCATAAGTTTTTCCAACTAGATTTTAATAGGAAGGCTGCAAAATAATGTGACCACCTTTAAAGTTTAAACAATCTTCAAAAGATGAAACAGGTCCGAACCCACAACAGGATTGTAATCTATGCCTCCTCCACAAGTCCAAGCTTGAGGGAACACACAAAACTTCCATATGACAACCTTCAACTAGTGATCCAAGCCTTCAACTGATTAGCCTAAGGTCTATCCTCCACAGGTCCACAATACCACAAGATGCTGCCACAGGTGTATATCCGAGCTTCCAATAAGGGTAGCAATCCGAGCTTCTAGTCTGAGGCTTGTCTGAAATCTTCCTAGCACTGGACTAAGTTGTAGCTCTGTTTTATGCCTTAAATTATGAGTTTCACAACTCACTAGTTAGGGCTTCCTGTGCTGCTATAACAACCCTCAACTCAACCTTAAAAATCTTTCAATGTTTGCACCATCCTTCTTCCCTTTTAACCTTATACTTGACCTCCTTCTAGACTGTTATTACAGACTTTACATGGCCAAAAACTGCCCTAAACTAAGGTTTTGTTCAGCACATCCAAAACGCAGATGCTTAGCACTATTCCTCAATTCCGAAGCCTCCAAAACACAGGACAAAAATTTCCACAAAGAAATATGCCTAAAGAAGAGATATCCCTTGGCCTCCTTGCTATGTTTTTCCTTCACTCTGAAATATTCACTAAATTCTCTGTTTTTTCACCAAAATTGATGCCAAGAATGAAGTGTCTAACATTGTATATATAGTGGTTTTTTCAAGCTAAACCGAAAAGGCACGTCACTGTTTGGAGGTTGACTTGTGTCCTTGAGCATAGGTCAGCTCAATGTTAGATTTAAATTCCTTAACTTAAAAAATCAATATCTCCCAAACTATTTGGATTTTCGGGGCAAGTAAGGGCTCGCTAGAAAGAGTAAAAAATCCTCTTTCAGATGGTCTAGGTCCCATGCTAAAAGGATGCCTTTAAGATTGAAAAATTTATTTTTCTTTGTGACTATCCTTAAATTTGGTGCAGAAAATATTTTGGACAGAATGAGGAGTGTTTGGGACAGAATGAGGTCATTAGGGAATTAATGTGAGGTCTCCACTTGTTATGTCTTTAATCATCATATTTCATCAAGTGATCTCCAATTATTTCATTGTCCATGTAATCACCATATATTTCATCATGTGTTCCATCAATGTCAGCATGTCATCAAGATAGTGCAGTGATATGTCATTAACCATATGCAACATGAATCAATTTGTTAGAGTATGGGCTAGGTCATCACAAGGAGAGATTATTCATCAAGAGTCACTATGAGCATCATTAATAGCTTGACATCTTCATAAGGTTAGAGAAACCTTAGCATCTTCATTAATGGCATCCTTAGCACCTAGGGATTACATGAGGTTCATTGACATCACAAGAATATTTGCCATCTCAGCTAATGCCATATTAGCATCAATGACAACCTTGAAGGAATAAGGAATAGCTATGTGCAGGAGGTCTGTAGGCCATTACCTGCTCTGCCAAGAAGAACATCTTATCCTTATCTGTTTGCAACAACTGCACTTGTTCTTCCAATTCTTCTATTCTGGCCTTCTATTTAGCTTGCTTTAGTCACACCTTATATAACTGATCCATGTACCCTGTGACGACTCTGGCAGCCTGTTCTCGAACTCGAGTTGTTTCCTTTTTATGGTCACTCGCAGCAGACTGCCACTTCTGGATCTCAGCAGCTAATACAAATTCCCGACCTTCAAACAATTCTTCGATCGGGCTGGTCTGTGTGGCTGCAGAGGAGACCTTAAATTTTAGCTTTATTGCCCTCCATTTGTAGATTTTTACCTTATTTTTCAGGCGGGAAACCTACCTTTTCCAATCCTGAACCTCCCTTTTCAGTCTCATGGTTTCAATGAACTACAGCTGATACCTCTTTTGGAGAGGTAACCTTCTTTTCTCACACTATTCAATCTATTATTTTTTAAAAATAAATTCAGTTTTTGGGCCTATGACAGGCTTAGGAGGCGGCAGAATGCTGCCGGAATTCTTAGTGGATTCTCTCGTTAAGCCTTTATGGATGGGCTCCCTATCTTTAGGGGCTTCTTTCTCTATATTCCCTTCAGGGACTCTTGCCATTTGGTAGAAATTTTCAATGACCACTCTGTGTTCTAGTGTCTCCACAGGAATTATATCTTCTTTGCGAGACTCTAAGTGCTCCAACATAGGTTCGGTAGTGATTGGGCCAATCTTGGTCATGTCAACAAATTTAAGAACTGGTGGGATAGCTACTTCCTCTGTTAATCATTTGTGCGAGCGGAATCCCCTCGCCCATCTAGGCATCATGGAATGGAACAGAGAGTGAGGGACAGACTCATCATCCTCATTTCCGGATTGAACCGGAACTTCGCGCATTATTACCTCAACCAGGGTCGATGCTGGTTCTTATGGAGCAACATCGATTCCACATATTGTTTCCCTTCATTCCTCTCACTCTTTGTTCACTATTTCTTCTTCTAGGGTCGATACTGGTTCTTGTGGAACAATATCGACCTCCTAGTTTATTCATTCTCTACCTTCCTGTTCTTCATGAACTGCCTATTTTTCCATAGTCAGTACCAGTTCTTGAGGGATAGCGTCTATTTCACAGGCTGAATCCTCCTGTTCTAGCTGAATTTGGGGTGGTTCTTGTGTACCACCCCCACTTGTATCAATATCCATATTTTCTTGGGTAGGTGATGATTTTTCTTGCAAAACAACATCACTTGCCATTCCTTTGTCTGCAGTTTCACTCCCTTGTTCTTCATTGTGTTGGCAATATGATGCAGAGTGTTGTCCTTGATGGCAACCCACTGAATGAAGATGAAGACATAAGATTGTTGACATGTGTTGTCCTTGATGGCAATCCACCTGATGAAGTTATTCTTGATTTGATGGACTTGGTAAATGATGTAAATCTGACGTGATATGATGTTTGTTGGCAATATGATGCTGAGTGTTGTCCTTTATGACAACCCACTTGATAGAGTGTTGTCCTTGAATGGCAACCCACTTGATGAAGATGATGGCTACCTACTTAATGAAGTTGTGCTTGATAGAATATGTCTTGATGAGCCTGTTAAATTATGTAAATCTGATGTATCTACAGTGAGTACAGAAGGAAATGAAGAAAGGAATTAAGTATCTGTTAGATCTATGATGGAAAGAGCATGTATCAAGGCATACACGGATTTGTCTAGAAGAAGTCGCGTATGCACGCGGGAAATAACGTGCCAAGTCGCGTATGGGAAAAAGCGCTCATAAAGTGCAAAACCAGGGGTAACCACCATGGTATTGACCCATTGTATTGAGTAATGATTCGTCTATGTGACTCCGTCCAGGATTACCATCGGAAGTAATGTAGTTTTGGGCTCATGGTATTGTTGTGGCTCATGGTATTGAAAAAGGGGCTCATGGTATTGAAAAAGGGAAAACCTATATAAAGAGAAGAAATTCATTGTGCAAATCATGAGTGTGGGTGCAAGATGTCTGAGCTTGAATGAATACTTCTCTGTGAAGTATATATGTATGGAAAGGGTAAAGGCTTGATGATAGATCTGAATCTATGATGCACCAATGAAGAAAATGATGAAGAAGGGGATCTAGATCTGAAATGTATTTGTATCTACTAGATCTATTTATGGAGTGATTAGATCTGTGATGAGGCGAACATCTGTCTGAAGTAAAGGGTTGAATCTAAACTGAATATCTGATCTGAAGAAGTATGCAGCTCTGTAATGGTTGAAGATCCATACGCTAGTTCGTCGCAGAGGAAGCGCGTATATACGCGGCTTCGCTGAAGAGAAAGCGCGTATGCGCAATGAAATTGGATCTGTAATATGTACAGAAGTATACGTTGGTTTATGTGAACGGAAGCGCGTATATACGCGACATCAGTGAAAGGAAAGCGCGTATGCAAACTAGGGTTTGCTGAAGTCTGTGGTAAGAAATGTCTGATCTGTTCTGTTGGTTTACTGATATCTGTCAGTGAGTTATATGTATCAGTTTCATGTTTGACTGTGCTTAAAAGTATGGAGTGGGTCCAGTCTAAAAATATGATGAAACGAGGCCTACAAGTTGTGCTCTTTTGAATTTGTTGGATCCAGTGTGAAAATTGATGAAACGTGGTCCATAAGAGGTGCTGAGGGTTGTAGCCTTCAGTCAGGGGGTCGTAGCTCCCTTACAGGTGAGGCTGGTAAACGAGAGCAGGGGGTCGTAGCTCCCTTCCAGGTAAGGCTGGTAAACGAGAGCAGGGGGTCGTAGCTCCCTTCCAGGTGAGGCTGGTAAACGAGAGCAGGGGGTCGTAGCTCCCTTCCAGGAGAGGCTGGTAAACGAGCGCAGGTGGGTGCCTGCGTGTTGGTAGGAGTCTGCACCAGCACATATGTTGTAAGATGTTTTCTCTATAATAAAATATTGAAGGCTGAGCAACTGCAGCGGTGGTTTTCTCCCGGCTTGGGTTTCCACCTAAAAATCCTGGTGTTCATGTGTGATGCTTTGTGTGATGGTTTATTCTGTTGTTACTACACATGTTTACTGTTTACTTAACATCAGATGAATGAATATTGCAAAGAACTAAGTTAATAAATATCTGCATATTTAGATCTCTGCTAATACACGAGTTGTATGAAGGATATCCGCGTGTATACGCGAGTTTACTAAAGGAAAGTAGCGTATGGGTTTTAGAGAGTGAAAAAGTAAAATTTTTTGAATATGCAGTAAATACTGATTCACCCCCCCCCTCTCAGTATTTTTCCCAACAATTGGTATCAGAGGAGGTCCTTCTGCAGAAGCTTGATCGCTTGAAGGAGATCCGTCGCAATGGGAAGTCAAGAAGGAGTGATGTCTATAAATCGATGTCTATAAAGCCACCTCTATTCAATGGAAGCAATCTGATATTTGGGATGGTACGAACAAAAGCTTATCTGCAAAATCTTGGTGCAAAGTTATGGGCAATCATGAAAGAATGTGAACTAGAATCTAGAGAAGAAAAGGATACTTTTGTGGATACGCTAGAAGACAATAATTTTCTTGAAGAAAATACTCAACTCAAAGTAAGCCTAGAAGAAAAGAACATAATCATAGAGACTCTTGAAAATCAGCGTGAAGCAAGAGAAAAACGCATTGAGGAATTGGAGTGTGAAGTAGTAAGTCTAAGGAAAGATAATAAGAAAGTGGAATCTCTCAATCTTAGATTTGCTAAAAGTTCAGAAACATTAGATGAAATTATCAAGGTACAACGGTCTCCTCTTATAAAAACAGGTCTTGGATATACTGGGGAATCTTCCCAGACTTCAGCACCAAATTTTCTAAAAGCGGCCACTCAGCAAGGGAACAAAGGATCTTTACAGGTAAAGCATGATCATCTCAATTCAAGGAACACTAACAGGGAGATCTTTCAAAGAAGCTACAACCAACAGGTAAATTCAAATAGAAGATTTCATGATCGCAGAAATTTCTACTTCAATGGCCAATGTTTCTCATGTCACAATTTTGGTAATAAAGCTATTCAATGTGTTGCATATAAAACCATCATGACAAGAGAAGCAAGAGAGAAAAGGATGAATATTGAACCAAAGAAGAACACCTATAACAACTTTTCTCCGCTTCAAAACGAAGTTGAATGTACTTATTGCAATAACTTTGGTCATGAAGAATATGAATGCAGGAGCAAGGTCCAGCCAAAAGAACATGTTCCCTCAAGCTCTAAAGTGTGGAAAAAGAAAGAAATAGCAGTTGAAAATTGTGGGATAGCGTTATTTGCAAAAGGTGAAGAAAATCAATGGTACATTGATAGTGGGTGCTCAAGACACATGACAGGTGACAAAAGCAAAATTTTTGCATATAATGCTCTAGAAAATGAAAAGAAAGTTACATTTGGAAATGATACTCCTGCTGTAATTAAAGGAAAAGGGTCAGTGTTTCTAAAAGAAAAGGTGAAAGCTAAAGATGGCATATATGTGGATGGATTAAGGCATAACCTGTTAAGTGTAAGTAAAATGTGTGATCAAGGAACATAAGTTGTTTTTAGTTCAAAAGAATGTGTGGTTCGTGATCTTGATACAGGTAAAATTATCATTAAAGGGAAAAGAAATCCAAGCAACCTGTATGTACTGAAAAAATACAAAGATCAGTGTTACTTGAGCAAATCTTCAGAAAATTGGCTATGGCATAGAAGGTTGGGGCATCTGAGCTTCTCTCAAATCAACAAAGCAAACAGACTTCAAGCTGTTCGTGATCTTCCCAATATTAATCCACCAGAAAATATCATATGCGAATATTGTCAAATCGGTAAGCAGACCAGAGTACGATTTAATGCCAAAGAAGGATCATCAAGTAAGCCTCTTGAACTCATTCATACTGACTTATGTGGACCTATGAGGAAAAATTCACTACGAGGGGAAGAATACTATATCTTATTTATTGATGATTACTCTAGAATGTGTTGGATCGGGTTCATGAAACACAAAGATGAAGCATTTGAAAAATTTCAGAGCTTCAAAGCACTGGTTGAAAATGAATTGGATCTAAAAATCAAGTGTCTTAGATCTGATCGAGGTGGAGAATATACATCAAATGAATTTCTTGAATTTTGTGAACAACATGGCATAAAAAGACAATTCTATGTAGCTGGCACTCCACAACAAAATGGCGTAGTAGAAAGAATGAATACAACAATTCAACAAATGGCTAGAGCTATGCTTAATGACACTGGAACACCTGACACTTTCTGGGCAGAAGCAACTCATACAGCAGCAAACATTCACAACAAAGCACATGTTCGGGTAAACAGTGATAAAACTCCATATGAACTCTGGTATGGCAAATCTCCCACTGTAAAGCATTTTAGAGTTTTTGGAAGAAAATGTTTTATCAAAAATAATGATGAAAAGCTTGGCAAGTTTGAACCTAGATCAGATAAAGGAATATTTCTTGGTTATCCATCTTCAAGAAAAGCATACAGATGTTATAATGAAAGGCTTCGAAAGATTGTTGAATGTATTGATGTTGTTATTGATGAGTCTCCTGCAGCCCCTAAAGAAGAAAATCAAACAACAAAATATGATGATGGTGACTTATTCCCTTCTACAATAAATAGAAATGATATAGACAGTGAATCCAATGAAGAACTTGAAAATGATCTATCTGAAAAAGCTCCTTCCAGATACGTTCAAAAGAATCATCCTGAATCTCAAATTTTGGGAGACAAGGAATCAGGTGTACGAACAAGGAGAACTCTTGTGGGATCTTCTAGTCATCTGGCACTTCTATCCACAATTGAACCACTTAATGTCAATCAAGCTAGCAAAGATGAAAGTTGGAACCAAGCCATGAATGAAGAGCTTGATCAAATTGAAAAGAATGACACTTGGGATTTGGTACCAAGACCACATGATAAAAATGTCATTGGAACTAAATGGATTTTCAAGAACAAGTTAAATGAGAATGGGGATGTTGTAAGAAACAAAGCTAGACTGGTTTGCAAAGGGTATACTCAACAAGAAGGTATAGACTTTGAAGAAACTTTTGCTCCCGTAGCTAGACTTGAAGCCATCAGAATGTTTCTTGCTTTTTCAAGTTATCAACAAATCAAAGTCTATCAAATGGATGTTAAATCTGCTTTTCTTAATGGTGATCTAGAAGAAGAAGTATATATAGAACAACCAAAAGGATTCATTTTGGGAAATGATGAAAATCTTGTTTGTAGACTTAAAAAGGCTCTATATGGTCTCAAACAAGCTCCAAGGGCATGGTATTATCGTCTTGACAAATATCTTCATCAACAAGGATTCTCAAAGGGATCTGCTGATAGCAAATTATACACAAAAGTTGAAAATGATAAACTATTGATTGTGGTTGTATATGTTGATGATATCATTTTTGGAAGTAACGAAGAATCTATGAGTCAAAAATTTGCTTCTGTCATGCAGAAAGAATTTGAAATGTCCTTACTTGGGGAACTAACATTCTTTCTTGGCTTACAAGCGCATCAATCTGAAGATGGTATATTCCTATCACAAGCAAAATATCTTAAGCAAATTCTAAAGAAGTATGGCATGGAAGAATGCAAACCTGTAAGTACACCAATGATAACCGGATGCAATCTCAGTTCTCATGATGACTCTCCCACGGTGAATCAACCAGAATACAGATCAATGATAGGAAGTCTACTTTATCTCACTGGGACTAGACCAGACATTATGCATGCAGTTGGGATTGTTGGAAGATTCCAAGCTAATCCAAAAGAGTCTCACCTTCAGGCCGTTAAAATAATATTCAAATATCTACAAGGAACTCAAGACTTTGGTCTATGGTATCCAAAGAATGTTGATCTTACTCTCCATGCTTACACTGATGCAGATTGGGCTGGAAGTGTTGATGATCGGAAAAGCACTAGTGGTGGTGCATTCTATATGGGACCCCGGTTAGTATCTTGGTTCAACAAGAAGCAAAATTCTATTGCCTTATCTACAGCAGAAGCAGAATATGTGGCTGCCGCATCTTGTTGCACTCAACTCCTTTGGATGATGCAAACCTTACAATATTTTCAAATCAAATGTACACCTCCTGTCCCCATTAAGTGTGACAATACAAGTGCCATCAGTATTTCAAAGAATCCTGTTATGCATTCAAATACCAAGCACATTCCCATCAAGTATCACTTCTTACGTGAACAAGTGCTTGAGCAAAAGGTGAAGTTGGAGTATGTTCCCTCCAAAGAACAAGTTGCTGATATCTTTACCAAACCTCTGCCCAGGGAAGCATTCGAGTATCTAAGACAGAAGCTGGGAGTGTTCTCTGCCAGTCAAAAGAACTAATCTGCATAAATTCAGAAGATTAAATAGGATACGTGGTTTTTCTGATGTGCAGTAGCGTATATACGCGAGTATATGAACATAAAGTCGCATATGAACAGTTGCTGACTAATTTTTGGTACAGGAAGGACAAGTTCAGGGGGAGATGAAGGAATGTGAAAATTTCTATGCCTCACTTTCCATACGCGGGTTCGGTGAACAAAAGTCGCGTATACACGCGAGTTCCGGCAGACACAGTCGCGTATGCATTAATGATAAGAGAATTTATATGATAACTGAAGATATAGAACAGAGGTTCAGGGGGAGCATCAGTCTGCTTTCGAACAGATCATGTAGAGTTTGTTGCTGATGACTTGCTGTTGAAGGTATTTCAGGTTGCACAAGTTAAGGAGGAGCCTTGGTCATTTGGAAAGAATGCATTGGATGCACATTTTCAAGGGGAGAGTGACATTGCTGAGTATAATGCATTGTTGGCATTATGATGGTTCTGGAATATGTTTTCTTTCTTGAGGACTTTCTGGTGTTGGTCTTAAAGTTATATTTGTATTTTGATGAAAAGGTCTTGTTGAGACCCATGATGTAAAATTGTAATATTCAGTCATGTAAGGACTTGTCAAATTTTGTAAACCCACTTGGTTGGGTAGCTGAGTCAAATTTTGTAAACCCACTTGGTTGGGTAGTTGAGTTGAAATGTGTAAACCCACTTGGTTGGGTACTTGAGTCTCATATGTAAATCCACTTGGTTGGATATTTGATGTAAGTATGAGTCTTTGGTGATAGGAAGTTCATAGAGTCATGTACTTCATTAAAAAATATGTTTGAAGATTCAGCATGAATTCAGGGGGAGCTTGGTCACTTCAGTATATATCAGATCTGCAGAATGCTTCTTCCACATGAGGAGAAAAGGGGGAGAGTGTGTTGGTTTTTGATCCGCCCTTTTCCCTTGATGTCAAAGGGGGAGAGTGACATGGTGTTTGAATGAAGAGAAAGAATGGTGTCAAAAATGGGGAGAGTGACATGGTGTCATTATATTCTTAATGTAGCTATCTGTTGTGATGATCAAACACCATCTATCTGTTGTGATGATAAAACACCATCGTGGTTGCCATCAAGTCCAAAGGGGGAGATTGTTGGCAATATGATGCAGAGTGTTGTCCTTGATGGCAACCCACTGAATGAAGATGAAGACATAATATTGTTGACATGTGTTTTCCTTGATGGCAATCCACCTGATGAAGTTATTCTTGATTTGATGGACTTGGTAAATGATGTAAATCTGACGTGATATGATGTTTGTTGGCAATATGATGCTGAGTGTTGTCCTTTATGACAACCCACTTGATAGAGTGTTGTCCTTGAATGGCAACCCACTTGATGAAGATGATGGCTACCTACTTAATGAAGTTGTGCTTGATAGAATATGTCTTGATGAACCTGTTAAATGATGTAAATCTGATGTATCTACAGTGAGTATAGAAGGTAATGAAGAAAGGAATTAAGTATGTGTTAGATCTATGATGAAAAGAGTATGTCTCAAGGCATACGCGGATTTGCCTAGAAGAAGTGGCGTATGCACGCGGTAAAGTACGTGCCTAGTCGCGTATGGGAAAAGCGCTCATAAAGTGTAAGCGTGCAAAACCAGGGTAACCACCATGGTATTGACCCATTGTATTGAGTAATGATCCGCCTAATTGACCTCGTCCAGGAATACCATCGGAAGTAATATAGTTTTGGGCTCATGGTATTGAAAGTGGCTCATGGTATTGAAAAAGGGGCTCAAGGTACTTGCAAAAAAGGAAAACCTATATAAAGAGAAGAAATTCATTGTGCAAATCATGAGTGTGGGTGCAAGACAACTGAGTTTGAATGAATACTTCCGTGAAGTATATCCGTATGGAAAGGGTAAAGGCTTGGTAATAGATCCGAATCTATGATGCACCTATGAAGAAATGATGAAGGAATACTAGATCTTTTTATGGAATGTTTAGATCCAAGAAGAGGCGAACATCTGTCTGAAGTGAAGGGTTAAATCTGTGTGAAGTATCTGTTCTGAAGAAATGCAATGACCTAAAATCTCTGAAGAACCATACGCTAGTTCGCCGAAGAGGAAGCGCGTATATACACGGCTTCACTGAAAGAAAAGCGCGTATGCGCAATTAAATTAGTTCTGTAAAATGTACAGAAGTATATGCTGGTTTATGTGAATAGAAGCGCGTATATACACGACATCAGTGAAAGGAAAGTGCGTATGCAAACTAGGGTTTGATGAAGTTTGTGGTAAGAAATGTCTGATCTGTTCTGCTGGTTTACTGATATCTGTCAGTGAGTTATATGTATCTGTTTCATGGTTGACCGTGCTTAAAAGTATGGAGTGGGTCCTATTCGAAACTGGCGAAACGTGGCTCATGTTGTGCTCTTTTGAAGTTGTTGATCCAAGAGAAAATTGATGAAACGTGGTCCATAGAGGTGCCGATGGTTGTAGCCTTCGCCTGTGGGGTTGTAGCTCCCTTCCGTGAGGCCTGGGTAAACGAGATCAGTGGGGTCGTAGCTCCTCTAGGTGTGAGGCCGGTAAACGAGATCAGGGCCGAGCTCCTCTGTGTGAGGCCGGTAAACGAGATCAATGAGTTCTCTCCGTGGAGAGGTTGGTAAACGAATGTGCTCTTTTCGTTGGAGCTCTTTCCAGGAGGGGTCATAAATGAGCGCAGGGTGCCTGCGTGTCAGTAGAGTCTCGCATCAAAGACATATGTTGTAAGATGTTTTCTCTATAATAAAATATTGAAGGCTGAGCAACTGCAGCGGTGGTTTTCTCCCGACTTGGGTTTCCACCTAAAAATCCTGATGTTCATGTGTGATGCTTTGTGTGATGGTTTATTCTATTATTACTGCACATGTTTACTGATAACTTAACATCAGATGAATAAATATTGCAAAGAACTAAGTTAATAAACATATGCATATTTAGATCTCTGCTAATACGCGAGTTGTATGAAGGATATCCGCGTGTATACGCGAGTTTACTAAAGGAAAGTAGCGTATGGGTTTTAAGGAATGAAAAAGTAAAAAGTTTTGAATATGCAGTAAATACTTATTCACCCCCCCTCTCAGTATTTTTCCCAACACATTGACAAAATTCGACGACTGTATGATAGTCCCGACTTCCTACATGATGTCCATAATCTCTTCATCTGTGGGATCTTCAAGCGAGGCTGGTTCTTGTGTGGAAGCCTCGGTTGTGCACCAATTACCTCCTCCATTCTCATTTCTTCAGGTTCCTCAAGATCGACCATCATTTCCACTTCTGCGGGTTCCTCCTGATCAACTTCCATTTCCATTTCCTCTGGTTCCTCTTGATCAATTCCTTCTGAATGTTCTGCTTCTACCAAACCAGCTGGAGAGACTGGTTCCTCTTCTCTAGCAGCAATAATGGCTGCTACCTCTTCTTATGAGGACCCACAGAGTTCCGCCAAGGAGACCCGAAGGCTATTTATTGCATGCATGACCAATAATTGCACCAATCCATGGTTGGAAAGCACTACTGGCATTCAGTGTGAACGCCAAGTGGCCTGTGCCATGTGCTACAAATGTTTCAATAGGAAGAAGGGCATGTTTAAGGCATGCACCTGAGCTTGTGGAAATCGAAGGTGCGTTAGAATTTTAAAATGGCACTTAAACAGAGTTGTGGCTCGGCCTTCGCAAGTTATGTATTTTATTACGAAACCTACAACTTCATTCCAAGGATACAACACAGTCCTGTGCTCGTATCCTTTGCCCATTTGAACGACACTTTCCCCTGCCTGCAATAATAATTCAGGAAATTTCGAGAGAGAAAATCTCCACGCAAACCATTGTTGCCTCTGCTGTATTAGCCCGCTAACCTCTGCAATTACCTCTTATGTGACAGGAACTTCTAAACCTTTGACCCGTGAGTAATTATCCTCTAAATTGAGTGCGAACTCCATTGTGATTCCTCCATCAAACCCTTGCAATCTGTCAAAGTAGGTGTCCCACCCTGCATCGACAAAGATTTTCCATACCTCAGGACTTCTGCAGATTGAAGCTGTGTTTTCAGGTTCATGCCGCACAGCCAGCCCACCCATTCTTTGGAGACTTGTAGCTGCACTTCCTGTAACAGCATACCGTTGGGCGAGGTGGTGGATACCAAATTTAGAGAAACAACATGGTGAAAATGAACGGTGGTAACAATAAATACAGATGGTAATTCTCGAAAACTGACAAAAATCATAAAATAATATGGTAAGTGTGATGAATAAAAGTAATAATTATTTCGTATGGAGTGGAAAAGACATATTACGGATCATGGAAAAATTTAGGGGCTAATATTCGCAGGTGGGCTAATTTTCCATCATTTTTCCAAAAAAAGATTCGCCAATTTCCATTTTTTTATAAAAATGATTCTCCCAAATTTTTAATATAAAATTATTTTACGTTAAAAATCGCCAACATTATATAGAAAACATATATAATATCATTAGAAATTTGAATAATTTTACAAATACATGAATAAAAATTTTATATTTTGCATATTAGGGATTAGTGAGATTCGCCAAATTTTTAAACTTCAAGATAATTTTCCATCCTTAAAATTATCCCTGTTACGGATCCCAATACGTATTAAATGATTAAATCAAATGTTGATGGGGATCGTAAGGTGTACCTACACACAGACTGTCATAATGATTTATGAGGTAATTATTACGCCGTCCTTGACTATGACGACACCCCCCCAACTTAAATATTTTTCTTCTGTGGCATTAAGATCTTCACATGGGATATTTAATTAAATTGGTAAAAGTCACGTGGAGACATACTTGACGGCCTACCCGGATGATGTGACGATTTGTAGGATGAAAACGCAGTAATAATGCGGATGGAGTAACAGCAGTACGAGTAGCAGCATCCGGAGTAATAGCATCCAAAGTAACAGCATCCGGTGTAACAACACCTGAAGTAATATCATCGAGTAGCAACATTGGAGTACAGTAGTGCGAATAAAAACATCCAGTGTAGCAGCATCTGGTGTAACAGCATCTGGAGTAACAACATTGAGTGGCAGCATCAGAGTAATAGCAGTACGAGTAACAACATTTGGTGTAGCAGCATCTGGAGTAACAACAGTGCGAGTAGCAACATTGGAGTAAAAAAAATACGAGTAACAACGTCTGGTGTAGCAGCATCTGGAGTAACAACATCGAGTAGCAGCATCCGGTGTAACAACATCACGAGTAGCAACACCTAAGTAACAACACCATGAGTAGCAGCAACCGAGTAACAGCAGCATGAGTAGCAGCAACCGAGTAACAACACCATGAGTAGCAGCAGCTGAGTAACAGCATTATGAGTAGCAACAACCCAGTAACAACATCATGAGTAGCGGCAATCGAGTAACAACATCACGAGCAGCAGCAACCAAGTATCAACACTATGAGTAGCAGCAACTAAGTAGCAGCAACTGAGTAATGACACCATGAGTAGCAGCAACTGACACTTTGGAAAATTTTCTTTGATTTTTACTCCTTAGTAGTAACTCCTGCAAAAATACAACAAGATAAAACATAATTCTTTATTATATATATATATATATATATATATATATATATTATTTATTTATTTTATTTTATTTTTTATTTATTATAACAAGGGTGCAGAGGAAGAGTTCTCTACGCTAATGACCTTCAAACCAGATTTCTTAGAGAGGTGTTTGATAAAGGCATCCTTAGAGGTCGGGCGATGGTACAATCTCAGGTGATGTCCATTGACTATAAATGAAGCACGTGTATCATCAATTGTGACTAGCCTCATTGTTCCATTATCAAATACATCGTCCACCTCGTAAGGTCCGATCCAACAAGTGCAAAGATTTCCTTTAAAATCCTTAAAACGGGAGTCATAAAGTAGTACCCAATCTCCAATTTGAAACACCTTATTTTTAATAAACTTATCATGCCATTTCATTCTCTGTTGTTGAATAGTAGTAGTTCTCTGGACAGGCATTGAACGGATTTCATCTAGTTCATTGAGTTGGGCCAGTCGGTGTTTTTGGGCATCTGAGAGATCCAAACCAACTTCCAGAGCTGTTCTGAGAGTACTGATTTCAAATTCTATTGGAAAAAACGGGGATTTCCCATAAACCAGCTCGAATGGTGAAAAACTGATTGTATTTCACCATGTTGTTATGTACACCCAGAGAGCTTCAGGCAGCTTTTGAGCCCAATGCCGACAATGGTAAGCCACAATTTTTGTCACGATGTTTTCTAATGTCTTGTTTGTGCTTTCCACTTGTCCATTCGCCCATGGGTGGTATGGAGATGTCACTCTGTGCTTGACCCCATATTTCTGCATAAGCTTCACTATCATGTGTGATGTGAATTGCGCTCCTCCATCTGAAACAATCTCTCTTGGAGTACCGTAATAAGAAAAAAATTCTTCAAATAGAAAATCTGGGACCACCTACTCTATTTCTTTCATAACAGCTTTGGCTTCCACCCACTTAGTCACGTAATTGGTACAGACCAAGATGTGGACTTTTTGCTGGGAGGGTGGGTTAAGAGTCCAACGAAGTCAATAGCCCATTTCTCAAAAGGATCGAAGGGTCCAACGAAGTCAATAGCCCTTGGAATCACTCCAAACTAATTTTTCAAACAAAATCTATGCAATTTGTTTTAAAAAATACACACTTTTTTCT
The DNA here is from genome assembly GCA_034641835.2 of Pinus albicaulis. Lineage (NCBI taxonomy): Eukaryota > Viridiplantae > Streptophyta > Pinopsida > Pinales > Pinaceae > Pinus > Pinus albicaulis. The sequence continues at coordinate 1,159,351,001 of CM076575.1, read as the reverse complement.
TTCTTTTTAGAGCTCGATATTGAAATTGATGTATCTTTATAATTTTGGATCCCCAATATTTGATATTTGGTCTTGTAGTAGCCCTTTGAGTCTTCTTTCCAATTCCATAGGTCAGACCTAGTTTGGATTCTTAAAGACAAATTTATGCCCAATCTCCCACAATGACCTAATTATGGAGTCGTTTAGTAGAGCGAACTCGTACGACGTTCCACGTGTCACTTTTTCATCCTTCGGCTCTGAACTCGATACACAAGAAACTATAGTCTGTTCAATTTCAGCTACTTTTACATAATTCCGATCTGATATCTGAAACAAATTTTATGATGATTTTCCCTCAGCCACTTGTTTGTGATGAAATTATGGAGCCTGTTTGAAGAAGTGAAACCCTAGAACCCCAAGCTCTGATACCAAATGTTATGAAACCAACTCACAAAATAGAAGAAAAGATAGATCACCGCCTTAGAAATCATCCTCTTCGAGGCGACAACCTCCTTTACATTACATAAATGAACTATTATTGGATGATACAAATGAGAAAACTTACCTTCTATATATAGGATTCTAAGGGGTCACAATATAGCAATATGGGGACCACATGGGCACAACAATAAAATGATGGGGCTACACTCATGGGGCACATAATAACAATATGGGGACTACATGAGTACAAAAATAACAATAATGGGGCTACACTAACAATAAAAATAAGGGGATACACTAGTATTATAGTTACCTAACAGAAACCAAGAGAGGAAAGGAAAAAATGGCCAGGGGAGTTCAAAATGAATTTTTTATGTTAGCTATATAAATTGTGAAGGTGTTAATATTTTATTTAAAGAAGAAAGTATAAATATATAGAATTAGTATGAATTGAAATTAATAAGTAAATAAAGAAGAGGTGTGGGGGAACTCAATTAATTGAGGATTAGATAAAATTTCCTAATAAATGAGAAGAAAAATAAGATTAAGGATATTGGCTCAGGATAAGAAATTAGAGACGTAAATAAGGCCATGATTAGTAGTTAAGGAGATGAATGAGGGTCTTCCAATATTGGTTAAGTCTATAATAATATTCTTAATTAAAGTTTGAAAATAATATGAAAGAGATAATTGGAAGTTGAGGCTAAGATTTTAGTTTGATCTAAGAAAATTAGATGTTTAAAGTTAAAAGAATGATAAAAAATGGCAGATTTTCTTGATTTTTTCTTTATCCCTCCTACCATCTATTATCCACCCTAAATTTTCAATCACATTCTTCATAATATTGATTGTATCAAACAAATGGGCTATTATTAGGTGTTTATAGTAGGGAAAACTTATTAATTGAGTGAGATAACTTTCATTCCTCGTGTAAGACCATGTCCTTCACATCGGTGATTTTTGTTATATTCCAACTTCCATAGTTGAGGTGTCATTCTTTGTCGTTTTAATCCAGTCTCTTATTTCCCATTTAAAAGATACTTTTCAGTAGCACGATACCTATGGTTCTTAGAGAGGAAGTTCCTATACTCATCAAACACCTCCTTTCCTAAACTTGTTGAATGATGAGCTTTCATCTTAGGACCACAAACTAGACATGAAAATTTACCCTTAGTTTCAATGCCTACAAGAGATGTATTAATAATTTAAATTATAAATTAAGGGATTATTTAAAATACATGTATTATATTCTAATTGAAATAATTATATACTATTAAAGTGAAATGGAACGTTACATACCACAAAAATGTGTTAGTTCTGGGGCATCATGAATTGTTCATACAAGTATGCCATGGAACTGAAATTGACTCTACCTTATTGGTTTACAGATGTCATACATAGTGATCTTGGCCCATAACTTCATTAACTCACCGATAAGAGGCTCAATATATACATTCATTTATTTAACTTGGTACTTACCTAATGTTTTGAAACTACACGTAATTACTACTATGATATATACATAAAAGTAAATAAATAAATATAACATATTATGAAATAAAGGGGAAAAATGAAAATGTTACAATATTCCAAAAATTGATGTAAAGAAATACTTGGAACAACCAATGTCAACATAATGTGCTCCCTATTTATTGACATCCAAGGAGGAAGGTTACTCTTGACAAAAAAAAATCGAACATGCTAAGTAAATAGACCGGAACTCTCCAAATGGATTAACACCGCCAGCTACCAATGAAAGCCTAATATTACGAGGTTCATCTTTAAAATATGGCCATTTTCCCCCAATTTATCTAAATCCATAACCATCTACAGAAATTCAAAGAAAACCACCTTCACTTCTCTTCCATGCATGAAAATCCATAAACTTTGCTATGATTTCACAATTGAACAATCATTGTAAACATGGAATTATGGGAATATGAAGAAGAACCTTTTGAAACAACTTTCTTGCTTTTTGATTAGTTTGATATCTATTGTTGTTACATTTCATGAAATGTGTTTTCTATGCATGTTGTCCATAATATATATTATGATCATTAGGACATGCATCTATACCTTGATACTCCATTTCATAACAACACATAAATATCGGTATGTGCGAGCTAACTAATTTGGTAATAGTAACATAGATTTACCTAACAATTTAGTACAACATAAAATATGAATAATTAGTGTAAAAAATATTAATCATAAATATTGCATTCTTATTAAAAGAAAAGGAAAAAATCAACCTTTCATGTGATGAAACATATTACATTATAACTTAGGATCTGTGTCATACAAGTGTTTGAAAAATCATTCAAAACCTTTAAGTTCACCAACAATAATGTAGCAAAGAGAACATTTTCCCTTGAGCCTTCATAAAGATGTGTCACTAACTTCTTTAGCACAAGTTTATCATCACAAAAAACATATTTGTTCTCATTGATGCCAAGCACATCTTGGATCAATTAATTTGTCCCATCATTTGGAACTATCATGTCATATTTTTGCATAGGATCATTATGATATTGAGCTTCAATATTCGCTCCATCTTCCTCAACTTGTAGAACATCATTTCTAGCACTAATACTTGGTGAAATATTCAAATCACAGTACCCAGGGGGACATGTCGACTTTATAATAATTTCAAACAATCATGTGAAACAATTAGTCTACAGAATGAATATTATCACAATTTTTTTTTTACAAATATGATTTAATATAAAGAAAATATATATAATGATTGATAAATAGCATAACTTTAACACGAGATGATATTTTTTCCCCCATTCAATTTTCCCGTTCTTCCTAAAATGTCTATCAAATGTTTCATATAAAATTCTCCACATATGTATGCACTTTCAAAAATTGCAAGGGAAATAACATTTCCCATCATTAAATCCTTGTGGATTAGTCGATATCCATCTAATTTTTTTTGACATTCTTCCCGCAACCAAAAACAATTATATAAAAAAAAATGATTTTCGCTCGCAAAAAATACCTTATAACTTTTCAGAATTATTGTAGTTATAGAAAATATGTTGCAATATCTCTTACATATGGGGTATTTATAATTCTTTTTATTTTTGAAATTGTGATGTTAGATGACTAGTTAAAGTCAAATTTGACCAATCAAATAAATGATCACATTAACCATGTGTTGTTATAATTGCGACAACTTATGCCTACCATTGCAATTCCAACACAAAACATTGTCCATCTCACTTGCGATGAACAATTTATGTTGTCGCAATTGTGATGCATTAGAAATATTACATCACAATTATGACTCACGACATATATGTCGTCATAATTGCGGCGAACACAGGAACCAAAAATTAAAAAATGACATTTTTCTTGACCTTTGCGACAATATGGGCCATAACGTCAGATTATTGGGTAACAATTTAGTCCCATATGTATTAGTGGCACCACGAGAAATATGAACTTATTTAAGGAGCAAAATGATATTGTTCACATCTTTCAATCCATGGCTTCAACCAATCAGGAGTTTTGCAATGTATAAATTTAGCGCATCCCACTCGTGACCAATTATATCTGAAAATCATTATTAACCAATAAATATTACTTACAAGGGTTAATATTAATAATTGATGAAAGAACAAAAATTAACTAAGTATGATATATATACAAAAAAATGAAAAGTTATATATATATATATATATATATAATATATATATATATATATATATATATATATATCCACATTAAATATTTAATTACCTTTCACTTTCATTGTTCTGTCTTTCCCCAATACGTGTTCCCCTTCATTTTTGTGATGGAATTCACATCCCAAATGCAATCCACAGACATATTTTCTGCTAATATAGGAAGATACTAAGTAATGTACACCATGGATTCATATTCTATATATCCCTCCACCATAAATCCCTTAGGATGTGCTCTTTGTCTAACCAAAGCCTTCAATGATTTCAAGTTCCTCTCCACCATCCACATTGGCCTTTTGTGTATAGTTTCACACAATTCAATCTCCTCAACTTGGTGTATGAGATAGTGTTCTTGTGCATTGAAAAATTCCGAAGGTATCCAAGGAATTTCTCTCTTCAAATGCTTTATATCGTCTTCATGTATTTATTTCAATGAAAACCATCAACATATAATGCAAGAAAATAAGTACAATATGTTTCAACGAAACATAATTTATTACATTACAAGTGAAAAAAGTTGCATTAAGTTGATTAACAACTAACTGAAAAAAAAAAAAAAAAAAACTCGACATATAAATTGCTACTTACCGTATGTATTTTACAATATCATATATAACTTGTTTGAAATTATTGTCGAACTCGTCTAAGAGAGAAATATATAGAACATATTGTAACAATAAAATTGAATCGTTATTTTCTTAATCCAGAGTAGACCAAAAAAAACATAAAGATGTATATATACCAATATAGAAATATTTATACCAAAATAATTACCTTAATGAAGGTATGCCAATCATGTGTTTTTACTCCACCAAATTCACCTTTTTTTGTTAAGATATTATTTATGTTTGAAGAAAATCGTGTGGGAAATTTAATTCTTCGAATGAACTCTTTTAGATCGTCACTTTGCTTCTCTGTTAATAACCATGGAAGGTTGTTTTTATCTCCATCACTATTTGATAGTATCCCACTCTTCATTGCATTATTGACATCCACAATTTCATTACAAATTTTCTTGATTTTTTCTTTATCCCTCCTACCATTTATGATCCCCAATAAAGTTTTTGTCACATTCTTCTCGATATGCATTCTATCAAACAAATGGGCTATATTTAGGTGCTTATAGTAGGGAAAACTCATGAATTGAGTGGGATAACTTTTCATTCCTTGTGGAAATACATTTCATTCACATCGACCATTTCTATTATATTCTAACTTCCATAGCTAAGGTGACATTCTTCGTGGTTTTAATCTAGTATCTTCTTTCCCATTTGAAATATGCTTTTCATTAGCACGATGCCTATGGTTCTTAGAGAGGAAGTGCTTATACTCATCAAACACCTCTTTTTTAAACTTGTTGAATGACGATATTTCATATTAGGACCTATTGTAGAAAAGCAACAACCCCCATTTCTACTTTATTATCTTCCTAATAATAATGAGGACCCTCTATGTAAATGTTGGTCATTTCACTTCTTCTACGTTTTTATTTTGTTATTTTTGTGACACTTTTATTTTCATGGGATTTGCATTTTAATTTCTTCATTGAGTGTAGTTTCTCTCTAGCTTCCCAATGACTCTAATTTTGTTGAGTTGTGACATACAGTTTTCAAATGGCGCTTATTCAAAGTTTAGTTAATTTTCACCCCATGCTTTAAAATGTACATAATGTATATTATTTTTATTTTTGTAAATTTAATAAATTAAAATACACAAATGATATTATTTAATTAATTTGTTTAATTTTATTAATTTTTAATTAGTAAATTTAATTAATTATAATTAATTTGTAAATATTATTATTTTTTAATTATTAATGAATTATTAATTTTAAATACCCTACAAAACGATCACAACTGAGAGTGTATAATATATAAATTTAGTAATGGACAATCTAATGTATTATATAATAATAAAATATAAAATAATATTTAAAAAAAATTAATATAACCCGGAAGAAATTTTATTCTATTTTTAAAATCTTATGGGTTTCTGAGCACCTGGGCTTCCTCATGTAACAAAGGCTCAAATTAAACATGCAATGGGGGCCATTGATTTTGATAAGAAGAAAAAGTATGTAACATGTGAGTGGAGGGAGGGCCCACTCCCCGTGGAGCCCGTCTCCCTTTTCTAATTCAATCCAAGCTCCTTATCCTCCCAAGCTCCTACGCACACTAACGTGGGCTTGCATCTCATATGAAGGGGTTTTAATTTTTTAAATCTTAAATTTTGCAAGGTATATACAACAGCCTGCAAGCCATATATACCAGTAACTCATGACTTCGCAAAGTTATATTGAATTGGGGAGGGGGACTAAATGGGTCTCCCCTCTCTCTCCTCGACATAATTCCACCTTATTATGGATGCTATAATAGGTATTACACATTTGTTTTCATGATGACTATATATTATTTTCGTCAAATATATTAAATAATTCTCAATTTCACAAGGTTCAATTTTAATTAATTAATTAATTTATTTATTTATTGAAATTTTTTTAATTAGCATTGATTTATAATTTTATAGGATATGACTTTGGAGATCTTATTGAAGGATGCCTCATAACTCATGGCAACACTTGAATTTAATGTCTACTATCAAACATTGCACAATGATCGACGATTGTCAGACTACACATATACAAAATTGACTTATAGCACCTATGCTACCATAGTACTCATGCTTGTTAACTACAAAATCTAACATCTTGTTTCGTTGTGCATTTAATCGCTACATTTGATCTTGGTGCCATCAAAATTCACAAAAATACAAGATGGAATCCACTTTTTTCCCATGTTTGGAAACACAATATGCATCTTTTACATCACACACACCTGTTTTAAGCATCTGTAAGGGGCAGTCGGCCATGAGCTCTTAGACAATGAGCCACACACCATTTTCATCTCCGCTTTGATTCATAGTCTTCTACTAATACAACATAGTTATAATATTAGTTTCACTACATATAGAATACTATTTGTAGTCACTCTTTTCTCTTGCTATTTCCTTTTATAAATAGGCACCATATTTTTGTAAAGCTTTATAAAATCGAATGAAACTGTATATTTCCCCTCTTACAATAACTTCATGAGCACCATCTTGATCATATTGACTTGATGCATTACCCATAAGAATATGTTTTTCTTTCTATTTTCAACTTTACTTCTTATCTAACAATTTCAACCCCTTCAGCAAATTAAGTACTGCATTTTAGGCCGCCTCGCTCTCCCTTTCCTTCACAATATTTTCGTGAATACGATGTTCCATTATTGTATTATTAATACTTGAAATCTTGATGACTTCTAATCATAATTACGTAGTTTGTTATTTAAAATATAAATGTTAAAATTATGACAAGCTTTTTGTTAGAGACATTTATGAATCAAAAGAATCTAAATTGATCATATTCTAAGCTTTAACACTAATTTGAAATTAATATTTTTATTTCAATTTAGTTACATTTAAACTAAACGATAGGCACTAGATACTATGTAGCCCTTGTTATACACATGATCTTCAATATTACACGTAAAATTCTCCCACTTGTGTTTTTAGGTTTTTGTTTAATATTAGTATATTTATTGTTATTTAAATTTAAAGTTTGCATTTTTTGTTTATATATTTTTATTTTTTATTCTTGGTTGTAAATAGGGTGTAATTGAATTTATAAACTAAAACTATCGAGACATACATTTTTCCGTTACTCCCACAGTTTTGACAACTCTACATTGGAAGCTTTTATCGTGAGCTCTACCTGGCCAAATTAGGCCCAGGATGTCTCGTTAGAAAGCTAAAACAATGGAGAATATTTGGGAGTGGTTACATGACAACATTTGGTTGATATTTATGCCTAAAAACTAGTAGAAAATGAAGCTCCGAATTTGCACCTAAAAACCAATTTCTAATTTTATTTTGGGAGAATTTGGTTGGTTTAAGCTTTTGGATGTTCAAAATACATTCGAGTATGTTCTATTAGGCCAAAGAAATCTTTACAGAGATCATTGGGAGCCACAATTTTCATTTATTTTATTCACTTAATTATAATTTATTTGGAGAGTTATTTTTCCCAATTTTTGGCATTTTGATTTTTATGTGCAAAATTAATTCATTTTATTTCAATTTTGATTGGTTTTGTGGAGGATTTGTTGAAGAGTATGGATAAAATATATCTTGGAGCAATTCTATTGCACCAATAGAGGAAAGGAAGAATATTTTTAGCTCCAAAATAGATGGATCCAAATCTTTTTCAAAAAGTCTCCAATTTGGGATTCTTTCTGTAAATTATATATAACGTTCTAGAAAAGGAGGAAAGGGTTTATATTCTCTATAAATTAATGACTATAGGAAATTTTTCTAGGGGATTTTAATCTGTAGATAGGGAGGAAAACTCAGATCTGAGGATATTGGGGTTTGTTTTCAAAATTCAATCTTTGTTAATGAGGTAAAATTTGCACTTTTGTAATTCTTCCTTCTACTTATAGAGCTAATAATTTTTAGGATACTGGTGGAGATCCACTGGAGAAACATAGAAAAGATACCATGATTCATAAATTTTTATTTAAATACTTTTATTGAAAATGCAAATTTTATCTTTTGAGGGCAAACCCGTGTAAATTTTTGATATTGTGTACTCTTATTTGATAAAGATGATTGTCTTTTGGATTAACTATGTAATTTGTATCATGGATATGTTTTTAATTTTAAATTTTCTTATGAGCTTAAATCAGATTTCTGATTAATTATTTACTCAAAAATATGTCATTTAAATCACTTTAATTATCATTGGAATTAAATGAACTATTTCCTAGTTTTGATGGCACATCAATTTTGTTTTAAAATATTTAAACAAAGGATGTCACACACTCATTATATCAACCATTAGAATTTTTTCTGCAAGTATGATATTCATCATAAAAGGGGTGTGTTAAATCCCCATTCATTCGATTACCTTTCTCTCAGTTGGGATTATATATGCCTTTTCCTATTCGAGATAGATTTATTTTCTATAACTTGCATCTTAAAGTAGGATTGAATTTAGATTTTATCATTTGCATTTTAGAATTCCTCTTAAACAAAGGAACAATGCGTTAGTGGCTTGGCTGACCCCTCAATTCATCTTGAGGATTGATTTCTTGCAAGTGCATTGCAAGAGAGTTAATATGATTTCTCTCTTATTTTTTATTTTCAATTAGTGACATCATAAGTCAATGAGGAGAGAGAGGGGGTAACTAGACGCAATAGAACCAATAGAAACTGCCAAATCAAATGGATAATGGCTTATTTGGGGCTATGAGTGGGTGGTCTCCCTTACATGTTGATGTGGTCATTTTTGGCCATCAACATTTTTGGCGCTAGAAGGAGGGGAAATTTTGTTTTAAAAGTTTTATCCTTTTATAATAGCTCCTTCAAAATGACTTCTTTGAAGTTTCTTCATCAGTCTTCCACCTGCCACCACTCCACTAAAGGTAGTAAAGCTCTTGTGAAAGACAAAATTCAATGGTAAAAACAATGTCTCTACTTTTGATCATGTTATTCAATTCATTTTAAATTATAATAATTTTGATATTGGGGAATATGTGATGTGCAAGATGTTTACTCGCACTTTGACAGGTTTAGCTAAAGACTGGTGCAAATCATTACCATTTTCCTCCATTCACACTTTGGAGGAGTTTGGAAAAAACTTCCTACATTCTTTTCAGGATTATGACTATGAAAATGTATGTGATCATATTGAGGAACTTCTTCAATTCAAAGGTGATTCTTTAAATGATTTTATAATTAGATTTAAATTATTTTGTTTTCAATTTCAATATGAATATTTACCTCCTAAATTTCAATTAACAAGATGATTTAAAGAGTTATTTTATCTTCCTTGTATTCTTACTCTATATGAAAAAATTTCAAGCTTTGAAGAGCCATCTTCAATTTCTGTTAACATGACTGGAAATTAACATTTGGAGGATGTGCATGCTAATCATGGAAATCAGATCAACCATGTATGATAAATTCCTAAAATTGGTGCATTCTTCCTACAATGTTAATAACGATTGTGATGCTCTTTCTCATGTTAAAAAATCATAACTACAAATCTTGGAAGAATTTGTGAGTCAACTTCAAAAAGGTATAAATAATAAACATCAAGAATCAACTATTTATAATCAACAAGAAATAAAATCAGAAAATCAGCAAGCACACGCACCAATTGAAGATTCTAATAAAGTGAATTTTGCCACAACAATTTCTTAATTTTCCCATGTTGATTAGCTACAAAACTTGAGACACCCAGACATCAATATTCAAGAAAGTTTGATTAGCCAAATTAATTATTATTAATATAAAATTTTCATTGGAGAAAACACACAAGAGTCTACAAAATAATTTTTTTAGGTTCATTTCTTCTAATTCTCATTTCTCTATTTATCCTGATCTTTTTGCTGATAGAAATTCATTTTCTCTTTACATTAATGCTATTCTAGAGAACAAAGGAGCTAACATAAATAATTTACCAATTAGTTTTGATCAAGAAAAAGAGACATACATTGATCATTCTTTCAACAATATTGAAAGTATGCCCAATCATTATTCTTGTTCTAGTGCATATTATGAGAAGGAAGAGAATGATACTGAATGTTCTAAAGGAATTTATGATGATTACTTAGAAATAGAGGATATTGATTTATCTTGCCTTTATTAAATCCTCAGGTTCAAATTCAACCCATTTTTGAAACTGAAGAAAACCTCAATTTAGAAATTGTTCCAATAAATTCTCATATTCAAACATTTAATCGTTTTGATGATTTCAAAGTTTAAGAATCCATCCCAATTTATGATTCTTACAATGATCAAATTTTCATTCATGTTCATATTCTTGATAATTTTCCTCTTCCACAAGTATATGCCAGTAATAATTTAAATTGTATTATTTTGGCTAACTCTTGTGGGAAGGAAATTATTTCAAATAAGTCCCAATTGTGTTGTAACATTAATTGTAACACTAGTATAAATAATGATCTAATTTTGTTATTTTTGCTTCATTTTTTATGTTTATTTTCTGATTTTTTTTCTTCTTTCATCTTTTAATTCTTGGATACACTATGCTGGGATATTCAACAATCTAGTATTGAACACTCGTGAGGCACATTAGTGGAAGAAGATAAAATTTAACTTCAAACCATTATTCATGAGCATCAAGAGCTTATAATATTCTAATTTCATTTTATTTCCATCTCATATCAGTATTTTATTTCATCTCAAAGGCATTGCTAACAAAAATTGGCACTCGAGAGTGTACCTTCAAAATATGTCCAACCATCTAACTAAATTAAATATCTTCTAATAGTTTCATTAAATTGCCATCCACACTTCCTTGATCCATTTGAGAGTTGCTTGGAAGATTCAATTCAACATAATATTACTAATAGTTTGTCTTATGTGCATAACACTAATGATTGACCTCTCTTTTGTTTGACCTCTTCCATTCTCTTTCAAATATTCATCCATATTTTTATGACCCAAGAGAGATTTGGTTGGAGGAAAATATTTAAGAGATGGTGATTGTAAGTAAGCATATTTTTGTAAGTACGTTAGGAATATATGCCCATAGTGAATTTGAGTTTGTTTTTGTTAGTTTAATTATATTCATAATTTTTTTACTGATGTTTTATATTTGCATACATGCAGGAAATATAATGCTTTAATAGTTACATTGGAAGTATGACTATACCTAGTCATATTTTCCCTCTTACATTTAGATTAGGGTTACGAATAGATCAATTTAAATTTAGTTTATTTTTCTGTTTTTTTGCTCTTTTAATAATGTAGGTAGAGGAATAAAGTGAGAAGTTAGCCTTTTAAAGTCATAGTCATGTTCAAGGAAGTGTCCTCTTTGAGTCATCATATTTTTTATTTTTATACTCTGCATAATTGCTTTGCTCTATATTTCTTTCACAAGATGATTCATGATAATAATTCACTTTTGGTTGCAATTGAAATAAGGTACTTGGATTTTTCTTTTTATGATTTATCACGGGCCTTTAACTTCTCAATTTTCAAATTATCAGAGAAATATACTGAAAGAAAAGAAAAATTATAAAGAATCTTGCAGGAATTGTAAAATACTCTTGTCTATAGACATACTCCTTCTTTTTATGGGATTTTTCATTTTCTATCACTGAGATAAATCAACCCTTGGCACTACATTGGTAATCCTTTGTATTTCTTTGTAGTTGCGCCATTTTTACAAATCCCAAGATGACTAAGTGCCTTCTATTCTATAGTCTGCACACTAAATACACATGGGTATTTATTGTCGGGTTTTTCATTGGCCATTCATTCCTTGAGATTGGAGCCACTTCAATACAAATATCTTGGGATCATTCGATTCGTTTCTTCTACGGTGACATGTATTATTGAGCCCCTTTTCTAACTTCGCTCCACCCTTCCACATATTTCATGCTACTCTAGTACCTGGAAGCCCATAACCCCTTGACATATAATTTCAAAATATTCCGAGAACATGGGGCTCCAGGATCAATTTCATCACGTGTTTCGATTCTCTTGCATTAACGTTTTGGCTCCCAATCATGCATATTATTGCACTATCTTATGAGTAGTGGCCCCCACTCCGCTTTAATAACCCGTGAACCTGGAAGACGATAACCTTTTACCAATTCTTAATATCTTCCAGTAATCCAGGCTCTCGGTTCTCCATTTCTATTCCAGGTACCCTACACCTCAAATTTCCAAAACCTTCTTCTAATTATATCTAGGATATCCCTTTTGGGCTACTATGTTCACTATATCTTCCACTCCCTGGAAGCTCAGAAGCCCGACTCATTAATAAAATTGTGTTGCAAGTTTCTTCTGGGAATTATAAGGGTTATAATACATAATGGGTATTGCTTTTCACTAAGAATGTCTCATCCTTTCGAGCCCAAAAATATTTTTAATTCACCCTTGTGAACAAGTAGAACTTAACTTCCTCTGGGATATTGCAGTTGGATCCCTATAAAAATCTTGCTTTTAAAGTACTTGAATAATTCTTTTTGGGATAATTTTATCTACCCCCTGAGCTCCAACCTTCTAGGATATAATAACTAGTGGCTCATTTCTACTTTCATCCTCGATTTTCCCTCAATCCATGGTCTTATCATCCCAACCATATTTTTAGTGTGCACCCTTCGTATTTTTGGGACACTCCTGGGTAGCCACAATGTTAATGTCGCCAACTGGTAAGCACACTCAAAATATGCACATGTAATTTGGATAATGGCCAATCTTTATTTGATTGCCAATTATATTGTGATCTAACTCCATTTTAACGATAATGTAAGAATCCAAACCACATATATATATATATATATATATATATATATATATATATATATATATATATATATATATATATATATATATATATATATATATATATATATATATATATATATATATATATGTATATATATATCAATGTTGAATTGGTTATGACTTTGGGATTTATTCCATGGGATTTTATGGATATTTTTTGGTCTGGTATAAAATCAAGAGAGACGAGACGATTTTTTTTTTCTCCAATTCATAATGAAGTACATTTTTCATTTTTTATGATGATTTCTTTCATTTGTTTCCAATTCCTTAAACATGAGTCATTATTATTTAAACTTGATGCTCACTCTAGTTTATATTCAATAAGTAATGATCTTGGAAAAATAAAACTTCATAGAATACACTTCTTCATACATTTAATATCAATCAAAAGGAGTTATCTCTTTTGAGGAAAATTGATATCTTTTAGGTAAATCTAAACAAACTTCTTTAAGGTAAGTCTCATCTACTCATTTTAATATATTTCCATTTTCTTTACATTTTTGTTTCAACTTTAGTTTTTTTGTTTGTTGATCTAAAACTTTATTTTTGCAGGTCTTCAAGGATTGTTTTGAAAACTTTGCACCCCTGCTTGGTCAGATTTGGAATTTACTCTACTTGTTTTGCTTTCTTTCAATTTTTGGAAAAATAATTATGATGTCGATAAAATTACAAATAAGCTATTTAGGGGAGTCTCTAAACCTCTAGTTTGTTTAACAAGCCTCATTTTTATTAGAAAATCATTACAATGTTTCGATGCAGGCTTACTTTGAAAACAAGAAAATTTTCATGATGGTAAACTTCTTATTTGGCTTCGCTTTCTATCATAATTTCTATTATAAAGTTAGAATTTTTGTTTGAATTAAAGCCTAATAAATTTCAAATTTGCAAGGAAACTTAAAAATATATAAACTTAAGAAAAACTTATGTTTAGTCCCTCATGCTCTTTCTTTTGTTGAGATACTTTTCATAAATCCTCTTGTTAAAGTTTTCTTTCAGTTTCGGCTTTTAGTTTGCATCAATTCTCCTCTTTTTGGAAATTTTTGGAGTGTTGATTTCACTTTAGATTTGATTTTTTTTTGGTTATGTCACCAAAATTTATATGAAAGGAATTTATCTCACCCAATATTGGTCGGAATCCATGGGAAATTTTTTTCTCTGTTAATTTCATGGGCTTTCATTTACCTTAAAGGAATATTTTTATTTAATTCTAAGTCCTCTCACCTTAATTATTTTCCCATGGAGGAACATTAATATTTCTCAAGTGGTATAGTTCATATTTCCAAGGGAAGAACTGACTGCATCTAAATCAATGAATCTCCCCTATTTCCCCCACATCACATAAAAATCCTTTAGATTGATAGTTGGGAGGAAAAATGAGGAAGTCAATTGCCATATTCACCCAATTGCAAAAAAAATATTCTCTAAATAAATTTGATCAAAAGGGTGGTAAAAGAGGGTTGAAAACACTTATATGTGAGAAGCATAAGTAAACCTGTCAAGGCATTGAATAAACTCTTTGGTAGCGGAGCTATACTTGTGTGGTACTAAGACAAATCCGTTGGGGATATAGACGCTCGTTGGCAACGAATAATTTCCGGGTAAATCAAAATTGTTTATATAAATGGAAGTATACATTCTTTAAAACTTCCGATTTGTACATCTTTCGTCACTCACATGAGGTAAAATTTAAAATTAAATATTTCCTTAAAAACATGGAATGAAGGTGTTAGCGTAAATTATTAATGAAAGTGTACGAAAAGAGCCTACTTTAGCTATGTGAAAAAAACCCTAACAATAGAATGGTTTCTTAACTCTTTAGATATGCAATCGATAGTTAGAAAAAATGCTGCAAAAAAACAGACATATGCAGTAAAAGCAGTTAAACAGTAAGAAGAAATAGTGTTTTTCTCTATGCATCCAATAGACAAGACAAGATTTAAAGAATGTTCTATATATTATTACACCTGGTGAAGGGAACAAATAGGTGTTACCAATCCCCCTCAATGGGATGGGTTCTTGGTTGTCCTCAATGCTTTAGTTCCAAAAGTTTCTCTCTCAATGGGGAAAAAAACCCAGAATATATTGAACTCTATTGTAGCTCAAGAAGCAAAAGAAAATAGTAGCAACAATGAGGATGATTAAAGCACGACAATGAAAGTGATCAAAATGAAGAATTAATGGAAAACCCTCCTATTTATAACAAAATATTGAGTTATCCTCGATAATGGAGAATAATAAAATATTATTAACCAAGATCTAGATCTAACCGCTTGGAATATTTTATTATATTTTGTTGGAGGGAAAAGGTATTTAAATTGGTTAAATACCTTTAGTTAGAAGTAATAAAAAATAAATGATTTATTTATATTTTCAAAAATGTGGTTAAAGAATAATAAATAAATAATGGTTTGTTTAATTATTCCTAGATGATTTAGTAAGATTTAACAAGGAATAATAAATAAATAATTATTTAATTAATTATTCCTAGAGAAAAATAAGATAAATAATTCTTTATCTAATTATTTATCATAATTGGGTTAAATATCACTGAGAATATTATTTAAACAGTGGTTTAATAAATTATTCCTAGAGTAAAATCAAATAAGTAAGGATTTATTTAATTATTCCTCATGGGGTTTCTTCTTTAAGCCATAAATAACTTAGTAAAATATGGTTTATTAAATTATTTCTTATAGTGAAAGCAATTTTACTATGGTAAAATTTGTCTTACATGGTGTACTTCGATCCATCTGATTTAAAAAGGTTAGATGACCAAATTTTGGTGATAACAAATTTCCCCACAGCATTCGAGCATTAGGAGCTAATCGTATGACTGAAGTATGTTGTAAGAACAAAATCACTAGACACTAAAGGGGAGTCAGACAGAGAGAGATACACAGATGAAGCGAAGCAAGAAAGGAAAATAACTGAGGGGGCAAGACCTACAAATTTTATAAGTCTCATTTAATGTTGGGGTAATTGTTCTCAATGGGGTAGGGGAGGCATACCTATGTTCGTCGAGATTACAAAATACAAAGAATAATAATGGGCTCAGCAATATGGGACGGAGCAACAAAATACATGATAAATGGTACATCACATGCTGACATAAAATGGGCTAGACAAAAATATAATGGATCCCACATACATACTACGCTTGGAGAAACATGAGCCAGGACTGAATACAATAATATCAGAGTACATGAGACATAATAACAACCGAAGAGCCTTGCTTAAATAGGAAAGGGCTCTGAAAATATGAATGGATCATATGAATGAGACATGCATGCTATGGGCATTGCAAGCAGCTGAAACTGAACACATAAAATATGCGGAGCTGCATCTGAGTTTGTAGCATAATCTGAGGTCATCTAGGCAAGTGGGGGTCTACTTGAAGAGTGACCCCCTCATGAGTTCTGAAACATATCACACACACTCAGGAATCACTAGTAAAATATGCTAATTCATCGGACCATAAAGTATACAAATATCAATCATGCAAATAATGATATGAGGCCGAGCGGATGAGAAGCAACCAATTCAAAGGGAAATGATGGTTCCCTTTGCCTGATCTGAGGCACCGAATGAGAATGGAAGATGGAACCAAGGTACACTTCCCTCTAGACTTGTCTTCTGGCATGAATGTGTTTATGTCGACACAATGAGGTCCGCCATAGGTGAGGCAATGATGAATCCTCAACTAAGGTATGAGGGATCATAGTAAAGTGACTGATGGACCGAATCCAAGGATGATGATGGAATAGGGGATACTGAGTAGCATATAGACAAATTCCCTTGTCAGAGCATAAAAAACATGGACGAGCTGGCAACAACTGACTCGACTCCAGAGGGGATGGGGGACAACATGACTGGAGGCCAAAATGGGCCACAAGAGATAAATGCAAGGAAAAAATGGATGGAAGACTATAACAGGAGGAAAAGGGACTCAAGACATACCCCATGAATGCGATGATGACTCAAATTGGATGCTTTGAACAAGGGTAACTCGATGATGCTGCCAAATAGAATAGGCCTAGTGGCGACCATAAAAACATGAGAAAAATATAGTTACTCATGACAAAAATCAACACACGAGTTGACAAGTATGAAGGAAAATTGGTGCCCCAATTAAAAGCAGTGCATGTGAAGAAATCTGATTTTAAGAGGCAGCAAAGTGACCCTTCTTGAAAAATTTCTTCCTGGTGAAGTGTTAAATTACCAAAAAAAAAGAATACCCATTATAGTACTCTATCAGAGCTTTCCAATGGTGTTGACTGTTTGTCAAACCAAGCTACGGTTTGGCCCAATTTGCGAAGGAAAATTTAGGGTTTTTCCTTTAAAAGGGCGATTTCCCTCCAATTTAATCCATTTTCTAAATGAGTTGTGGTGAATTTGGAAAGGAGGAGAAGGCCCTAAATCTTGTGGAAATTGTATTAGACAAACTGACCATTGGAATCAGGATCCGTCAGTGGCAGGTAAGTGGCCTAACCTTACTCTTCATTTTTGTCAATTTAGTTTTTCATATTAGGTCCCTGGGGCTCTGTGGGAGACCCCTGCCCATCCTCACGAATGGCTCGTAGTTTTTAAGCCCTGAGATGCGACCTGGCTCACATTTTTTAGTTGGAAAAACAATGAGCTCGTAGTTCCAGGGCAGGAAAATTCAATTTGGAGCTAGAGGTGGGTTTTTTGGCTATTTGTAGGCTAAGGGCCATCCTTAGTAGTTTTGTGATGCAGTTTTATTCTTTCTAGGATGAAAAACATGATGGAATTATGTAGGTATGGAAGAATTGAGGATCAACTGGTGTGCGAGAGATTTGGATGCTCTTCAGGCCGAGGTCCAGGGGGATCAAGTGGTACGAGGAGTGCTTTCTAGATATGGGGTTCCCAAGTTGGTTGAGAACCCACTGATGAGGGCAGGTGAGCCCTTACTATTGAGGATAGTGAGCTATTGTGATTCAGACGAATAGGCCTTCATTTTGTATGGGCACAAGATCGAGCTTACTATCTAGGACATTTATTTTCTCACTGGACTCCCACCACTAGGGGTGTTGGGAAACTGTTACATCCAGTTTTACCACGTGGGAAGAATATATTTGAGTTCATGGAGATCCATTATAGATTGGATGCTCATGCTAAGGGCATGACCATTTCCATCAGTGATTTGGAGTGGCTAGAGACATGGGTTGTTTCCGCAGCAGTACTGCGGATCTTGGGCAACCAGGCATTCCATCACATGACTAGGGGGAATATGATGTTGGTAGAGAGTGTTTTGAGTGGGACCTACTATGGGTGGGCCCAGATGATGCTATCGTCAATGAAATGATAGATGTCACTATGCAAGTGACATATAAACCATGATTGTGCTTTTGGTATAGTATTGTGCTCGTTCTTATTTTAGAAGATCCCCACAATCTGACCTCATGTGCAGATCTAGCATGGGGGCCCACGGGAGCCTAGGATGCGTTGCTTAAGGCAGCTGATGTGGAGAGTAGGAGGGGGGGAGTCAGATGGGTGTTCCGACTCAAGTTTTTTTCCCACTGGGATCAGCTGCCGCTATACATAGATGATTATCCATATAGTGGTATGAAATTTCAGGGGAACCCTGACTTGCCACTTCTACTTGGTCAAGCATGGGCACCCGATGGTAAGTGAAAGTTGTTATATATTATGGTGCATTTAAGTTTTCATAATATGTATGTGGTAATGATTCGTGACTTTTGGAATGCAGATATAACACTGGTGAAGCCAAAAAGGCATGTAGGACGATCTGTGGCACCAGGGGCTGCGGGATCTCATGGAGCAAGAGAAGACTAGAGACCTGATTATGAGGTTCTGTTGGAGGATGTCTGTCGTAGGTGTGATCTGTTGTTGACCAATGTATCACAGCATGGGTGATACGATCTTGAGAACCAGAACATCGAAGGATGTATAGGGCTACCCTCAGAGTGGCGAGGGGTCATGTGGCGCATGGCAATGGCCGAGAAAGCAGTTCGAGATCTGCGAGATAGTGGAGCAGAGCCATTGGATATGGACCCTCCAGATAGTGATTAGAGATAGGGGAATGTGGTTCCCCCATTTTTATTTTTGTAACATGATGTGGTTATGTCAGATGTATTTAGAGTAGTGTACTACAAACATTTATGATTTTTTTGATACATAATTTAGATATTCATCTTTTTATATATAACGTCAAGTATATGGTTTTCCATTTTTTTTTTATTTTCTTATGTTAAATTCATGTTGTTATGAAACCAACTCCAGAAATAGAAGAAAAGAGAGATCAACGCCTTAGAATTTAGCCACTTCGAGGGGGAAACCTCCTTACATTACATAAATGAAAAATTCTTGGATGATACAAATGAAAAAACCTCCTTTCTATATATAGGAGTCCATGAGGTCAAAATATAATCCTAGCCGACCTAACAATAATAATGTGAGGGAAAAATAATAAAAATATGAGGGTTACAGCGGTACAAAAATAACAATAAGAGGGCTATACTAACAAAAATAAGGGACTACAGTAGTAATATAGGGACCTAACATGCCCCTCTCCTTCAAAAAAGTGTTGTCCTCAATGCTTGAGTAGCTCTATATGCTTCTATATAAAATTCTCATCCTCCCATGTAGAATCTTCAGTGGGTAAGTTCTTCCACTTGATGAGATACTCTGAAATTGATGGATTTTGCAGCTATCGAGTTCTTGTTTCTATGACTGCTTCAAGTTCCAATATGATTTGTCCTTCCTCATCAAGTTCTGGAAATATTGTTTGAACTGGAAGTTTTTCACCTATAACCTTCTTTAAGCATTAAACATGGAAAACTGGATGCACTCGAGAAGAAGTAGGAAGCTCCAATTTGTATGCCATAGTATCAATATTTTGCAACACCTTTATGGACCATAGTACTTTGGCGATAATTTACTATCTTTCTTAGTTTGCTTAAGGAACATTTGTTTGTATGGTTATATCCGTAAATACCCAATATCCTACATGAAAACTTCTCTTGCTGTAATGTTGATATACCTGTTGTTTCATTTGATTTTGTGCCAAATTTAGGTTATCCTTTAAGAGTTGGAGAGCTTGTTGTTGATGCTCAATGTGATCTTCCACTGCTTGAACCTTAAAAAAAAATTTAAAGATTATGTGATGGACGGTGGATGATATCCATAAAGTGCCATAAATGGGGTCACTTTTGTTGTAGTATGGAAGGTAGTGTTATACCACCATTCAACACGAGGTAACCACTTGAACCACTGTGTTTGTTTATGAGATAAAGAGCAACGAAGGTATCCTTCCAAACATTTGTTCACTATCTCAGTTTTCCCATCAGATTGAGGATGATAAGATGAGCTATGAGGTAGTTGAGTACCCAAACAAGAAAATAATTCTGTCCAAAAATTTCCAGTAAAAATGTGATCTCTGTCACTTACAATAATCTATGGGTTTCCATGTATCTTTTTAATTGTTTCCATAAATGCAATATCAACTTACTTTCTTTAAATGGATGATATAATGCACAAAAGTGTGCATGCTTGGTAAGTTTATCAACTACCACCATGATGACACTCTTTCCTTCAGACTTAAGTAAACATGTGATAAAAGCCATTGAAATCTCCCCCCAATGTTGACTTGGAATGGATAAAGGGTGTAGAAGTCCTGAGGTCTTAATTTTCTCAACTTTATTTTGTTGGAAAACTAAACATTCCCCCACAAAATTTTGAATATCATATTTAATGCCATCCAAAAAAAAAAAAAAATCACCCTATGGTAAGTTTTTAAAAAGCATGAGTGTCCTCCGAAGGGAGAAGTGTGCAATTCCAAAAGAATATTTTTTTTTTAATTGGGAATTCTCACAAATATATAAGTGATCTTTGTACCATAAAGAATCATTTTCCAACTAAATGTATCAGATGTACTAGGATCTTGCTGCAACTTTTGAATGAGTATCCACACTTCTTCGTCCTTCTTCCATTCATCTCTTGCTTCGGTTATCCAATCTGGTTGGATAGTATAAATGGAACAAAGCAATGCTCTCACCTCTTCATCCTTTCTTGAGAGTGCATCTACGACAACATTAGCTTCCCTTTTTTGTAGATGATTTCAAACTCATAACCCAACATCTTTGTGACCCATTTTGGCTTCTATTCTAAAGATAGTCTTTGTTCCAAAAAGTGTTTAAGACTATCATGATCAGTTTTTACCTTGAAGTGTCTTCCCATTAGGTAAGGTTTCCATTTCTTTAGTGCATGTAGTATTGCCAACATTTCCTTCTCATAAATAGCTTTCTATAAATACTTTCCTTTGATTGGATGAATTTCAAAAGCAATGGGTCTTCCTTCTTGTACTAAAACAACACCAATTCCATTTCCTGAGGGATCACATTCCACAATAAAGGTTTTTGTGAAGTCTAACGTAGCTAAGACCAATGCTAGGCACATTGCCTCTTTAAGATGTTCAAATACCTTAGTTGCTTCAGGAGTGCATGAAAATTCATCCTTCTTCAATAATTTTGTTATAGGTGCTGCTATCTCCCATAATTCTTAACAAACTTGCAATAATAACCTGTTAACTCGAGAAATCCTCGCAACTGCTTTATGGTTGTGGGGACCTTCCATTCCTTAATGGATTTAATTTTGTTAGGGTCTACCTTAACACCCTCATGAGATACAATATGACCCAGGTATTCCACTTCTTGTACTCCAAAGAAACATTTGGATGTTTTTGCATATAATTGTTTCTCCTCGAATAGTTTGAACACCATGTCAACATGTTGAAGATGATCCTTCCAAGACTTGTTGTAGATTAGTATATCATCAAAAAATAGTAACACAAATTTTCTAAGGAAGGGTTTGAAAATGGAATTCATCAACCCTTGAAATGTAGAAGATGCATTGGTAAGGCCAAAAGGCATGACCAAAAATTCATAATGACCCTCATGAGTTTGAAATGTTGTTTTCGGAATAACTTTCGTCTTCATTCTAATTTGATGATATCCTGAATGAAGATCCAGCTTGGTAAAATAAATTGTTCCATGTAATTCATCCAATAATTCATCAATCGCAAGAATGGGAAATTTATCTTTAATAGTGAACTTATTGAGCTCCATATAATCTGGACACATGCACCATGATCCATCCTTCTTGTGTACCAATACTGCTAGAGCAGAGAATTAACTTTGACTAGGCTCAATTATACCAGTCTCTAACATTTCTGCAATCATATGTTCAATTTCTCTCTTTTGGACATAAGGATATCTGTAAGTCCTGATGTTTGGAGGAAAAATTCCTCGAATAAAATGAATAGTATGATCATGATCATGAATAGGTGGGAGTCCTTAGGGAGTTTCAAGTACCTTAGAATGATTGTGCAAGACTTTTTGGAGATCTAGAGAAATTGATGACTTTGATTCTGGAACTTCTAGTGAGAATAATTGTGCAATTACGCCTTGTTGTTATTTCTTCAGAAGCTTTGTCATGACATTAGAGCTTATTATCTTTCCCGACTTCCTTGCGATACCCCATAATTCGAATTCCTTTCCTTCTGAAAAAAATTCAAGAAAATTTCTTGAAAATTAAAAGATATTGTCCCCAAAGATTGTAACCATTATACTCCTAGTACAACATCAACACCTCCCATTGGAATGGAAAACATTGGACTATTCAATACATATTCCCCCATGGTTAGCTTGATATTATGAAATTTTCCAGAGAAATTTATATTTTCTCTATTTTCAACCATCACTTGACATTCTGGTGTTGGGTATAGGAAACAATTCAATTCCTTGGCTACCTTACAATGAATGAAATTATGGGTACTACCCGAATCAATCAACACTATTACCTTTTTCTTCTTGATATGTCCTTCTATCTTGAGAGTTTGAGGAGTGGTAATACCTGCCAATGCATTACACGATATGGTCGGACTCATTTCTTCTTCTTCTTCTTCTAGGGCTGGTTCCTGGTGTATATCCTCTTCTTTTGAAGTTTCTTGTTCATTTTCTTCCTCCTCTTCGCAATCTATGTAAAATAATTTCTTCTCAGCACACTTATGACCTTTAGTGTATTTGTTATCACAGCTATAACAAATCCCTTTTGCTCTTTTTTCTTCCAATTGTTGTGGTTTCAACCTTGTAGGTTGTGGAAGTCTAAGAGTATCAATACTTCCATCTTTATAGATGTGAGTGGTATGATTCCTTGTCACCGTAATTTTGCATTCAATTTTCTTGCCAATCTGAATGCCTTCTCCAATGAATCGAGTTCCCAAACACGAACTTCATGTTGGATGTTATCCTTTAAAGTCCCTATGAATACATCAATCATTTATTCCTCTGGAATATCAGTTACCCTTATATTCAATTTTTGGATGTACTCAATGTGCTCCACCACTGAACCCTTTTGAATGAGATTTATCAATTGGCTAAAGAAGGTGTTTCTCTTTGTATCCTCAAAATTTTCTGTCATTTCCTCTGTAAAAATTGACCAAGTGACAGTTTTTTTATATGAGCAAAGCCATCGACACCATAAAAATGTATTTTTTTCTAAATGTAAAGTTTCAATGTGTACCTTTCATGTGTTTTGCAAATTATTGAGATCAAAATATTTCTCCATCTGTAGTATCCATGTTACAGGATCCTTGCCATCAAACTTACTCATATCCATCTTTTGAATATGGTGGGTCTTCCATCCAACATTAGATTTTATGAAATCACAATTAACATTTATTTTTTTCTCATCATGAGTTTCCTCTACTATCTTTTTTCCATTAGGAAACATTTCTTGTATCAACTTTGTCAAACTTTCCATGTCTTATTTTAGATCATTCTTCATTTTTTCCATTTTTTCTTCCATGTCATCCATCTTAGATTCCATGCCAGCTTCCATGCCATCCATATTAGCTTCCATGTAATTCTTCAAACCATCCATGCCTTTCTTCAAACCATCCATATTAGCTTCCACGTCTTTCTTCAAAACTTCCATTTCATTTTTTGTTGCTCTTTACGAGAGCCAACTTTGGTGGATTTTCTCTTGTAATTTTGATATGTCATGTTGCGCTTCTTCGTCCTCATGAGTCATATTAGAGCCTTCTGAAGGCTTAATGGGTGTTGAATTATTTTTAGGAGGCATTTTGGAACCCAATACTGATATCTATTCTATAATATGCCCTTGGAATCAATTCAAATTGATTCTTCAAACAAGACTTATACAATTCGAAAAAAATACACACATTTTTCTTGCTTTTGAGGAGCTCGATATTAAAACTGAATTATCTATGTGATTTTGGATCTTCAATATCTGAAATTTCGTCTTGTAGTATCCCTTTGAATATTCTTTCGAATGCCACAGGTCTGACCTGATTTGGATTCTTCAAAGCAAATTTATGCCCAATCTCCCACAACGACCTAATTATGGACTGGTTCAGTAGAGCAAACTTGTACAAAGTTCCATGTGTAATTGTTTCCTCCTTCGGCTCTGCAATTGATAAGCAGGAAACTAAAGTCCATGTACTTCCTACCACTCTTTATAGAATTCAAATATGATGGTCATAGAGATAATTATGACGATTTTCCCACGATCACCTCTTTGAGATGAAATTCAAGAGCCTGATAAAACAATAACCTCCATAGATCATATCTCCAGAAATATTGTGAACCAAGATCTGATATTTTTACAGGAAGTTCCTCAGTATTTCAGCTTCGCTTTATAAAAATTTCAGCTTCTGACCCTTTGTATAAAAAACGATATAGCACAAATTCCACAATGAACTTTTTTAGGTGAAATTCGAGAGTCTGAGAAAACCCTAACTTACACAAATCATATCTCTGAAACTATTGCGAAAAAATATCTGAACTATTTACACGATGTTCCTCAGGATGTCAGCTTCACTCTGTAAAAATTTCATATTCTGAACCTTCGCAGAAAAAAATTTATGGCGAAAATTCCTCGATGGCCTGTTTGGAGCAGCAAAACCCTAGAATCCAAAACTTTGATACCAAATGTTATGAAACTAGCTCCAAAAATAGAAGAAAAGAGAGATCAACGCCTTAGAAATCAGCCACTTCGAGGGGGAAACATCCAATACATTACATAAATGAACAATTCTTGGATGATACAAATTACAAAACCTCCTTCTATATATAGGAGTCCATGGGATCACAATATAATCCTAGCCAACCTAACAATAATAATGTAAGGGCACAATAATAACAATATTGGGGTTACAGGGGTACAACAATAACAATAAGGGGGTTACACTAACAAAAATAAGGGACTATACTAGTAATATAGGGACCTAACAGTTGTAGGGATTTTCCATTCCTTAATGGATTTAATTTTTTTAGGATCTACCTTAACACCCTCATGAGATACAATATGACTCAAATATTCCACCTCCTGTACTCCAAAGAAACATATGGAGGTTTTTGCATATAAATTTTCTCCTCCAATAGTTTTAGCACCATGTCAACATGTTGAACATGATCCTTCCAAGACTTGCTATAGATTAGTATATCATCAAAAAATACTAACACAAATTTCTAAGGAAGGATTTGAAAATGGAATTCATCAAACCTTGAAATGTGGAAGGTGCATTAGTAAGGCCAAAAGGCATGACCAAAAAATCGTAATGACCCTCATGAGTTCTTAATGTATTTTTTAGAATGTCTTCAGTCTTCATTCTAATTTGATGATATCCAAAATGAAGATCCAACTTGTTGAAGTAAATTTCTTGATGTAGTTTATCTAATAATTCATCAATGACGGGGATGTGAAATTTATCTTTAATATTAAGATTTTTTGGCTCCCTACAATCTGGACACATACGCCATGATCCATCCTTCTTCTGCACCAATACTACTGGAGCAAAGAAAGATCTTTGATGAGGTTGAATTATACAAGCCTCTAGCATTTTTGCAATGATACGTTCAATCTCACTCTTTTGAGCATAAGGATATATGTAAGGCTTGATGTTTGGAGGAACACTTCCTGGAATAAAATCAATAACATGATCATGATCAAAAATATGTGGGAGTCCTTTGGGAGTCTCAAATACCTTGGAATGGTTGTCCATGACTTTTTGGAGATCTGGAGAAATATATGACTTTGTTGTTTGAACCTGCAGTGATCATAATTGTGCAATTATGCCTCGTTGTTCTTTCTTCAGAATATTTTTCATGAAATTAGAGCTCATTATATTTCTTGGCTTCCCTGTGATACCCTGTAATTCAACTTCCTTTCCTTTTGAAAAAAAATTCAAAAAAATTTCTTGAAAATTAAAAGCTACAATCCCAAATATTGTAACCATTGTACTCGTAGTACAACATCAGAACCACCTGTTTTTTTTTTTTGCTCGTTTAGACTAATCCTAATCTTCCCATTTGTTCTCCTCCCATCCCACCCATGGGTTTCAAACCGGTGACCTTGTAGACGGAGTGCCTTAAGAGTTCACCCCATCACTGACTTCTCTACACCACGTGGGCTTAGAACAACTTGTTGGTATGGAGAGAATTGTAGTATTAAATACATATTCCTCCATGGTTATTTTGATATTATGTCACTTTCCAAAGAAATTTTTAGTTCCTCCATTTACAACCATCACTTGACACTCTGGTGTTGGGTATAGGAAGAAATTCAATTCCTTAGCTACCTTACAATGAATAAAATTATGGGTTCTACCCGAATCAATCAACACTACTACATTTTTCTTCTTGACATGTCCTTCTATCTTGAGATTTTAATGAGTGGGAATTCCTGCCAATGAATTACAGGATATGGTCAGATTCATTTATTCTTCCTCTAGGGTTGGTTCCAGGATGGTATATCCTCTTCTTTTGAAGTTTCTTGTTCCTTTTCTTCCTCCTCTTCACAATCTATGTAAAATATTTTCTTCTCAGCACACTTATGACCTTTAGTGTATTTTATATCACAACTGTAGTAAAGCCATTTTTCTCCTTTTTATTCCAATTTTTGTGGTGTCAACCTTGTAGGTTATGGAGATCTAGGTGTAACAACACTTCCATCTATATAGTTGTGAGTGGTAGGCTTCCTTGTTGTCATAATTTTTCTTTCAATTTTTCTTGCCAACCTGAATGACTTATCCAATGAATCAGGTTCCCAAAGGTGAACCTCATGTTGAATGTTATCCTTTAAATTCTCCATGAAGACATCAATCTTGTTTTCCTCTGGAATATCATTTACCCTTATATTCAATTTATGGAAGTCCTCAATGTGCTCCACCATCAAACCCTTTTGTTTGAGATTTATCAATTGGATAAAGAAGGTGTTTCTATTTGTATCCTCATAATGTGCTATCATTTCCTCCGTAAAAATTGACCAAGTGACAATTTTTTTACGAGATAAAAACCTTCGATACCGTACAAATGTATTTTTTTCTAAATATAAAGTTTCAATGCGTACCTTTTGTGTGTTTTTCACATTATGGAGATCAAAATATTTCTCCATCTGTAGTATCCATGTTACCAGATCCTTGCCATAAAACATCCTCATATCGATCTTTGGAATATGGTGGGTCTTAAATTCAACATCAGTGTCTATGAAATCATTATTAACATTTATTTTTTTCTCATCATGAGTTTCATCTACTACAATTTCTCCATTAGGAATCATCTCTTATAGTAGCTTTGTCAAACCCTCCTTCAAACTTTCCATGTCTTCTTTTAGACCATCAATCTTAGCTTCCACGCCATTCTTCAAACCATCCTTCTTATCTTACACACCTTTCTTCAATCCATCCATGAATTTCTTCAAACCATATTTCATCTTAGCTTCCATATCATATTTTGTTACTCTTCACGAGAGTGGCTTGTTGCACTTGGTCTCGTAATATTGATAATTCATGTTGTACTTATTCCTTTTCATGAGTAATAGTAAAGCCTTGTGAGGGCTTAATGGGTGTTGAATTCCTTTTTTGGGGCATTTTAGAACCCAATACTGATATCTATGCTTCAATATTCCCTTGGAATCACTTCAAACTGATTTTTCAAACAAGATTTATGCAATTTTAAAATCAAAATACACACATTTTTCTTGCTTTTGAGGAGCTCGATATTGAAACTGATGTATCTCTATAATTTCAGATCCCAAATATTTTATCTTCGGTCCTATAGTACACTTCTAAGTCTTCATTCCACTACCATAGATCAGACCTAATTTGGATTCTTCAAGATAAATTTATGTATGATCGCCCACAATGACCTATTTATGGACTAGTTCAATAGATTGAAATTGTACAGTGAGAATTCCAATCTGATTTCTGAAACGAAATTTATGACTATTTTCCCTCGGCCACCTATTTGAGATGAAATTCTAGAGGTTTTAAAAACCCTAACTTCTATGGTTTTCAAGCTTCCGCGGTTCTTGTTTATTGAAGAAATCTCAGGATTATCCACAATGTTATGAAACAATGGTCAAAATTTCGAATCCCAACTAGGATCCATCTTCAGGAAAAGATGTTGAATGAAGATTCTTTCCTGAAGATGGATCCCCATTGGGATTTAAAACGTCGACCATTGTTTTATAACATTGTGGATAATCCAAATATTTCTTCAAATAACCCTAACTTCATCAGATCATATCTCCGAAAATATAGTGAAACAAGGTCTGAAATTTTTACACGAAATTCCTCAGGATTTCGACTCAAATGGGTTGTTTTTCCAGCTTCAGAATCTTCGTAGAAATTTTTTTATAGAGAAAATTCCAATATGACTTGTTTGCAACAGCAAAACCCTAGAATCCAAAGCTTTCATACCAAATGTTATAAAACCAACTCAAAAAATAGAAGAAAAGATAGATCAACGACTTAGAAATCAACCTCTTCGAGGAGGAAACCTCCTTTACATTACATAAACGAAAAATTATTGGATGATACAAATGAAAAAACCTCATATATATATATATATATATATATATAGGAGTCCTAGGGGTCACAATCCTAGCCGACATAACAATAACAATGTAAGGGCATAACAATAACAATAGTGGGGTTCTATTGGGCACAATAATAACAATATGGGTACTGCATGGGCACAACAATAGTAATAAGGGAGCTACACTAACAATGACAATAAGGGGATACACTAGTATTATACGGACCTAGCACACTTATTCTCTATATGGACCTTGTTTGACAATTGTTGGGAATTTTAATTCCTCCATCATCCAAAAGAACGATAAGTTGGATGACATGAAAATTTAAATTATGGAATTGAAACTTCACCATAATTCATAGTTTGACTCTGCTTCTAATGTGATGTAACTATGGTTTGGAATTACAGGCAAAGGGGACAAGCATAAAGATGAAATATGTTACTTACATTAACAATTAGAGGAGTTGCAATATCTGATTAAAAATTTGGTCTTAAGCTTGAAGGACTTTTCTAGTTCAAGTGGTTCATCAAAAAATGTGACTAGATCTGAATAAACTTGTGGATCTAGGTAGGTATGTCATGATGAAGGATTTTATCCTTAAATAGGGAGAACATATTGCATATTTTGCTTAATTTTGGGGATCCTTTGGAAGGTTTTCACTTCCAAAGACATGTACTATGTCAGTTAGGCTAGCATTACTCATTCTCA
This sequence comes from Pinus albicaulis, assembly GCA_034641835.2. Classification (NCBI taxonomy): domain Eukaryota; kingdom Viridiplantae; phylum Streptophyta; class Pinopsida; order Pinales; family Pinaceae; genus Pinus; species Pinus albicaulis. The sequence goes on along the minus strand of CM076575.1, from coordinate 1,159,320,936 downwards.
TTAGAGGATAATGTTGAATCACGTTATGCTATATGTTCACAAAGAATATGACAAATTTGAGATGTAACCAGTGATTTACAACTGTGAATTCGGCACAAATTTTGAACCACTGATGTACAACTTTGAATTAGACACAAATTTTGAACCAATGATGTACAACTGTGAATTTGGCACAAATTTTGAAACAATAAAATATTCTCATCATGGTTAAAAAAAAAACTCAACAAATACCAAATTAAACTTTTTTTTCCTCTTCTTAACACATTTTATACCCATTGCCTCATTTTACAATGCATAACTTCCTTCCTCTTTAACCCAAATTTTATTTCCTTTAAACACTTAGCTTCAAAAGGGTTCTCTTCTAGAGAATTTAAGCCTTCCAATTTACTAAGTTAGAATACATTGGAAATGGGATTCTCCTTTGATAGCCTTAGAAGGGTTCTCTTCTAGGGAACCTCTCCATTATAATTCACTAAGTCATAATACATTGAAAATGGTATTCTCCTTCGATGGTATACACAAGTAATTAATATAGTATAGAGAGTTATTATTCAACAACAATGATCCATATATATATTAACCCTTTCCATAAACTTCGATTAATACAATAGAAAAAAGATAGAATCTAAGATGCCATTAAAAAAACCCTTGTCACTAGCCTTGTCACAATCCATGCTAGGTTTCACGTTTGTCAAACTCACCTTAGTAGTGATAAATCTACTAGTTCCATAGTTCAACATTATTATTTCCTCCTCATATTTGCAACTACTTACTTTATTAACATTTGTAATGTATATCCAAGCCTACAGTAGGTATTGAGCAATTTATTTCCTTTAAGACCTCAAGACTAAAAGGCCTTGTTGAAAGCTAACTTAATAATGAGCCTTCACAATTTTCTACCATCTCCTTGTTTACCAACATATTGATAAACTCTCATCCCTTAAACTTGGTTCCCTTATTATAATTAATTATCATTTTTTTAAAACGTGATGAGAATATGGTATTAAATCAAAATCCATACCTGGATCACAACTTGTACGACAAGTGAGTATAATGAAAATCCTTCGAGGTCAGCTATACCTATAACCTTGCGATGATATTTATTCTCAATATCTATTAACCATTTTACTATCATAAAGGATACATTGTCCTTGGAGGTGTAGATACTCCAAAAGACTTATAGATACAAAAACAAATTACACTGCATTTTAGACCTATTGTTAAGGAATAGTTGCGAGGGAAGGAATACCATTTATCATTAGGACTCCCGTGTCCAAGTTTACACCTTTATTAGTGAGATCATATGCAAAAAAATTGTTCATTCTCAACACATGAAAGAAGCTAATAGTAGTGAAGGCTAGTTTCAAATTATTGATTCGATCAATAATGCTTCACAAATTGCAATCCTTAGGAAAATATCCATGAACAAGGTGATGTATAACTAGTAGTGAATCTTCCAACATCACAAAATCTTTGATGTTTTCTTATTTGTCTAGAAGGATCCCTTGGAATAATCCATATGCCTATGCCACATTATTTTCACAATTGTCTAAACCCCAAATGTACTCAATTTTAATTTTTCCATCAGGGTTGAGAATAACCCCTCCCACTCTTGCCACCCCCATTTTTTTTTATCCTTGTTAATAATAATAATAATAATCATTATCATAATATTCTATTAATTTATCTATTATGAATTATCTTCATTAGTTAATAATTACTAATTGATATATTATTGATTATAATTATTTTGTTTGTCAAGTTGTTTGTGTCCTCTAGTGATGACAATAGGATTAACCTTTGGCTTGAGAAACTATGACCCAGGGGCCTCTAATATGTCAAAATCACCCAGAGATCATAGTTGGACTGGGTCACACCAACCCTTAACATGATTGAATTTTTTTCCCATGGAGTTTTGAACCGGTGATCTTCACATCATGGAGTGACTTAAATATACACCCCATCAATGTCTATTATACGTCCCGTGAGAATTATTAATTATAATAATTATTATAATTATAATCAACTATTAATTTAAAGTAAAATACTAATATAATGATTTTTTTTTTAAAGGAGGATTTTTTTTTTGCTAGGTTATGTGAGTCCTGAGATGACTGACACACCTAACCTATGGCTTGATTAGTCATGACCCAAGGGCATATAAGCTGTCAAAATCACTAGGGGATTGCACCCGACCTAGGCCACAACAACCCTTAGCATGACTATATTTTTTCCCACAAAGTTTCGAACTGCAGACCTTTACACCAGGAAGTGCCTTAATATAACACATTTTCACCGTCTATTCTATGCCTAGTGGGATTTTAAAGGAGTTAATTAATGTTTTTATATTATTTTAATATTGATGAGGTTCATTATTAGTATGCATATATCTTATTACATCAATATTCAATCGGTCACACACCATGAGAGCAAAACAAACATGCATTCATAAACATTAATATGTAATTTTTTTGCACTAAGATTCAATCAATTTTACACTATGAAAGACAAAACAACATTGTATATATAAATGCAACGATAAATTTTAAATTAAATCATAATAACCACATAATTTTTTTTGACTTGTAAACAAGTTCCACACTGCTAGCCTAGGGAAACGTCATTTTTGTATACGACTCTGCATGAAAAATTATGTACACATATAAGGAAATTAAATAAATTGGACATTAGAAGTCAATCGAACCATTGTGAAATCCCTAACCTTTTGAGCTCCCTTCATTTTAATTTTTAAAATTGTAATGAAATAACATGAGTTTATTAAAATAAAGAGTTTCTAACATTTGAATATGTGATGAGAAACATATTATTGATAGTTGTTTAGAGTGAAATGTATGCATTGGTTTGAAACGTCCAATATTTCGAGTGGACACTCCAACTATCATCGGGGACAATGAAAGCTAAATGAATGAAATGAGTTAGGAAAGAGTGACCATGGGGTTAATTGTTTGAGGGAAAGTGGCGGGTGGGGTGTTAAATTTGAAATCGAAATTAATATAACTAATAATTTAGTTTTTAAGAAAGAGAGGGAAGTATTAATATGATGAGATAATATAAGATAAAAGGAGGGTTATTATAGTAAAAATTTTACTAATAAAAAATTAAAGAAAAATTATGAATTTTTTTTTTGCAGAAAAATTGTAACCTTTTATTAATATGTATAAAAATTTACATGATCACATGCATTTAAGGATATTAACATATAGAAGTATAGAAAAATACTAGATCAAAAATTGGATTTGGAATGAAAGAGTCCTCCAACCCAAATCAATCAAAAAATATAGTGTTCTTTCTATCAGTCTATCATGAAACCAATAATATATAATCAATATACACATCAAATTCTATCCTAATAAGCATGTTTATGAAAATCATGTCTGAAAACAAGTATAGAAAAATTCCAACAAAAAATCAAGGAAATAACAACAAAAATCTCAGCTGAAATGATGATCTGGATATGCATATATGGCCCTCGGAAATCAAGATAAGTCTGGTGTTGGCAACGTTGTATTTTCCCATCTATGGACTCAGTGATTTTCCTATTGCCCTGATCTCGTTGAGTACCCTCCTTAGATAATGAATATGCATTTGCATGGCATTCCTTGTATATGTGGCAACATGAAATATAATTAAAATATGATTTTAATTGAAAGATTTCTTCTAAGATAGACAACAAAAACTGGTTGTGACACCTCTAGACAACATTGAGAGAATCACTAAAAATTTGTATGGATAGAAAATATTTTTCTAGAGCCCAACACATGAAGATTTTCAAGGTTAAGAGTCATGCATAATTATTTGTTCCTCTACCCAAACTGATGGTTGATTTGAGCATATGTTCTCAATTCATATGGAGCACTATACCTTTGCCACATTGACCTTTATCATCACTTTCTCCATCGAAGTAAGCCCACCATATTTCAAAATTAATCTCTTCAATGGATACCACCCTTTGGGTTGCACTTGATTATTTTGATGGAATCAGAGAGTAGATAGCGATGATTTCAAAGGCTATGGTGATTGGGATTGTTTCTTGTTCTCTACAAATATCCTTGTTCCTGGATAGCCAGACCCCCAACACAGAAGTGGGGGTATGCTCCTTTGTTGTTAGTTCCTGATCAATTCCCACCATTACTCAAAATAATCCCTAAAATTTTGTCTTCTCCAGTAAAGGTTTAACCCCATTGCTTGTTTGAATTTTTCTAGGATATTTAACGTAAAAGGGAAGAAAAAAAACAAATGGTATGCCAATTCCACTACCTTTTTACATAAAACGCACAACCCCGACCCTTATTTATTCCTATTTTGAAGGCTTTACAAAGTTGGGGCCTTGCTTTTTATAATTCACTAGACAAAAAACCTTTCCTTTGATGGGTGTTTAAATGTAAAATCCCAAAATCGGGACATCTCAGCAAGCCTGCTAGAATAACACACTCTTGAGGAATCTATGCATAGAAATGAGTTTTCAGCTCCTGGATCCCTTATATCAGCTCATCTAAGATCTAAATCCAAAAGGAGAGAAAAAACAAATCAAACTAGGTGGGTTAAACAAATCTCCCACAAACTAGTATAGCTGAAAATCACCCAAAGAGAGGGGCTGCAGCTATATGCAAAAGACTGCTTCAAAAATAACGCAGTTTATCAATTTACAAGCATGAGACCAACATCGAGGTTCATATTTCAGATATACACCAGAAAAATGTATTTACAATGCAGCTTATACAGTGTATAATAGAAATAGAATGAATATACAAGACAAAAGCCTCAAAATGAGCTACTACAACAACAAGAAATGGCAGAATAAGCTTAACAGTGTTATTTTCATTGTTGAAACATGCAGTAGATTACAACTCAGATCTAGAGTAGATCTGTACATAAAATGATAGATTTGTTTCATATATGTGTACAAGATAGGCTCCTATATACACTCCCCTTGGGGATCTCAGCAAATCATGAACAACGGTGAGTAGATCTAAGATCTAAGTCACAGATCTGTAGAAGTATTCAGAAAATTCTGAATCATAACATATACAGTAGATCAGATCTAAACTAACATGGATTGGTTGGACAATCCACTGATCACCATAGTGAAAGGAAGGATCCAATCACTAGAGATCTTCCTCCTCTAAACGGATGCCAAGACACCCTGCAACTCTGCTTTTGCAAATAACATAGTCATGGAAGAGGGACTGCACTGTAGGCCCTGAGAATGCTTTGGCCTACTACCAATGTATGGATATGAAGCTCAAACTATGGATGCACTCTTCCAGGAGGTTAAAAGACACACTCACTGAGAAGAGGCTTCAATACAAGCTAGATCTTTGCAGATCTAGAGTTCCACTTGCTGCAGCTCACATGGACAACCCAATCCTAAGCAGAACTACGTTTTAGATGCAAGATGTGGCTTGGCCAAATGCCGGATAGTGTACTAGACAAACAAGACTCCTCTAATAGCTTCTCAAGGAAGGAGGTGGGAGTTCCTAAACAGGAAACCCCAACAAAGGATGTCTAAGAAGAAAATACCTTCAGATCCATTGGTGACACCATCAAGGATCCATCTTTTTGCATAAGCTGAGTGTTCACCAAACCATCCTCCCATGAGTTGTCTCTCCAAGATCATTATGAGATGTTCATGATCCATCCCATAAAGTGTCGAGAATTCCACTAAAAAAAACATGGCTGAACCCCTACTCTCCTTGAAATATGTAGCAAAGCATACAAAGAGATTATCCATACCATGTGGTACACACATGCCTCTTATCCTCCCTCCATACAATCCCAAAAATAGGACAAGTACATCATCCATGTATGGAAGCAAAACTACAAATACATAAACAGAAATTGGAAAATGAGGAGGTGGGTCATAATCCCATATATGGTACCAGCACAGGGCATCTCCTGCCTGCATCATATCAAGATATGGTAAGTGATTTTGCCACCACTTACTTGCAGCCCACGCCATCTCACTGTAGCTGAATGTGTGAGATATGTTTGGTGCCTTAGGAAATCACCCATCATGAAACAAGATCTCCCTTTGACCACCAAGGGAGTGGCCAAGTACAACAATTGTTGTAGCCCCATATTTGCCATGAGATTGACAAGATATAACACTCCTTCTTGGAGTCATGGCCTACAAAAACATGGTGTAAGAATGCATAAAGTCAGAATATAAAATACATGTATTAAGAGCATGATCTCCACCAAAAATTCTCCTCCTATCAATGGAGTGGTGCAAAGATCTACTCTCTCCTTCAAGGGAAGGAAGAGAGAGCTGATTTAATTCTCCCTTAGAGCCATATTGTTGCTCCAACTCCACAAAATCCATGCATCTCTAATAATCCTGATATAGTTCCCTTTCAAAGCCCTCCCGGTAATAGCTCCACCATATGATATTGTTGAGCTTCATTGAATAAGTGTGGCCAAGATGGAACCCTTCATAAGCCCTTTGCAGAAGCTTCCCCTTGAGCTTGAAGGCTCTAGAAAAGAAGATTCTACCATGATTATAGATGACTCCATCAAATATTGAATAGCTCTCCTCATGCAACCAGTCATCCAGAATCATGCAAGTGTGGAGATACTTGGAATATTCCACTAGCAGTTGGGATTTCCAATAGGGATCTAATGTGCTCAACAATGAAAAAACTGATAATGTGCCAATTGAAGGGGTTTCCATGTTGTTTCTCTTCTCCTTGACATCATCTATGTCCAAGATGTATGTTGGAAGACCACGCCTCCCATTCTTCTCCTCTTTGACATCTCCCATGCCAAAGGTATGAGATGGAAGGTTGCTATTCCTTCCTTGCTGCCCTCCTTGCTCATGCACATGCTTCAAAGAGGAAGGAAGCTCTTGGGAGTTAGTCTTCCATGGAAGGCTATGATCTGTCCAAGGCCTCTCTGGTTTGGCCAAAGCATGCATGTGAGACCACAATATCTCTTCTAGCAGGGAAGAGTGTTCTTCAAACAAGTTTGTCTTCTGATTCAAATCTTGCCTCCCATGCTTCATGATGGTGTTATTTCCTCTTCTTGCAGCATATCTCCTCAATGCAATTTGAGAAGTGAGGATAGATAGTGAAGTCAAAGGAAAAATTCTCTCCCTTTCTTTGTACCTCCCCTATACTCTCAACATTGTAGCATGATCTTCCCTCCTCCCTTGGATCTACTGAAGGAGCATCAATGTATGAAACATATTTCATCAGGTATGACTCAGGTGGTTTCCCAGATGGTACACCACAAGATAATGATGTCTCAAGGCTCATTCTTATGTGAACAATAGGTGGGAACACATCATGACTGCTTCCACTTCGCAAATTCATCTCTGATTGCTGTGTGGAAGTACCATGAAACTTGGAGACCCCTCTTAATGGTGTAGGAGTGCCTCTGATTGGAGCCCTTGACCCATCTTCTGATAGTGGATCAACTGTGTGACCCCTCCTTTGTTCTCTCTCATTTTCTTTTAGTAAAGACACATGCATCTCATGTCCTTCATATGGAAGAATCCCTGGAACTCCTTGAAAAGGTGCAAGAATCCCTCTAGTGGAAGACATTTCTTCATCTCAATCTCCAAATGAAAATAGACCTCCTCCTGCTTGCACAACGCTGGAGGATCTTCTTTGCTTTCCTTCTCCCTGCTCCTCATCAGTGGAGAATGCTCCATCATTAAGAGGTCCTCTATCTCGATCTCTTAGTGAGGAAAGAATCCTCAAGCATTCTCTTTGGGAAAAGAGATCTTGCTGAATTGGGGCCTTTGCCTCTGATACAAAGTGCAACAAATCTTCAACCCCTCCAACAATGTTTAGAATTGGAGTTGGCTCCATGGAATATTCCAACTCATGCAAAGATTCAGATTTCTTGGGCTTGATCTGCTTCCCCCAAGAAGTCTTAAAATGTCTCTCCTCAAATCTTTCCACTAGTCTCCTAATGAATCTTGCATAAGAAGAGATGTTCCTCCCTTTCAAGGAAGAAGACTCAAACAACCACCAAGCATAAGCCTTCCCTTGAAGATGTAGCGCTGCTAATCTCAAGGCTTCTTCCTCTGATACTTGATGCAGCTGAAAGTATGTGTCAAGCTTATTTACCCAAGAATTGGCTGAGTCTTTAGGTGATCCATCAAATGTAGGTAGAGAGAATCTACCCAAAGTGTGTTGCATGCACCCTTTCCTCCTACTGTAGCTACATGATATTTCTTCTTTGAGTTGACAGAACTCTGGGAAACTGATATGCTCTTTGAATCTCTCTGATTAAGATTCATATTCTTGGAGATATTCACCAAGAGATCCCTCCTTTGGTGTTTCTCCTCTTCCTCCTTCCTTTGACAAGAAAGCAAGCATGCTACCATGTTGTGGAACAGACTGTGTGGCAGAATGCTCACACACATCATATGAAGTAGTGGGGCTTTCCTCATGTAAAAACCTCCTCAAGGGATCTGCTGATCTTCCATTCCTCCCTCCCCTGATTTATTCCTCCAGCTCATGCAAAGCTTGGGAAAGAATGTTAGAGAACTCTACTCCTTCTATTCTTCCATACACAGGGGTTTCAATGGTGTAATCATTTTTCTTCTGTCTTCTTTCATGATGCCTCTAATCTCTATCAGTGAGAGGCTCTCCTCCCTTTGAAGACATATTGGCTCAAAGAATGTACAGGCTGTGCCAAGATTGATGCTTTGATACCACTGTAATATCCCAAAATTGAGACAGCTCAGCAAGCCTGCTGGAATAATGCACTCCTAAGGAATCTATGCATAGAAATTAGTTTGCAGCTCCTGGATCCCTTATATCAGCTCATATAAGATTTAAATCCAAAAGGAGAGCAAAAAAAAATCAAACTAGGTGGGTTAAACAGATCTCTCGCAAACTAGTCTAGCTGAAAATCACCCAAAGAGAGGGGATGCAGCTATATGCAAAAGACTGCTTCAGAAATAATGTATTTTATCAATTTACAAGCATGAGACCAATATGGAGGTTCATCTTTCAGCTATACACCAGCAAAATTGATTTACAATGAAGCTTATACAGTGTACAACAGAAATAGAATGAATATACAAGACAAAAGCCTCAAAATGAGCTGCTACAACAACGTTATTTTCATTTCTGAAGCATGAATTAGATTAAAAATCAGTTATAAAGCAAATATGTACATAAAATGATAGATCTATTTCAGATCTGTGTACAAGATAGGATCCTCTATACATTCCCCTTGGGGATCTCAGCAAATCATGAACAATGGTGAGTAGATCTGAGATCTAAGTCACAGATCTACAGAAGTATTCAGAAAATTCTGAATCATAACATATACAACAGATCATATCTGAAATAACATGGATTGGTTAGCCAATCCACGGATCACCACAGTGAAAGGAAGGATCCAATCACTAGAGATCTCCCTCCTCTAAACTGATGCCAAGACACCCTGCAACTCTGCTTTTGCAAATAACACAATCATGGAAGAGGGCCTGGGCTGTAGGCCCTAAGAATACTTTGGCTTGCTGCCAATGTATGGATCTAAAGCTCAAACTATGGATGCACTCTTTCAGGAGGTTAAAAGACACACTCACTGAGAAGAGGCTCCAATACAAGCTAGATCTTTGCAGATCTAGAGTTCCAGTTGTTGCAGATCACATGGACAACCCAAGCCTAAGTAGAACTGCGCTGTAGATGTAAGATGTGGCTTGGCCAAATTCCTGATAGTGGACTAGACAAACAAGACTCCTCCAAGAGCTACTCAAGGAAGGAGGTGGGAGTTCCTAAACAGGAAACCCCAACAAACGATGTATAAGCAGACAATACCTTTAGAAAATAACAACATCAACAACCTTTTCCTGTTGTCCTCCTCCTTATTTTATAAGATGAAAGCCTTACCAAACCCTAAACCGCCTCAATGAGTTAACTCCTTTCACATGTGGAGCCTCCATATAAAACTCTGTTGTCTATCCCTGAGGTTCATTGCATCTGGACTGCGCTGTTGACTTGGTCAAAGTTGACCCAATCTTATGGTTTAAGTCCATTCACACCTGCAAGAGTTTATTTACATGGCCTGGATATGTCTCTGTTTACATAGGCATTGATTTATCTTAATTTTTTTAGGAGTTTTACATGTCCTCCTTCACATTTTATTCATCAACATGAAAATTAAAGTAAGACAAAGAAAAATTGAATATTCCCATTAGCTTGGGCTAATTGGGAATATTACATTAAATTTTAATAAAATCTTGTTGTAAAATAAGGAATAGAGTGAATTAATGGAAGAAACTCTTATGAAACCAAATCACAAAATATAAGAAAATATAGATCAACGTCTTAAAAATCAACCTCTTCGAGGGGGAAACCTCCTTTACATTACATAAATGAACAATTATTGGATGATAGAAATGACAAAACCTACCTTCTATATATAGAAGTCTAAGGGGTCACAATATAACAATATGGGGACCACATGGGCACAACAATAGCAATAATGGGGCTACACCTATGGGGCACATAATAACAATATGGGGACTACATGGGCACAACACTAAAAATAATGGGGCTACACTAATAATAAAAATAAGGGATACAATAGTATTATAGGGACCTAACATGCCCCTCTACTTCAAAAAAAGTGTTGTCCTCAAGGCTTGATTACTTATGGATACTTTTTTATAAAATTCTCATCCTCCCATGTGGAATCTTTAGCTGGTAAGTTCTTCCACTTGATGAGATACTATGAAATTGATCGATTTCATAGTTTTCGAGTTATTATTTCTGTGACTACTTGAGGTTCCAATCTGATTTTTCCTTCCTCATCAAGTTTTGGCAATATTGTTTGAACTGGGACTTTCTCCATTTGTAGCATCCATGTTACTGGATCCTTGCCATCAATCTTCCTCATATCAATATTTGGAATATGGCGGGTCTTCAATCCAACATTGGAGTCTATGAAATCATGATTAATTTTTTTTATTTTTTTCTCATCACGAGTTTCCTCCACTATCTTTTCGCCATTAGGAATCATTTCTTGTAGCAACTTTTCAAAACTTCCATGTCTGCTTTTAGATCATTCTTCATGTCTTCCATGTTTCCTATTATTTTTTCTTCTACACCATCTATCTTAGCTCCCATTCCATCCATGTTAGCTTCCATTCCATTCTTCAAACCATCCATCATAGCTTCCTTGCATTTCTTCAAACCATCCATGTTCACTTCCATTTCATTTTTGGTTAATTTTTGCGAGATCGAAATTTGTTGCAGTTGGTCTCGTAATTTTGATATATCATGTTGCAATTCTTCCTCTTCATGCCTCATAGTAGAGCTTTATGACGGCTTAATGGGTGTGGAATTCATTTTGGGAGGCATTATAGAACTCAAAACGGATATCTATGGTTCAATATGCCCTTGGAAACACTCCAAAATAATTTTTCAAACAAAAGTTATGCAATTTGTTTTTAAAAATACACACTTTTTTCTTTATTTTTAGGAGCTCAATATTGAAATTGATGTATCTCTATAATTTTGGATCCCCAATATTTGATATTCGGTCTTGTAGTAGCCCTCTGAGTCTTCTTTCCAATTCCATAGGTCAGACCTGATTTTGATTCTTAAAGACAAATTTATGCCCAATCTCCCACAATGACCTAATTATGGATTCGTTCAGTAGAGCGAACTTGTACGACGTTCCACGTGTCACTTTTTCATCCTTCGGCTCCGAACTCAATACACAAGAAACTATAGTCTGTTCAATTTCGACCACTTTTACATAATTCCATTCTGATATCTGAAACCAAAGTTATGACGATTTTCCCTCAGCCACTTGTTTGCGATGAAATTATGGAGCCTGTTTGAAGAAGTGAAACCCTAGAATACCAAGCTCTGATACCAAATGTTATGAAACCAACTCACAAAATAGAAGAAAATATATATCAACACCTTAGAAATTAGCCTCTTCAAGGGGGCAACCTCCTTTACATAACATAAATGAACAATTTTTGGATGATACAAATGAGAAAACTTACCTTATATATATAGGATTCTAATGGTTCACATTATAGCAATATGGGGACCACATCGGCACAACAATAAAAATAATGGGGCTACACCCATGGGGCACATAATAAAAATATGGGGACTACATGAGTACAAAAATAACAATAATGGGTCTACACTAACAATAAAAATAAGGGGATACACTAGTATTATAGGGACCTAACAAAAACCAAGAGAGGAAAGGAAAAAATGGCCGGGGGGGTTCAAAATGAAATTTTTATGTTAGCTATATAAATTGTGAAGGTGTTAATATTTTATTTAAAGAAGAAAGTATAAATAGATAGAATTAGTATGAATTGAAATTAATAAGTAAATAAAGGAGAGGTGTGGGGGAACTCAATTAATTGAGGATTAGATAAAATTTCCTAATAAATGAGAAGAAAAATAAGGTTAAGGATATTGGCTCAGGATAAGAATTTAGAGAGAAATGGGTGGAAATGATAAATAAGGCCATGATTAGTAGTTAAGGAGATGAATGAGGGTCTTCCAATATTGGCTAAGTCTATAATCATCTTCTTAATTAAAGTTTAAAAATAATATGAAAGGGATAATTGGGAGTTGAGGCTAAGATTTTAGTTGATATAAGAAAATTAGATGTTTAAAGTTAAAAGAATGATAAAAAATGGCAGATTTTCATGATTTTTTCTTTATCCCTCCTACCATCTATTATCCACCCTAAATTATCAATCAAATTATTCATAATATTGATTGTATCAAACAAATGGGCTATTATTAGGTGTTTATAGTTGGGAAAACTTATTAATTGAGTGAGATAACTTTCATTCCTCGTGTAAGACCATGTCCTTCACATCGGTGATTTTTGTTATATTCCAACTTCCATAGTTGAGTTGTTATTCTTTGTGGTTTTAATCCAGTCTCTTATTTCCCATTTAAAAGATACTTTTCAGTAGCACGATACCTATGGTTCTTAGAGAGGAAGTGTCTATACTCATCAAACACCTCCTTTCCTAAACTTGTTGAATGATGAACTTTCATCTTAGGACCACAAACTGGACATGAAAATTTACCCTTAGTTTCAATGCCTACAAGAGATGTATTAATAATTTCTATAAATGAAGGGATTATTTAAAATACATGTATTATATTCTAATTGAAATAATTATATACTATTAAAGTGCAATGGAACGTTACATACCACAAAAATGTGTTAGTCTTAGGGCATCATGAATTGTTCATACAAGTATGCCATGGAACTAAAATTGCCTCTACCTTTTTGGTTTACAGATGTCATACATAGTGATCTTGGCCCATAACTTCATTAACTCATCGATAAGAGGCTCGATATATACATTCATTTATTTAACTTGGTACTTACCTAATGTTTTGAAACTACACGTAATTACTACTATGATATATACATAAAAGTAAATAAATAAATATAACATATTATGAAATAAAGGGGACAAATTAAAATGTTACAATATTCCAAAAATTGATGTAAAGAAATACTTGGAACAATCGATGTCAACATAATGTGCTCCCTATTTATTGACATCCAAGGAGGAAGGTTACTATTGACAACAAAAATCGAACACGCTAAGTAAATAGACCCGAGCTCTCCAAATGGATTAACACCACCAGCTACCAATGAAAGCCTAATATTACAAGGTTCATCTTTAAAATATGGCCATTGGCCCTGAATTTATCTAAATTCATAACCATCTATAGACATTCAAAGAAAACCACCTTCACTTCTCTTCCGTGCATGGAAATCCATAAACTTTGCTATGATTTCACAACTGAAAATCATTGTAAACATGGAATTATGGGAATATGAAGAAGAACCTTTTGAAACACCTTTCTTGTTATTTGATTAGTTTGATATCTATTGTTGTTACGTTTCGTGAAATGTGTTTTAAATGCATGTTGTCCATAATATATATTATGATCATTAGGGCATGCATCTATACCTTGATACTCCATTCCAATTTATTTCATAACAACACATAAATATTGGTATGTGCGAGCTAACTAATTTGGTAATAATAACATAAATTTACCTAACAATGTAGTACAACATAAAAGATCAATAATTAGTGTAAAAAATATTAATCATAAATATTGCATTCTTAATAAATGAAAAGGAAAAAAATCAACCTTTCATGTGATGAAACATATTACATTATACCTTAGGGTCTGTGTCATACAAGTGTTTGAAAAATCATTCAAAACCTTTAAGTTCACCAACAATAAGGTAGCAGAGAGAGCATTTTCCCTTGAGCCTTCATAAAGATGTGTCACTACCTTCTTTAGCACAAGTTTATCATCACAAAAAAATATTTGTTCTCATTGATGCCAAGCACATCTTGGATCAATTAATTTGTCCCATCATTTGGAACTATCATGTCATATTTTTGCATACGATCATTATGATATTGAGCTTCAATATTCGCTCCGTCTTCCTCAACTTGTAGAACATCATTTCTAGTACTAATACTTGGTGAAATATTCAAATCACAGTTCCCAGGGGGACACGTCGACTTTATAATAATTTCAAACAATCATGTGAAATAATTAGTCTACAGAATGAATATTATCACAATATTTTTTTTTACAAATATGATTAATATAAAGAAAATATATATAATGATTGATAAATAGCATAATCTTAACACCAGATGTTATTTGTTCCCCCCTTCAATGTGCCCGTTCTTCCTACAATGTCTATCAAATGTTTCATATAAAATTCTCCACAAATGTCTGCACTTTCAATAATTGCAAGGGAAATAACATTTCCCATAATTAACTCCTTGCGGATTAGTCGATATCCATCTAATGTTTTTTGACATTCTTCCCGCAACCAAAAAACAATTATATAAAAAAAATGATTTTCGCTCGCAAAAAATACCTTTTAACTTTAATTAATTCAAATTATTTAAATTAATTATAATTAATTTGTAAATATTATTATTTTTTAATTATTAATGAATTATTCATTTTAACTACCCTACAAAACGATTACAACTGAGAGTGTATAATAAATAAATTCAGTAATAGACAATCTAATGTATTATATAATAATAAAATATAAAATAATATTTTTAAAAAAATAATATAACACGGAGGAAATTTTTTTCTATTTTTAAAATCTTATGGGTTTTGGGCACCTGGGCTTCCTCACGTAACAAAGGCTCAAAGTAAACATGCAATGGGGACCTTTGATTTTGATAAGAAGAAAATGTATGTAACATGTGAGTGGAGGGAGGGTCCACTCCACGTGGAGCCCGTCTCCCTTTTCTAATCCAGTCTGAGCTCCTCGTTCTCCCAAGTTCCTAGGCACACTAACGTGGGATTGCATCTCATACGAAGGGGTTTTAATTTTAATTGGGGAGGAGGACTAAATGGGCCTCCCCTCTCCCTCCTCGACATAATTCCACCTTGTTATGGATGCCATAATAGGTATTACACATTTGTTTTCATGATGACTATATATTATTTTCGTCAAATATATTAAATAATTTTCAATTTCACAAGGTTCAACTTTAATTAATTAATTTATTTATTGAAATTCTTTTAATTAGCATTTATTTGTAATTCTATAGGATATGATTTTGAAGATCTTATTGAAGGATGCACTTGAATTTAATGTCTACTATCAAACATTGCACAATGATCGACGATTGTGAGACTACAAATATACAAAACTGACTTATAGCACCTCTGCTACCATAGTACTCGTTTCGTTTCGTTTCGTTGTGCATTTAATCACTACATTTCGAAATCCACTTTTTCCCACAATATGCATCTTTTACACCACACGCACCTGTCTTCAGCATCTGTAAGGGGCAGTCGGCCATGAGCCACGCACCATTTTCATCTCCGCTTTGATTCATAGCCTTCTACTAATACAACAAAATTATAATATTTGTATTCTCTTGCTATTTCCTTTTATAAATAGGCATCAGATTTTTGTAAAGCTTTATAAAATCGAATGAAGCTGTATATTTCCCCTCCTACAGTAACTTCTTGAGCGCCATCTTGATCATATTGACTTGATGGATTACCATAAGAACATGTTTTTCTTTCCATTTTCAACTTTACTTCTTATCTAACAATTTCAATCCCTTAAGAAAATTAAGTTCTGCGTTTTAGGCCGCCTCGCTCTCCCTTTCCTTCACAATATTTTCGTGAATACGAGGTTCCATTACTGTATTATTAATATTTGAAATCTTAATGACTTCTAATCATAATTACGTAGTTTGTTATTTAACATATAAATGTTAAAATTATGACAAGCTACGTAGTTTGTTATTTAACATATAAATGTTAAAATTATGACAAGCTTCTGGTTAGAGACATTTATGAATCAATAGAATCTAAATTGATCATATTCTAAATTTTAATGCTAATTTGAATTTAATATTTTTATTTCAATTTAGTTACATTTAAACTAAATGATAGGCACTAGATACTATGTAGCCCTTGTTATACACATGATCCTTAATATTACATGTAAAATTCTCCCACTCGTGCTTTTAGGTTTTTGTTTAATATTAATATATTTGTTGTTATTTAAATTTAAAGTTTGCATTTTTTGTTTATATATTTTTATTTGTTATTCTATTGTAAGTAGGGTGTAATTTCATTTAAATTTATATGTATTAAAATTAATAAAAAAAATATAAAATGTATAGACTGTTTTTTTTTTTTAAATCAAAATTGAATTTATAAACTAAAACTATCAAGGCATACATTTTTCCATTACTCCCACAGTTTTGACAACTCAACTTTGGAAGCTTTTATCGTAAGTTCTACTTGGCCAAATTAGGCCCAGGATGTCTCGTTAGAAAGCTAAAACAATGGAAAATATTTGGGAGTGGTTACATGACAAAATTTGGTTGATATTTATGCCTAAAAACTAGTAGAAAATGAAGCTCCGAATTTGCACCTAAAAACCAATTTCAAATTTTATTTTGGGAGAATTTGGTCGGTTTAAGCTTTTGGAAGTTCAAAATACATTCGAGTATGTTCTATTAGGCCAAAGAAATCTTTACAAAGATCATTGGGAGCCACAATTTTCATTTATTTTATTCACTTAATTATAATTTATTTGGAGAGTTATTTTTCCCAATTTTTGGCATTTTGATTTTTATGTGCAAAATTAATTCATTTTATTTCACTTTTGATTGGTTTTGCGGAGGATTTGTTGAAGAGTATGAATAAAATATAACTTGGAGCAATTATATTGCACCATAGAGGAAAGGAAGA
The DNA here is from genome assembly GCA_034641835.2 of Pinus albicaulis. Classification (NCBI taxonomy): domain Eukaryota; kingdom Viridiplantae; phylum Streptophyta; class Pinopsida; order Pinales; family Pinaceae; genus Pinus; species Pinus albicaulis. The sequence continues at coordinate 1,159,303,675 of CM076575.1, read as the reverse complement.
ATATTTTTATCTCCAAAATAGATGGATCCAAATCTTTTTCAACAAGTCTCCAATTTGGGATTCTTTTTCTAAATTATATATAATTTTGAGATGCAACACTCGGAATATCCACAGTCTTCATTTTTAGTCGACGTTTCGAGTCTAAATCAAGACTCATCATCAGGACTTACTTGCTGAGAAAAAAAGAGATTCGAGAAATAAATAGAGGAAAGGAGGAGATGAGAGAGTTGACCGGTTCTTAAATTTTTTGAATTTTATTAGTTTATTATTTATTTTAGTTTATCAAATTTTTATTTCTAATTTTAATTATGACAAATTATTTTTTTTTTTTCTTGAAATTTTTAAAATAAGTAATGTAGAAATGGAGGTTTTGAGCAAGGGTCTTAATTTCGTCATAGCTCCCAATCACATTCCTAAAGAAGAGATCATTTGTGATATTGAGGATAGCATTAAACCTCTCGATGAAGAAGACAAAGAACTCTTGAGGCAAACTCCCTAAGAGAAATTTAAATAATGAACAATTAAGAGCCCTAAAAAACTTAAGAGGTAATGAGAAGAAAGTTATCTTAAAGGCAGACAAAGGTGGGGCTATAGAAGTAATGGACAAAGATGAGTACATCAATAAAATGAAAGATCACCTTCGCAATAGTGGCAACTATAAGAAACTCAATGATAACCCTATTTCCAGAGTAAAAAATGGCAAAAAAGCCATTAAGGAGTCTAATCTGGATGAAAAATTTAAAAAGTGCCTATACCCGGAAGCTGAGATCATGCCCCACATTTATGGTGCCCCAAAGATCCATAAGATGGGTGCTCCTCTGAGACCTACTGTCAATACTATCGGAGCTCCGACATATGAATTAGCCAAATTCGTGGCAGGCACCCTTGCCCCTCTTGTCAGTAAAACTAGCTCATTCATCAAAGACTCCAACCATTATGTAGATTTTATTAAAAAATCCAAGTTGGAACCCAAAGACAAAATTGTGATCTTTGATGTTGTACAACTCTTTACCAAAATCCCTCTAGATGAATCCGTTCAAGTAGTAAAAGAAGTTACAGACCCCCAGACTGCAAAACTCGCTGAAATATGTCTCTACTCCACCTTCTTTACCTTCCGAGGAGAAATAATTGAAAAAACATCAGGAGTTGCCATGGGATCTCCATTTTCACCCATATTGGCCAATATTTTCATGGAGAAATTTGAAAAGAAAGCTCTTGAATCTTACCCATTGAAACCTAAATTTTGGATCAGGTTCGTGGATGACACCAATGTTAATTGGCCACATGGCGATGAAGAATTAAAAATCTTCCTAGACCACCTGAACATCATTTCCAAACACATACAATTTGGAATGGAAGGTGAAGAGAACAACCGCGTCCCTTTCCTTGAAATTTTCCTCTCAAGAAATGAAGACAGGGCCCTTAGACATGAAGTATTCAGGAAGAAATCTCACATGGAAAATTACCTTCATGCAGATTCACATCACCACCCTGCCCATAAAATGGGGGTTCTGTTAACTCTTTTCACACGAGCTTTCATAATATCGGACGATACTCATTTCAAAGAAGAAATAGAATATCTAAGAAGATCGTTCATAAACCTGGGATATAGTAATAGAGACATTAACAGAGCTATTCAAAGAACCAGGTTTGGTAATAAAAGAAGTATAACTGATAATTCCTCAACAACAAAATCATATCTCCCCTATATCCAAGGAGTCACGGACAATTTGGCCAAAGTTCTAGCAAAAAATGACATCAGAGCATCCTTCAAACCTCTAATAACCATTAGACAGAGGATGAAATCTGTCAAAGATGACCCTAACCACCTCCAACTAAAAGGAGTTTACAAAATTAATTTCTTTTGCGGAGAATGCTATATTGGGGAAACAGGTAGGACCTTCAAAATAAGGCTTAAAGAACATGTTGCTGACATCAAACTAGGAAGAACCAAAACCTCGGCTTTGGCAGAACACTCATATAAAATACGTCACCACATATGCCTTGAAGACGCAGTGGTCATTACCAATGAAAAGCATCATTTTAAGCGTAAAGTGTGTGAAGCCCTGGAAATCATTAAGCATCCTCACAACCTTAATAGATATGGAGGCTTAGAATTTAGTAAGAATTGGATCCATGTTCTTTCCCGCTAATAAACTGACCCCCCACACACCCCCCCCCCATTCGGTTTGTCGCCTCCTTGTCCATCCTCCCACTCGTCATTGTCCTTACTCGCTTTCCTGTCATGCCTCTTTCACTATAATGTTCCTCCCCTCCCCTCACACCATCCATCTAACCTCAGCCTTCTTATTTCTTTCTTAAATCCTTTCCTTACTCCCCTACCTCCCATTAACCTGCTACCTTTCTAAACCTCTTTTAAATATTAAAAATTTTCCTAAGCACCTTCTTTTATTTTAAATAAAATCCATCAAAATTAAAACAACTACTCTTCTTAATTAATATCCCCTTCCAATATTAATAGCAATAAACTCCTCCTTATCACAAAAATTTAGAATCATTTATTAGTTCCCCCTTTATTATATAGGTTATACTTTTATATCCTTAGTTTTGGTAACATTAAGTTCTAATATTCATAAATACCACATATATTTATAATTCCACCTTATACTACAAAATTTTTAATATAATTAATTTTAACTAAATAATATTAATTATCCCCCCTTCTAAAAATAATAAATGAACAACTCTACCTTTTTCAAAAATCTTGAATTATTTAATATTTCCTATTAACATAGGTTAGTTACCAAAATATATCTGTCATGATAACCTTGACTTTTCTTTTAAATAAATATTTAAATCCCTATAATATTTAGTATTTAATAAAAAAATTAAAAATAATACTAATTCCAAAATAATAACAATTAGGGAAATTTAAAAAAAAATTCAAGAAAAACAATAATATATAATTTGTCATAATTAAAATTAGAAACAAAAATTTGATAAACTAAAATAAATAATAAACTAATAAAAATTAAAAAATTTAAGCACCGGCCGGCTCTCTCATCTCCTCCTTTCCTCTATTTATTTCCTGAATTTATTCTTTTCTAAGCAGGTTTGTCTTGATGATGAGTCTTGATTTAGACTTGAAACGTCGACTAAAAATGAAGGCAGTGGATATTCCGAGTGTTGCATCTCAAAATATACACCACAGAAACCTCCAATCTATATATAATGTTCTATAGAAGGAGGAAAGGGTTTATATTCTCTATAAATTAATGACTATAGGAAATTTTGTTAGGGGATTTTAATCTGTAGATAAGGAGGAAAACTCATATCTGAGGATATAGGGTTTTTTTTTTTCAAAATTCAATCTTTGTTAATGAGGTAAAATTTGCACTTTTGTGATTCTTCCTTCTACTTATAGAGCTAATAATTTTGAGGATACTGGTGGATATCCACTGGATAATCATAACAAAGAGACCATGATTCATAAATTTGTATTTAAATACTTTTATTCAAAATGCAAATTTTATCTTTTGAGGGCAAATCTATGTAAATTTTTCATATTGTGTACTCTTATTTGATATAAAGATGTTTGTCTTTTTCATTAACTATCTAATTTATTAGTATCATGGATATGTTGTTAATTTTGAATTTTCTTATGAGCTTAAATCAGATTTCTGATTAATTATTTACTCAGAAATATGTCATTTAAATCACTTTAATTATCATAGGAATTAAATGAACTATTTCCTAGTTTTGATGGCACAACAATTTTGTTTTAAAATATTTAAACAAAGGATGTCACACACTCGTTATATCAAACATTAGAATTTTTTCTACAAGTATGATATTCATCATAAAAGGGGTGTGTTAAATCCCCATTCATTCGATTACCTTTCTCTCAGTTGGGATTATATCTGCCTTTTCCTAATCGAGATAGATTTATTTTCTATAACTTGCATCTTAAAGTAGGATTGAATTTAGATTTTATCATTTGCATTTTAGAATTCCTCTTAAACAAAGGAACATTGCATTAGTGGCTTAGCTGACCCCTCAATTCATCTTGAGGATTTATTTCTTTCAAGTGCATTGCAAGAGAGTTAATACCAGCCTAGATCCATCTTAACTCTGGATCTATCAAGCATCGAGAGGGATCAAATCTCTCGAGGTGCAAACCTATTTTTTGAGTGCAAAACTTGAGGAAAGGTTTGCACCTCGAGAGATTTGATCCCTCTTGGTGCTTGATAGATCCAGAGTTAAGATGGATCTAGGCTAGTTTCAGTCGTGTGCTGCCAAGGAAAATCTATCGAAGATATGATTAATTTTATCAATAATATGTAAATATATCAAATATTAATATAATCATTTTAAATATGCTAAATATTTCTGAGATTAACTTGGTCAGTTTAATTTTAAATTTTCTTAGTTACCTCAATTCGTTGAGATGATAAATACTGTTAATAACTATAATGATGAAAAATGATGAAATATATTTTTTGAATGCAAAGTGACAATAATAGTGTTGAAAGATAGAAACTGTGAATAATAAGAATGTACTCATGTTACAAATAGTCTTCATTGTGATCAATCTCAAACTATTTTCTTCTACTATTCTTATTGCCACCCTTGTTAGTTTTGTTATCTTTTCATATCGATTATATGAAAAAGAAAATTTAAATCGTAAACCATTTAAATCTTTAGCTCGAGCTATTGTAGTAAACATGATACCTTGTCTCTCTTGCTCTCCAATATTAATAGCTTAAATTACTATAACACAAAAATCAATCTACATTGTTAATAACTTTTTGTGCTTACACTAAAATCAATGCATATTGTTAATCCAATCACTTTAATATTAATGTACCGTCATATATTCAATTACATCAAATCATAAATCAACATATACATTGAAATCAATGCGTTTAATGCAAGCAATCAAATAAGATTAGAAAATAACTTCTACATTGAAATCAATGCACCTAATACAATCAATCAAATAAGATTAGAAACCAACATCTACACTGAAATCAATGCATTTACTCAAAGCAATCAAATAGGATTAGAAATTTCCATCTACACTGAAATCAATGCATTTAGCGCAAACAATCAAATAGTATTAGGAATAATCTACATTGAAATCAATGCATCTAGTGCAAGCAATCAAATATAATTATAAATCAACGTCTAAATTGAAATCAACACATCCAGTGCAAGCAATCAAATAGTATTAGAAATCATCACCTACACTGAAATCAATGCATCTAGTGCAAGTAATCAAATATCATTACAAATAAATATCTACACTAAAATAGATGCATCTAGTGAAAATAATCAAATAGGATTATAAATCATCATCTCCACTTAAATCAATCCAACTAGTGCAAGAAATATTCTTCCCTCTCTCCACCCTCCATCCATATCTATATCCCCCTCCATCTCTTGTTTTTTGTCTCTCTATCTCACCCCCCTAAACACACATGCTTTCGCACTCCATATCTATCATTCTCTCTGTCAATCACCCTCTCTTCCCATCTCTCTCTTATTCCCTCTCTTCACCTTCCATCTATATCTCTATCTTCCCCTTCTCTCCCTCTCCCCCGCTAATATCTCTCTTTTCTCATTTTTTCCTCTCTCCCTCTCTCTCCATCTTCCTTATCACTCACTCTCTCTCTAGAAACCAACATCTACATTGAAATCAATGCATTTACTCAAAGAAATCAAATAGGATTAGAAATCGCCATCTACATTGAAATAAATGCATTTAGTGCAAACAATCAAATAGGATTAGAAATCATCTACATTGAAATCAATTCATCTAGTGCAAATAATCAAATATAATTATAAATCGGCATCTAAATTTAAATCAACACATTTAGTGCAAGAAATCAAATTGTATTAGAAATCACCACCTACACTGAAATCAATGCATCTAGTGCAAGTAATCAAATATCATTAGAAATAAATATCTACACTAAAATCGATGAATTTAGTGCAAATAATCAAATAGGATTAGAAATCACCATCTCCACTTATATCAATCCATCTAGTGCGAGAAATATTCCTCCCTCTCTCCACCCTCCATCCATACCTATATCCCTCTCCATATATTCTTTTTTGTCTCTCTATCTCACCCCCCTAAACACACACGCTCTCACACTCCATATATATCAATATCTTTGTCAATCACCCCCTCTCCCCATCTCTCTCTTCTTCCCTCTCTTCACCTTCCATATATATCTTTATCTTCCCCTTCTCTCCCTCTCCCCCGCTAATATCTCTCTTTCCTCATTTTGTCCTCTCTTCCTCTCTCTCCATCTTCCTTATCACTCACTCTCTCTCTCTCTCTCTAAAAACTAACATCTACACTGAAATCAATGCATTTATTCAAAGAAATCAAATAGGATTAGAAATCGCCATATACACTGAAATCAATGCATTTAGTGGAAACGACCAAATAGGATTAGAAATCATCTACATTGAAATAAATTCATCTAGTGTAAGTAATCAAATATAATTATAAATCGACATCTAAATTGAAATCAACAAATTCAGTGCAAGCAATCAAATTGTATTAGAAATCACCACCTACACTGAAATCAATGCATCTAGTGCAAGTAATCAAATATCATTAGAAATAAATACCTACACTAAAATCGATAGTGCAAATAATAAAATAGGATTATAAATCACCATCTTCACTTATATCAATCCATCTAATGTGAGAAATATTCTTCCCTCTCTCCACCCTCCATCCATATCTACATCCCCCTCCATCTCTTCTTTTCTGTCTCTCTATCTCACCCCCCTAAACACACACACTCTCGCACTCCATATATATCAATCTCTTTTTCAATCCCCTCCTCTCCCCATCTCTCTCTTCTTCCCTCTCTTCACCTTCCATCTATATCTCTATCTTCCCCTTCTCTCCCTCTCCCCCGCTAATATCTCTCTTTCCTTTTTTTTTCCTCTCTCCATCTTCCTTTCACTCACTCACTCTCTCTCTCTCCATCTTCCTTTCACTCACTCTCTTTCTCTCTCTCCATATTCCTTTCACTCACTCTCTGTCTCTCTTTCCACCTTTCTATATTTATGTATTTCTTCTTACCTCCCTCTCCCTCTCCCTCCAAGTCCATCTCTCTTTCCCTCCCTCTCTCCACTCTTTCACATCCTCTCTCTTCCTTCCTCTCTTTCCCTTTCTCTCCCATCTCTCTCTCCCTCTCTCTCTCTCTTCACCCACCAACTATGTTACTATATCCTCCCCTCTCTCCTTATATCTCCTTCTCCCCCCTTATCTCCATCTCTCCTTATTTGTCTCTTTATCTCAGTCCCAAACATACATGCTCTCTCTTTGTCTCTCCCTTGTCACTCCTTCTCTCTCTCCACTTCTCACTCTCTATATTTCCTATTTCCTACATCTCTCCCCCTCCAACTCCATCTCTCTATTGATCCCTCTCTCCTCCTCTCTCTCAAGTCCTCTCTCTCATCCTTCCTCTCTCTCTCTCTCTCTCTCTCTCTCTCTCCTAACTCCCTCTCTCTTCCTTGATCTCTCTCTCTCTCTCTCTCTCTCTCTCTCTCTCTCTCTCTCTCTCTTCCCTCCAATACTCTCTCTCCCCCCATCACTCTCCTCCTCTCTCTCATCCTTCCTCTCTCTCCCTTTCTCTCCTACCTCCCTCTCGATTTTCCCTCCAATCCTCTCTCTTCCCCCATCTCTCTCTCTGTCCCTCTCTCTATCTCTCTCTCTAATCCTCTCTCTTCCCCCATATCCCTTTCTTTCTCTCTCTCTTTCCGCCCCTCTCTCTCTCCAACTACATTACTATATCCCTTCCTCTCTCCTTCTCTCCCCCCTCCTTTCCATACATCTTAGTTTGTCTCTTTATCTCACCCCTAAACATACACACTCTCTCTCCATCTCTCCCTTATCACTCTCTCTCTCTCTCCACTTCTCTCTCTCTCTATTTCTTCTTAGTTATGTAAACTAATGAACATAAATATTCGTAAATATATAAAGCATATTACGGAGTAAATATGAAAAGAGGTTTTATTTACTTACCATACCTCTAGTTTATTTATATTTTTATTTATTTACCATACCTCTTTTATTTACTATGGTATTTTGCCCATAGGCTTGTTATATAATTAGATTGTTATTTATAATCCTATTTGATATATTGTTATTTATTTACCTTACCTCTTTATACCTCTTTTATATTTATTTATTTACCATACCTCTTTATACCTATTTTATATTTATTTATTTATCATACCTCTTAATACCTCTTTTATATTTATTTATTTACCATACTTATTTTATAAATATGGTATTTGGCCCATGGTATCAATATTAACTTTTCCCATGGTATTCGTCCCATAGGCTTCACCTAAATAAAACGTCTTTTTTAAGTTTTTTTAAATATAAAAAGGTTTATCGAGTAAATATAAATAGAATTTTTATTATTTACCATAGCTCTGGAGTAAGTATAAAAATAGGTTTTATTTATTTACCATACCTCATGTTTATTTATATTTATATTTATTTAAATTTTAAAATAGTGCAACTTTGATGGAGAAATATTTATGTCTTTAATTATTTTAATTTATCCATAGAATATGGGTTTTCTTTTTAAAGAGTCATTTTACAAATATTTAATCAAAAGAAATATTAAAAGGCTTTGGGCTTTGATTGTTTGTGTTGAATTAACTCTTTTCCTTTGCTTTAGGAAATGGTATTGACTTTAGTAAAGAGTAAAGATGTTTAAAATTTTACTTAATTTGGAAATTCAATGTGGCAAATTTTTTTTGTTAAAGGTAAATTTATGATCGTTTCAAATTCACATATATAATTTACTATCCATTCAAATTATATAAATAATACATAGTTGTATTTTAATAGTTAATCTCAGCCCATTAATAAGTTAAAAATGTTATATATAATATAAATATTCAAGTTATATAAAATTCAAGATTAGGTTAATGCTTTGGCCAACATTAGAAAAAGTAAAATTTATTATTTTTTGAGAACGTGACATACCCAACATCGGGGCCATATTGGGATGTAGATTGCGCCTCTCGACGCAATGATTTCTCTCTTCTTTTTTATTTTCAATTAGTGACATCATAAGTCAACGAGGAGAGAGAGGGGGTAACTAGACACAATAGAACCAATCAAAACCACCAAATCAAATGGCTAATGGCTTAGTTGGGGCTATGAGTGGGTGGTCTCCCTTACATGTTGATGTGGTCAATTTTGGCCATCAACATTTTTGGCGTTAGAAGGAGGGGAAACAATAAAATGTTTCTTGAAAGATTTTTTGTTTTAAAAGTTTTATCCTTTTATAATAGCTCCTTCAAAATGACCTCTTTGAAGTTTCTTCATCAGTCTTCCACCTGCCACCACTCCATTAAAGGTAGTAAAGCTCTTGTGAAAGACAAAATTCAACGGTAAAAAGAATGTCTCTACTTTTTATCATGTTATTCAATTCATTTTAAATTATAATAATTTTGATATTGGGGAATATGTGATGTGCAGGATGTTTACTCTCACTTTGACAGGTTTAGCTAAATACTGGTGCAAATTATTACCATTTTCCTCCATTCACACTCTGGAGGAGTTTGTAAAACAATTCCTAATTCTTTTTAGGATTATGACTATGAAAAGGTATGTGATCATATTGAGGAAATTCTTCAATTTGAAGGTGATTCTTTAAATGATTTTATAATTAGATTTAAATTAGTTTGTTTTCAATTTCAATCTGAATATTTACCTCCTAAATTTCAATTAGCAAGATGATTTAAAGAGTTAGTTTATCTTCCTTGTATTCTTAATCTATATGAAACAATTTCAAGATTTGATGAGCCATCTTCAATTTCTATTAACATGTCTAGAAATTAACATTTGGAGGATGTTTATGATAATCATGATGAAATTGCATCAACCATGTATGATAAATTCCTACAATTGGTGCATTCTTCCTACAATGTTAATAACGATTGTGATGCTCTTTTTCATGTTAAAAAATCATAACTACAAATCTTGGAAGAATTTGTGAGTCAACTTCAAAAATATATAAACAATAAACATAAAGAATCAATTATTTATAATCAACAAGAAATAAAATCACAAAATCAGCAAGCACAAGCACCAATTGAAGATTCTAATAAAGTGAATTTTGCCACAAAAAATTCTTAATTTTCCCATGTTGATTAGCTACAAAACTTGAGACACCCAGACATCAATATTTAGGAAAGTGTGATCAGCCAAATGAATTATTATTAATATAAAATTTGCAATGGAGAAAACACACAAGAGTCTACAAAAATAATTTTTTTAGGTTCATTTCTTCTAATTCTCATTTCTCTATTTATCGTGATCTTTTTGCTGATAACAATTCACTTTCTCTGTACATTAATGCTATTCTAGAGAACAAAGGAGCTAACATAAATAATTTACCAATTAGTTTTGATCAAGAAAAAGAGACATACATTGATCATTCTTTCAACAATATTGAAAGTATGCCCAATCATTATTCTTGTTCTAGTGCATATTATGAGAAGGAAGAGAATGATAATGAATGTTCTAAAGGAATTTATGATGATTACTTAGAAATAGAGGATATTGATTTATCTTACCTTTATTAAATCCCCAGGTTCAAATTCAACCCATTTTTGAAAATGTAGAAAACCTCAATTTAGAAATTGTTCCAATAAATTCTCATATTCAAACATTTAATCATTTTGATCATGATTTCAAAGTTTAAGAATCCATCCCAATTTATGATTCTTACAATGATCAAATTTCATTCATGTTCATATTCTTGATAATTTTCCTCTTCCACAAGTATATGCTAGTAATAATTTAAATTGTATTATTTTGGCTAACTCTTGTAGGAAGGAAATTATTTCAAATAAGTCCCAATTGTGTTGTAACATTAATTGTAACACTAGTGTAAATAATGATCTAATTTTGTTATTTTTGCTTCATTTTTTATGTTTATTTTCTGATTTTTTTTCTTCTTTCATCTTTTAATTCTTGGATACCCTATGTTGGCATATTCAACAATCTAGTATTGAACACTCGTGAGGCACATTAGTGGAAGAAGATAAAATTTAACTTCAAATAATTATTCATGAGCATCAAGAGCTTATACTCTTCTAATTTCATTTGATTTCCATCTCATATCAGTATTTTATTTCTTCTCAAAGGCATTGCTGACAAAAATTGGCACTCAAGAGTGTACCTTCAAAATATTTCCAACCATCTAACTAAATTAAATATCTTCTCATAGTTTCATTAAATTTCCATCCACACTTCCTTGATCCATTTCAGAGTTTCTTGGAAGATTCAATTCAACATAATATTTCTAATAGTTTGTCTTATGTACATAAATCTAATGATTGACCTCTCTTTTGTTTGAACTCTTCCATTCTCTTTCAAATATTCATCCATATTTTTATGACCCAAGAGAGATTTGGTTGGAGGAAAATCTTTAATAGATGGTGATTGTAAATAAGACTCTTTTTGTAAGTACGTTAGGAATGTATTCCCATAGTGAATTTGAGTTTTTTTTTGTTAGTTTAATTATATTCATACTTTTGTTACTGATGTTTTATATTTGCATACATGCAGGAATTATAATGCTTGAATAGTTACATTGGAAGTATGACTATACCTAGTCATATTTTCCCTCTTACATTTAGATGAGTGTTACAAATAGATCAATTTAAATTTAGTTTATTTTTCTGTTTTTCTTTTCTTTTAATAATGTAGGTAGAGGAATAAAGTGAGCAGTTAGCCTTTCAAAGTAATAATCATGTTGAAGGAAGTGTCCTCTTTGAGTCATCATATTTTTTTTTATTTTTATACTCTGCATAATTGCTTTGCTCTATATTTCTTTCGCAAGATGATTCATGATAATAATTCACTTTTGGTTGCAATTGAAATAAAGTACTTGGATTTTTCTTGTTATGATTTATCACGGGCCTTTAACTTCTCAAGTTTCAAATTATCAAAGAAATATACTGAAAGAAAATAAAAATTATAAAGAATCTTGCAGGAATTGTAAAATACTCCTGTCCATAGACATACCCCTTCTTTTTATGGGATTTTTCATTTTCTATGACTGAGCTAAATAAACCCTTGGCACTACATTGGTCATCCTGTGTATTTCTTTGTAGTTGTGCCATTTTTACAAATCCCAAGATGACTAAGTGCCTTCTAGTCTATAGTCTGCACACTAAATACACATGGGTATTTATTGTCGGATTTTTCATTTGCCATTCATTCCTTGATCTTGGAGCCACTTCAATAAAAATATTTTGGGATCATTCGATTCATTTCTTCTAGGGTGACATGTATTATTGAGCCCTTTTTCTAACTTCGCTCCACCCTTCCACATATTTCATGCTACTCTAGTACCTGGAAGCCCATAACCCCTTGACATATAATTTCAAAATATTCCAAGAACATGGGGCTCTGGGATCAATGTCATCATGTGTTTCGATTCGCTTGCATTAACGTTTTGGCTCCCAATAATGCATATTATTGCACTATCTTATGAGCAGTGGCCCCCACTCTGATTTAATAGCCCGCGAACCTGGAATACCGTAACCTTTTACCAATTCTTAATATCTTCTGGGCATCCGGGCTCTCAGTTCTCCATTTCCATTCCAGTACCCTACACCTCACATTTCCAAAACATTTTTCTAATTATATCCAGGATATCCCTTCTGGGCTACTATGTTCACTATATCTTCCACTCCCTAGAAGCTCAGAAGCCCAACTCATTAATAAAATTGTGTTGCAAGTTTCTTCTGGTAATTATAAGGGTTATAATACATAATGGGTATTTCTTTTCACTAAGTGATATGTCTCATCCTTTCAAGCCCAAAAATATTTTTAATTCACCCTTGTGAACAAGTTGAGCTTAACTTCCTCTAGGATATTGCAATTGGATCCCTATAATAAGATTTCTTTTAAAGTACCTGAACAATTCTTTTTGGGATAATTTTATCTACCCCCTAAGCTCCAACCTTCTGGGATATCATAACTAGTGGCTCATTTCTACTTTCATCCTTGCTTTTCCCTCCATCCATGGTCTTATCATCCCAACCATATTTTTAGTGTGAACCCTTCATATTTTTGGGACACTCCTAGGTAGCCACAATGTTAATGTCGCCAACTGGTAAGCACACTTAAAATATGCACATCTAATTTGGATAATGGCCAATCTTTATTTGATTGCCAATTATCTTGTCATATCACTCCATTTTAATGATCATGTAAGAATCCAAACCCTATATATATATATATATATACCCATAAACAAATGTTGAATTGGTTATGACTTTGGGGTTTATTCCATGGGATTTTATGGATATTTTTTGGTCTGGTATAAAATCAAGAGAGATGAGATGATTGATTTTTTCTCCAATTCATAATGAAGTACATTTTTTATTTTTTATGATGATTTCTTTCATTTATTTCCAATTCCTTAAACATGAGTCATTATTATTTAAACTTGATGCTCACTCTAGTTTATATTCAATAATTAATGATCTTGGAAATATAAAACTTCATAGTATACACTTCTTCATACATTTAATCTCAATCAAAAGGAGTTATCGCTTTTGAGGAAAATTGATATCTTTCAGGTAAATCTAAACAAACTTCTTTAAGGTAAGTCTCATCTACTCATTTTCATATATTTCCATTTTCTTTACACTTTTGTTTCAACTTCATTTTTTGTGTTTGTTGATCTAAAATTTTATTTTTGTAGGTTTTCAAGGATTGTTTTGAAAACTTTGCACCCCTGCTTGGTCAAATTTGGAATTTACTCTCCTCGTTTTTCTTGCTTTCAGTTTTTTGAAAAATAGTTATGATGTCGATCAAATTACAAATAAGATAAATTGGGGAGTCTCTAAACCTCTAGTTTGTTTAACAAGCCTCATTTTTATTGGAAAATCATTTAAATGTTTTGATGCAGGCTTAGTTTCAAAACAAGAAAATTTTCATGATGGTAAACTTCTTATTTGGCTTCACCTTCTATCACAATTTCTATTAAAAAGTTAGAATTTTTGTTTGATAAAAAGCCTAATCAATTTAAAATTTGCAAGGAAACTTAAAAATATATCAAATTAATAAAAACTTATGTTTAGTCCCTCATGCTCTTTCTTTCGTTGAGATACTTTTCATAAATCCTCTTGTTAAAGTTTTCCTTCAATTTCGGCTTTTAGTTTGCATCAATTTTCCTCTTTTTGGAAATTTTTTTAGTGTTGATTTCACTTTAGATTCGATTTTTTTTTTGTTATGTCACCAAAATTTATATGGAAGGAATTTATCTCACCCAATATTGGTCGGAATGCATGGGAAATTTTTTTTCTATCAATTTCATGGGTTTTCATTTACCTTAAAGGGATATTTTTATTTAATTCTAAGTCCTCTCACCTTAATTATTTTCCCATTGAGGAACATTAATATTTCTCAAGTGGTATAGTTCATACTTCCAATGAAAGAACCGACTACCTCTAAATCAATAAATCTCCCCTATTTCCCCCACATCACATAAAAATCCTCTAGATTGATAGTTGGGAGGAAAGATGAGGAAGTCAATTTCCATATTCACCCAATTGCAAAAAAGTATTCTCTAAAAAAAGTTGATCAAAAGGGTGGTAAAAGAGGGTTGAAAACACTTATATGTGAGAAACATAAGTAAACATGTCGAGGCATTGAATAAACTCGTTGATAGCGGAGCTATACTTGTGTGGTACTAAGACAAATCCATTGGGGATATGGATGCTCGTTGGCAACGAATAAATGTCGGGTAAATGAAATTGTTTATATAAATGGAAGTATACATTCTTTAAAACTTCCTATTTGTACATCTTTCGTCACTCACATGAGGTAAATTTTAAAATTGAATATTTCCTTAAAAACATGGAATCAAGGTGTTAGCATAAATTATTAACGCAAGTATACAAAAATAGCCTGCTTTAGCTATGTGTCAAGAAACCCTAACATTAGAATGGTTGCTTAACTCTTTATATTTGCAATTGATAGTTAGAACAAATGTTGCAAAAAACCAGATATATGCAGTAAAAGTAGTTAAACAGTAAAAATAAATAGTAATTTTCTCCATGCATCCAATAGACAAGACAAGGAAGAATGTTCTATATATTATTGCACCTGGTGAAGGGAACATAAAGGTGTTACTAGTCCCCCTCAATGGGATGGGTTCTTGGTTGTCCTCAATGCTTTAGTTCCAGGAGTTTCTCTCTCTCAATGGGGTAAAAAACCCATAATATATTGAACTCTATTGTAGCTCAAGAAGAAAAAGAAAATAGTAGCAACAATGAGGATAATCAAAGCGCGATAATGCAAGTGATCAAAATGAAGAATGAATGGAAAACCCTCCTATTTATAACAAAATATTTAGTTATCCTCGATAATGGAGAATAATAAAATATTATTAACCAAGATCTAGATCTAACCGCTTGGAATATTTTATTATATTTTGTTGGAGGGAAAAGGTATTTAAATTGGTTAAATACCTTTAGTTAGAAGTAATAAAAAATAAATGATTTATTTATATTTTCAAGAATGTGGTTAAAGAATAATAAATAAATACTGGTTTGTTTAATTATTCCTAGATGATTTAGTAAGATTTAAAAAGGAATAATAAATAAATAATTATTTAATTAATTATTCCTAGAGAAAAATAAGATAAATAATTATTTATCCAATTATTTATCATAATTGGGTTAAATATGACCGAGAATATTATTTAAAAAGTGGTTTAATTAATTATTCCTAGAGGAAAATCAAATAAATAAGGATTTATTTAATTATTCCTCATGGGGTTTCTTGTTTAAACTAGAAATAACTTAGTAAAATATGGTTTATTAAATTATTTCTTATAGTGAAAGCAATTTTACTATGGTAAAATTTCTTACATGGTGTACTTCGATCCATCTGATTTTAAGAGGTTAGATGACCAAATTTTGGTGATAACATATTTCCCCACAGCGTGCGAGCATTAGGAGCTAATCGTATGACTGAAGTATGTTGTAAGAACAAAATCACTAGACACCGAAGGGGAGTTAGAGAGAGAGAGATACATAGACGGAGCGAAGCAAGAGAGGAAAATAATTGAGGGGGCGAGACCTACAAATGATATAAGTCTCATTTAATTTTGGGGTACATGTTCTCAATGGGGCAGGGGAGGCATACCTATGTCCATCGAGATTACAAAATAAAAAGAATAATAATGCGCTCAGCAATATGAGACGGAGAAATAAAATACATGATAAATGGTACATGACATGTTGGCATGAAATGGGCTAGAAAAAAATATAATGGATCCCACATACATATTGCGCTTGGAGAAACATGAGCCAACACTGAATACAATAATATCGAAGTACATGAGACATAATAACAACTAGAGAGCCTTGCTTAAATAGGAAAGGGCCCTGAAAATATGAATGAATCATCTGAGTGAGACATGCATGCTATGGGCATTGCAAGCAGCTGAAACTGAACATATAAAATATGTGGAGCTGCATCTAAGGTTGTAGCATAATTTGAGGTCATCCGGGCATGTGGGGGTCTACCTAAAGGGTGACCCCCTCATTAGTTCTGAAACATATCACACACACTTGGGAATCACTAGTACAATCTGCTGAATCACCAGACCATAAAGTATACAAATATCAATCATGCAAATAATGATATGAGGCCGAGCGGATGAGAAGAAACCAATTCAAAGGAAATGATGGTTCCATTTGCCTGATCTGAGGCACCGAACAAAAATGGAAGATGGAACCAAGGTACACTGCCCTCTAGACCTGTCTTCTGGAATGAATGTGTTGATGTCGACAGAATGAGGTCTGCCATAGGTGAGGTAATGATGAATCCTCAACTAAGGCATGAGGGATCATAGTAAAGTGACTGATGGACTGACTCCAAGGATTATGATGGAATAGGGGATACTGAGTAGTGAATAGATGAATTCCCTTGTCAGAGCATAAAAAAAATGGACGAGCTGGCAACAACTGACTCGACTCTGGACGGGATGGGGGACAACATGACTGGAGGCCAAAATGGGTGACAAGAGATGAATGCAAGGCAAAAATGGATGGAAGAATATAACAGGAGGCAAAGGGACTTGAGACAGACCCCATGAATGTGATGATGACTCAACTTGGATGCTTTGAATAAGGGTGACTCGATGATGCTGCCACATAGAATAGGCCCATTGGGGACCATAAAAACATGAGAAAAATATGGTTACTCATGACAAAAATCAACACACGAGTTGACATGTATGAAGGAAAAGTGGTGCCCCAAGTAAAAGTAGAGCATGTGAAGAAATCTGATTTTAAGAGGCGACAAAGTGACCCTTATTGGAAAATGTCTTCTCGATGAAGTGTTAAATTACCAAAAAAAAAAACAGTACCCATTATAGTACTCGGTCAGAGCTTTCCAACGGTGCCGACTGTTTGTCAAATCGAGCTATGGTTTGGCCATAATTTGCAAAGAACAATTTAGGGTTTTTCCTTTAAAAGAGCGATTTCCCTCCAATTTAATCCATTTTCTAATTGAGTTGTGGTGAATTTGGAAAGGAAGAGAAGGCCCTAAATCTTGTGGCGATTGTAGTCAGGGATAATTTTAAGGATGGAAAATTATCTTGAAGTTTAAAAAATTGGCGAATCTCACTAGTCCCTAATATGCAAACTATAAAATATTTATTGATGTATTTGTAAAATTATTCATATTTTCAATGATATTATATATATTGTCTATACAATGTTGGTGATTTTTAACATAAAATAATCTTATATTGTAAAATTTGGGCGAATCATTTTTATAAAAAAAATGGAAATTGGCGAATATTTTTTTGGGAAAACCATGGAAAATTAGCCCACCTGCGAATATTAGCCCCTAAAATTTTCCATGATTGTAGTAGACAAACTAACTGTTGGAATCAGGATCCATTAGTGACAGGTAAGTGGCCTAACCTTACTCTTCATTTTTTTCAGTTTAGTTTTTCATATTACGTCCCTGAGGCTATGTGGGAGACCCCTGCCCATCCTCATGACTGGCTCATAGTTTTCAAGTCCTGAGATGAAACCTGGCTCACATTTTTCAGTTGGAAAAATAGAGAGGTCGTAGTTCCGGGGCAGGAAAATGCAATTTGGAGCTGGAGGTGGGTTTTTTGTCTTCTGGTAGGCTATGGGCCATCCTTAGTAGTTTTGTGATGCAATTGTCTTCTTTCTGGGATGACAAACATGATGGTGTTATGCAGGTATGGAAGAATTTAGGATCAACTGGTGTGTGAGAGATTTGGATGCTCTTCAAGCCGAGATCTAGGGGGATCAAGTGGTACGAGGAGTGCTTGCTAGATATGGGGTTCTCAAGTTGGTTGAGAACCCACTGATGAGGGTAGGTGAGCCCTTACTATCGAGGATAGTGAGCTATTTCGATTCAGACCAATAGGCCTTCATTATGCAGGGGCACAAGATCGAGCTTACTATCCAAGACATCTATTTTCTCACTGGACTCCCACCACTATGGGTGGTGGGAAACCATTACATCCAATTTTACCACATGGGAAGAATATATCTGAGTTCATGGAGAGCCATTATAGATTGGATTCAAATGCTAAGGGAACGACCATTTCCATCAGTGATCTAGAGTGGCTAGAGACATGGGTTGTCGCCACAACGGTATTGCGGATCTTAGGCAACCAGGCATTCCATCACATCACTAGGGGGGAATATGATGTTGGTAGAGAGTGTTTTGAGTGGGGCCTACTATGGGTGGGCCCATATGATGTTGTCATTAGTAAAATGATAACTGTTACTATGCAAGTGACAGTTTAACCATGATTTTGATTTTGGTACGGTATTGTGCTCATTCTTATTTTAGAAGATCCCCACGATCTGACCTCATGTGCAGATCTGAGATGGGGACCCACAGGAGCCCAGGATGCACAGCTCAGGGCAGTTGATGCAAAGAGGAGGAGGGGGGGAGTCAGACGGGTGTTCCAACTCAATTTTTTTCCCAATAGGATCAGATGCTGCTATACATAGACGATTATCCATATAGTGGTATGAACTTTCAAGGGAACCCTGACTTGCCACTTCTACTTGGTCGAGCATGGGGACCTGATGGTAAGTGAAAGTTGTTATATATTATGGTGCATTTAAGTTTTTAGAATATGTATGTGGTAATGATTCATGACTTTTGGAATGAAAATATAGCATTGGTGAAGCCGAAAAGGTATGCAGGACAATCCATGGCATTAGGGGCTGTGGGATCTCGTGGAGCAAGAGCAAACCAAAGACCTGATTATGAGGTTCTATTGGAGGATTTTTGTCGCAGGTGTGATCTGTTGTTGATCCATGTATCATAGCACAGGTGATACGATCTTGAGGACCAGAACATCGAAGAATGTATAGGGATACCGTTAGAGTGGCGAGGGGTCATGCAGCGCATGGCGATGGCCGTGAAAGCAGTTTGAGATCTGCGAGATAGTGGATCAGAGCCATTAGATATAGACCCTCAAAATAGTGATTAGAGATAGGGGAATGTGGTTCCCCCCATTTTTATTTTTGTAACACCATGTGGGCATGTCGGATGTATTTAGAGTAGTGGACTCCAAACATTTATTATTTTTTTGATACATAATTTAGATATTCGTATTTTTATATATGACGTCGAGTATATGGTTTTCCATTTGTTTAATTATTTTCTTGTGTTAAATTCATGTTGTTATGAAACCAACTCTAGAAATAGAAGAAAAGAGAGATCAACGCCTTAGAATTCAGCCACTTCGAGGGGGCAACCTCCTTTACATTACATAAATGAAAAATTCTTGGATGATACAAATGAAAAAACCTCCTTTCTATATATAGGAGTCCATGGGGTCAAAATATAATCCTTGCCGACCTAAAAATAATAATGTAAGGGCACAATAATAAAAATATGAGGGTTACAGGGGTACAAAAATAACAATAAGGGGGCTATACTAACAAAAATAAGGGACTACAGTAGTAATATAGGGACCTAACATGCCCCTCTCCTTAAAAAAAGTGTTGTCCTCAACGCTTGAGTAGATTTGTATGCTTCTATATAAAATTCTCATCCTCCCATGTAGAATCTTCAGTGGGTAAGTTCTTCCATTTGATGAGATACTCTGAAATTGATCGATTTCGTAGTTGTCGAGTTCTTGTTTCTATGACTGCTTCAAGTTCCAATATGATTTTTCCTTCCTCATCAAGTTCTGGCAATATTGTTTGAATTGGAATTTTTTCACCTATAACCTTCTTTAAGAATGAAACATGGAAAACTGGATGCACTCGAGAAGAAGTAGGAAGCTCCAATTTGTATGCCATAGTACCAATATTTTGCAACACCTTTATGGACCATAGTACTTTGGCGATAATTTACTATCCTTCTTAGCTTGCTTGAGGAAAATTTGTTTGTATGGTTGTATCTGTAAAAATACCCAGTCTCCTACATCAAAAATTCTCTCGCTGTGATGTTGATCTGCTTGTTGTTTCATTTGATTTTGTGCCAAATTTAGGTTATCCTTTAAGAGTTGGAGAACTTGTTTTTGATGCTCGATGTGATCTTCCACTGCTTGAACCTTATAATTTTTTGTTAAAGATGATGTGATGGACGGTGGATGATATCCATAAAGTGCCATAAATGGGGTCACTTTTGCTGCAGTATGGAAGGAAGTGTTATACCACCATTCAACACGTGGTAACCACTTTAACCATTGTGTTTGTTTATGAGATAAAAAAACAACGAAGGTATCCTTCCAAACATTTGTTCACTATCTAAGTTTGCCCATCAGATTGAGGATGATAAGATGAGCTATGAGCTAGTTGAGTACCCAAACAAGAAAATAATTATGTCCAAAAATTTCCAGTAAAAATGGGATCTCTGTCACTTACAATAATCTTTGGGTTTCCATGTAGCTTTTTATTTGTTTCCTTAAATGAAATACCAACTTAATTGCTTTAAATGGTTGAGATAATGCACAAAAGTGTGCATTCTTGGTAATTTTATCAACTACCACCATGATGACACTCTTTCCTTCGGAATTAAGTAAACCTGTGATAAAATCCATTAAAATATCCTCCCAATGTTGACTTGGAATGGATAGAGGGTGTAGAAGATCCGAGGTCTTAATAATCTCAACTTTATTTTTCTGGAAAACTAAACATTCCCCCACAAACTTTTGAATATCATATTTAATGCCATATGAAAAAAATTCTTACTTCACCCTATGGTAATTTTTTAAAAAGCCTGAGTGTCCTCCTAAGGGAGAAGTGTGTAATTCCAAAAGAATCTTTTGTTTTAGTTGGGAATTCTTACAAAGGTATAAGTGATCTTTGTACCATAAGGAATCATTTTTACAACTAAATGTATCATATGTAGTAGGATCTTGTTGCAACTTTTGAATGAGTGTCCACACTTCTTCGTCCTTTTTCCATTGATCCTTTGCCTTGGTTATCCAATCTAGCTGGATAATAGAAATGGCATAAAGCAATGCTTCCACCTCTTCATCCTTTCTTGAGAGTGCATCTACAACACCATTCAGCTTCCTTTTTTTGTAGATGATTTCAAGGTCATAAGTGAACATCTTTGTGACCGATTTTTTATGCTCTTCTGAAGATAGTCTTTGTTCCAAGAAGTATTTAAGACTATCATGATCAAATTTTAACTTGAAGTTGTGTGCTCAACTTAGTGTTCCTAAATTGATGTCATAAATTGTCAACCAGGGCTAGTAAACTGCTGAAGTGAGGTGCACTATATGTGCCTAGGTATCTGTTTCTCACTACGTTGTGTTTAGTGTTTTTCTGATGTTTTTGGTTTTATGGTTTTATGTTAAAAAGGAAAACAACCAAGTGTTGGTAAAGAGAAGTGGATGGTTACACTAAAACAGAGAAAAACCTATTCTAAACTGTGTATGGCACTAAAGAACAAAAAATGCAAAGCTTGATAATGACTCATAGCAAGGAAATAAATCACAACATGAACTCAATAACTCATAACATGAACTCATCCAATTCATTCATTAGAAATATGTTGGAATAGCTTGAGAAAAGGACAAGTTTAGTGCAAATGAGGTTCTCCTAAGTAAACAATCATCTTACAATATTACAAATAAACTCATCCATGGCTAGAAGTTTATTGGAACACAATTGGAAAAGATTATTTGTAGCACAATAAGATTTCTACTCTGAATTAACTTGTAATGCTAAGATTAATCCATTCTGCAGCTCAAATTGTCGCTACTAAGCCTCATTCGAAAGTTAGAGATTTTCTATAATATTTTTTGGGAAAAGGCTTATTTGTGAAATTGCAAAAGATTGCAGAACAATCAAGGCCTTAAACTGATATCACTAATTATTGTCCATATGATGATGCATTAATAGAAAGTTAGAACAAGAGTAGTTTGTAAAAAATGAAGGCCGTGAAGTCTAATTTTGACAGTTCATACAACTTAAAGAACAATGGATAACACTGAACTAGAATGCAATTAATCAAACTTGAAACACAGTGACCACAAATAAACTAGAATGCCATTAACCTGACTTGAAATACAGTGAAATGGAACTGAACTAGAATGCCACTAATATAACTTGAAATATAGAGAACAGAGTTGAACTAGGGTGCCATTATCAAACTTGAAATATAGTGACAGAATTAAACTAGAGTGACATCTACCTCCGGAGTATTTCAACTGAACTAAAATGCAACTAATTCTATGAAATACTACAGCCCTATCTCATTCAATATGAGTGATATTTTGGAATAGTTTGTAAAAACAAGTCTGGCTATATCATTCAATGCAAATGAGCATAAAACATAAAGTTTCCGAAAAAAATGAAATTAACTCCTAAAATACTACAGTTATATCTCATCCAATGTTAGTGGTATTTTGGAATAGTTTGTAAGAATAAGACTGACTGTGGCATCCACTGCAAGTAAGTATAAAAACACAAAGTTCAGAAAATTGATTAAACTAGGAATGAAACAAGGCTAAGTTACTTATCTAAACCATATGAACAAAGATTCTCAGGTAGCAGGGGCCCTCTACCACCGTATTAGCACGAAAATCTACTCAAGATTGACTCAGCTCTTGCAATAAAGTGATGCTTATTTCATTAAAGGAGAAATTCTTCGAAAAACAGAGTATTACGGTCTTCTGAGATCTAGCAACAAAACAAAATCTAGCTAGCTGTCTCTCGGTCTCCCGAGCCATACTTATAAAAAAATTACATAATTGTCTTTGAGATAACATAGGGATAAGTGTCTTTCCAAATTAAAATCAAATTAGGACTCTGGTGAAAGCCTCGTATTCTGCTTAAGGACATCTGTGCAGTCCTTGTCCTAGTAGGAATTTGTTTCCTATTTTTGATCTCTTCCACATGCATAACCACCTGTAGACTCGAGCTCAGACTTCGTGGAGAGCAAGAAATGATGGGGGAGTGATGTGGAATACGACCATATGCATTTTTCCTTGAGGTGACACCTGGAACCTGCGTGAACATGAAGATAGCTGCGGAATAGGCGACTGGCTACAGAATGATTGCGTTATGTATCGGAGTCTAGTCAAAAATTACTACAACAACAAAATCATGAAAACATAGAAATTTAGTCATTATATACATTCTTAAAGTAATCCTAATCAATCCTATTGATCATTTAAGCCTGTAATTGATGAGGGACAAAGGAAATGAAGTGAAATGTGGTGGAAAAGAAGGACATATTTGGGGCTCAACATACCCCCACTGCAAGGCTTTTGCATGTCCTCATGCAACTAATCCATGTACTCTGAGACCTCTACTAGGACATCTAGGCCCCTTATTCTGCTTTGCCTGATAGTCAATGGCCTCTTGGGCTTCCTTATGATCAACTTTAATCTCAAATTTGTAAGTGCCCTGCTTAAATTTTTGTTTTTCTTCTTCAATTTTTCACTGGCCTTGTACAACTTTTTCATTTGTAGAGACAGAGTTGTATTCATATCGCCTTTCAGCTTAACCTGCTCCCTTAAAATTTCATTCTCATTCTTGATGTGCCTATTGAGCACTTATAACTGATATTTGTCTCTTCTTAGTACATCAATTGCAGATTTTGGTGGGCTAGGAGTTCTGTCTCTACTTTCCGAGGCTCTCTTCTCTAATGTCTCAACATAATTATAAATTTGTTGTTGTGCTGGGTCTATCTCTGGAGCTCCTTCATCAAGATCCTCCTTGTACTGGTTCTCAGGTGATCTAGCAGTAGTTGTTTCTTCATCCTCAATGTTTATGATTTCCGTTTGTCTAACCCCTGTTTTCTTCAATATACCTCTGAGTCTGTGGCTCCGTCTTGGTTGAGATGGTCCTTCACCTCTCTCTTTGGCATATTTTCTTGTTATCCTCTCCTTCTTAAGTTGCTTCTTAATTTCAGCCAATTTCTCAGAAATCATCTCTTCACTGTCCCCTTGTATTGATTTACCAGTTTTAGTTTCAACAGCTTTGGAAATTTCCCTTCTCCTGCTTCGTCTTGTAGGTTTGCCTTCAGGTGGAGATTCCTTGGGTTCTTCAAAGTGATTCCTCACTAAAAAATCATCCCAATTATCTCCCATTTTTCTCAAATGATGTTCAATTAGGATTTTGACTAAACCATGGTGATACAAAGTGATTTCTAGAAATTTAACCCTCTTTTGAACATTAGAGGCCATTCTTTTCAGACTATGAAGTAGGAAAAAGGGAAAATTGATTTCTTCATCTAAGAAATGCATCATTAACCGAATATGATAAACATAGAGGGTACCAAATATTCCTTCACAAGTGATAAATTTTTTCAAAATGAGCAACATATTCCTCCATTTATTCTTCAGTGCCGAGCTAGGAATACCTTTCTTAAAAATGGAAGCATCCATACCTGGTGTTTTGAGTATTTGCCTCCATGCCTCATTATGAAATTCTCTTTTTTGAACTAGCGTTCTCCTTGTCTGGGTAATTCCGTTGCTTCTGCTGCATGAAAGCCTCTGTAATAGTGAATTTAATATCTCCTATTTCAACCTATGCTCCATTGAAGGACCGTGCAAATTTTTTGGTTACTTCTTTATGAAAACCATTAAATTTTTCCAAAAATTGTAACCACCCAGCCTACTGTAGCATTTCTCTGATTTGTGGATAACCTTCCAAGTACTTGGTTCCAACTAGTTCGGATCTTACTATGAGACCCATAGCTTCCTTTCTCAACCTTCAAATTACTGCTCCTCTGCTCACGGTGAAAATGGCTGTTAAAGAGATGTTTTTACTCCAAAGATGTTTCCTCTGTTTTACAGACCGGAATGGCTAAGAATTGGCTATGGAAAGAAATGATATGGAGTGATTATGGAATGAGTATAATGCGGTGAGGATGATTCACACGGATTAATGAGTTGAGAGCTATCATGGAAGAAAAGACCGCGGAAAAATTCTTGTGTAAATTTCAAAATCATCACTAAATGCTTCGGGCTAGTGACGTGACTGATTAGGTCACTTCAGTACTTAACCGTTAAGTTTTAAATGATGATTTGGAATGGCAGATTGAATGGGATTTTTTCCAAAGTTTTTATGATAGGTTTGATAGGCATGATCAACATGACTAATTAAAATAACTTTTTGAATCATACATGACTTAACTATGCTAAAAATTTCATGATCTGTCACCATAATAATTTCATAACTTTTACCTTTGCCTTTCCTTTGATTTTTTTGTGGTTTTGATATGCCTTGGCCTCCTTTGAAAATCATTGATCTTCAGTTCTCATAACTCCCTTGATTTTGCTTGTTGTCTTGGATATGCAGGATCAATTTGCTTCTAAATCAAGTGATTACTGGATAGTGCCTTCAGGATCTCTAGCTGCAGAATGTCTGACTAGCTGCAGAATGTCTAACTGGTTGCAGAATGTCTGACTGATTGCAGAATGTACCTATAGAAGTCTTGAAACATGGAATGGAATGTTGTATGAAATGAGTTAAAAATGGATAATAAAATATGGTGTAATGGAGTATGAGTGAAGTGAATAATGGAATGAAATGAATCACAATTATGAAGTGGAGTGAAGTATGAAAAGTGGCCTGCAACTTATGATCTGTATTATTCAATTGCAGAAAGAAATCAATCTTGAAACTTTGAAATGGAAATGAGATGGACCATGGAATGAAATGAATGAAGTATGGATGAATGAAATGAAATGGAGTATGGATGAATGGAGTGAAATGGATATGAATGAAAGGAGTGAAATGGATCATAAGTGGAATGTGAATCACTTATGATTTTATGATAGCTTCTTGCAGAAAAAGAACAAACTTGAAAAGCTAAAGTGTCAGAAAGATTCTGATTTTCACTCTATCTTTTCTGTATAAACATGCTAATAAAAGATTAGTTTTCATGTTTATACTTTTTCTTTTTCTTTTTAATTTTTTTATGCTTTTGAATTTAGAAAATTCAACTAAGTTGATGAAGAAGAAAAATTCTTCTTCATTAACTTCACATCAATTTTTTCCTGAAATCTCTTGACAAATTCTTCTCTTGAAAGTGGCTTATGATACAGCTTCAATCTATGACCATTTACAAGAAAAGTGACCTCTTCTTCATCTATTGTCCTGATTTTTATTGCTCCATTGTCAAAAAATTTCACAATTTCATATGGTCCAATCCAATGTGTTTGGAATTTACCTTGAAAATCTTTGAACTTTGAATCAAACAAGAGAGCCCAGTCACCTTCTTTGAACTTCTTTTCCTTGATATACTTATCATGCCATCTAGTCCTTTGCTTCTGGACTATACTTGTTTTCTGAACTGCATCTTGTCTGATCTCATCCAATTCATTAATCTGCTCCAATCTGTGCTTTTGTGCCTTTGTTAGATCAAGTCCTAGCTGAACTGCCATTTTAAAAGTTTGAATCTGAAACTCTATGGGAAAAAAAACTTGTTTCCATAAACAATTTCATAGGGAGTATGACCTGTTGTGCTTCTCCATGTAGTTCTATAGGCCCACAAAGCTTTAGGAAGCCTGTCTGCCCAATCTCTTCTATGTAAATGAATAGTCTTTGTTAGGATCCCTTCAATGACCTTATTAGTAGATTCCACTTGACCATTTGCTTGTGGATGATAGGGAGTATATTTTTTGTGTCTGATTTTGTACCTCTCCATCATTTGTTCCACTAGCCTTGATGTGAATTAAGCTCCTTGATCTATAAAAATTTCCCTTGGGACACCAAAACGAGTAAAATATCCTCAAAAAGAAAATTAACTAGAGATGCTTCAGTAGCAGAAAGTAATGGCTTGGCCTCTACCCATTTGGTAACATAATCAGTGCAAACTAATATATATTTCTTTTGTCTTGATGGAGGACTAATAGGTCCTACAAAATATAAAGCCCATTTTTCAAAAGGTTTAATATGTACCTGAGGCTGCAATGGCATCTCACCTGAAGGAGAAGGTTTCCCTACCCTTTGGCAACTGTCACACCTTTTGACATACTATTTAGCATCTTTAAAAAGGGATGGCCAATAGTATCCTAATGAAGGACCTTATAATTTTTCCTTTTATCAGCAAAGTGTCCGCCACAAGGTTCATCATGACATGCCTTGAGGATCTCAGGCATCTCATCTTTCCTAACACATCTCCTAATGATAAAATCTGGACCTGTTTTGTATAACTCAGTAGCAACCCATGAATATTTTTCACTATCATAAATGATCTTTCTTTTGTCTCTTGCATTCATTATTGAAGGAAATTTCCCTGAAACTAAATAATTAGCAATGTCAGCAAACCAAGGAGTTTGAGTAGAAATTGCAAAAAGATATTCATCAGGGAATTGATCTTCAACTGGAGTATTGTCTTTGATGTTTTGGAGTCTAGATAGGAAATCAGCTACTGTGTTTTGTTTTCCAAGCCTATCTAGAATGGTAATGTTGAATTCCTGTAAAAGCAATAACCATCTTATGACTTTGCCATTAGTAATTGATTTTTTCATTAAATATCTAATTGTAGAGTGATCTGTGTGAACAAAAGTTTCATAGCCTGTTATATAGTGTCTGAATTTGTTTATGGCATGAACAACAGCTAAAAATTATTTTTTTCAGTTACAGTATAGTTTAACTCTGAAGGAGTCAAATTTTTACTGGTATAGTAGATGGCATAACGAATCAGGTCTTTTTGTCCCAATACTGCTCCTAAAGCTGTATCTGAGGCATCTGTTGAAATATGAAAAGGTAACTTCCAGTTAGGTCCCCTTAAAATAGGTGCTTCAGAAATTTTTTTTTTTAGGGTCTCAAACGCTAACTCGCAATCAAGATTCCACTTGAATTCACAGTCTTTGGTAAGTAATTTGAAAAGTGGAGATGTTATCTTGGTGAAGTTTTCTATAAACATTCGATAATATCCTGTAAATCCTAGAAAAATCCTAACATATTTTTGACAACTTGGAATAGATAAGTTAGAGATGACTTCAACTTTTGACTCATCAACTCTGATCCCATCCCCTGAAATGTGATGTCCAAAAACAATTCCTTCAGTACGCATCATAAAACACTTCTCATGAATTAGTGAAAGATTTGCTTCTTTACATCTCTTTAATACTTTTTCCAAGTTTGCTAAGGCTTCTTCAAATGTGTTTCCATAAACTGTGAAATCATCCATATATACCTCTACACAATCATGTATTAGATCTGAAAAAATTCCTAGTACTGCCCTTTGAAATGTTGCGGGTGCATTTCATAGTCCAAATGGAAATACTTGGTAAGCATAGGTACCCCAAGGATAGGTAAATGTGGTTTTGTCTTGATCTCCAAGTGCTACTTGAATTTGGTTATAACCACTAAACCCATATAGAAATGAAAAGTACTTTTTGTCAGCTAATGTATCTAACACCTGATCTATGAAAGCTAAGGGAAAATGATCTTTAAGAGTAGCTTTGTTTGATTCCCAGTAGTCCATACATACCCTCCATTTACCATTTTTCTTTGGCACAATTACCAAAGGAGAAACCCACTGACTATCTGAAATGGGATGGATGAAGTTAACATTTAACAATTTCTGCAATTCTTCCTTAACAATCTCCCTAAGATTTGGATTCATCCGTCTCTAAGGTTGTCTGATTGGTTTACAATTTTCCTCTATGTAGATGTGATGAGTGCAAGTCTTGTGGCTTATCCCTTTCATATCAGTGTACTCCCATGCATATGCAGAAGAATGTGTCTGTAAGATCTTGACTAGCTCTTCTTGTTGAGATTTCTCTAGTTTCTTGTTTATGTTTAAAGCTTTGCCTGGAAATATCTCGATTGTAGAGCTGCCAAATTTATCCATGGAGTAAAGAGACATCTGTCTTGATGATAAAAGCTCAATGTTAAATTCTTCTTGAAATTGTTCATGTTTGTATTCCGAAGAGGATTGAAAGTTTTCCAAGGTATTCAGAATCTGGCTATCTTCACTAATTTCTGAAATTGTGAAGAGAGGTTGTAAGTCTTCTTCATCCTCTATCCATTGAGTATCATCTAATTCTGTAATTGTTCTTGTTGGAGGATACAAGGTAAATTTCTTGGTTGAACTACCATCAGAGATGTACATATCACCGAATCTACAACTAATGAAAGCATCAGCTGTAGCTAACCAAGGTCTTCCTAATATATAGGATGCCCTCCTAGATTATTCTTAGGAGTTAGGATCATAAAATCCACAGGATATTCCCAAGAATCTAGGGACACTGGAATGTCTTCTATTACCCCATCAGGTTTTATCATAGATCTATCTGCTAATTGTAATAATGTGGGTGTAAAAAGAATATTAGGAAGTTTCAGTTTATCCATGATTTGTCTACTCATAATATTGATTGCTGCTCCTAAATCAATAAGTGTGTTTTGGATCTCAATTCCATTGATGTGAATTTTAACAACTGGATTTCCTGGGTCTAGATACTTTGGAATAGCAATCTTACCCATCATGATATCTGCTATTTTTCATGGCAGTTGAATTTTCTTTATCTCTCTTATTATTTTTCTTGTTTTCTTCATGCTCAACTCCTCTATTGTCTTTGCTAAGATTGGAATTTCCTTGATGGCTAGTAATAATGGGATCTTAATACAAACATTTCTCGGCTCATCTAGGAAATCATAATTAGGCACCATAATTTGTTTTTCTACACCCCTATCAATTTGTAATCTTTCTGGAAAGGGAGGTGTAGAAGTGGATGTTGATGGCTGCTCTAATATAGGAGTTAAAATTATTGGTTCCTTTTGTTTTTATTTTTCAATGTTTGAGTCTTGGAAAGTTGTGTTCTCTTCAAGACTTTTATTTACCCGTAGAGAATATTCCTCACAATTGTCTTGCTTTTGTATGATTACAGAAGGTTTCCTCTTTTCAAGTATTCTTCTAGACCTAAGTTGAACATCACTAAGGTCTAAAGGAGTGATCACATAAGTTGGAAACTGTTGGCCTTCTATCATGTATGTGTTCTGAGGATTTTTATTGTTGGGGCTTGGTATGGGTTGGGCAGGCAAATGATTTGTTTTTTGAGGAAATGGTAATGGAAGTGGTTGATTTTGATGTTGTGGATTTTGAGGATTTTTTTGAGGATTTTGTTGAAAATTTTGTTGAGGAGGGAAATGTGGATATGGTGGATAGGATGGTGGATATTGGTAATACTGAGAGTATCTTCCATAGGGATTTTGTGCTCCTTGCGCCCAATTTTTTGATTGATTTTGAAATTGGGGCCAAGGTTGCTGCCAAGAATTCCAATTTGGTGGGGGTTCATTATACAACTGATCATGAAATCCTTGTGTTTGAGGTCCTTGCCAAGGCCTCCTGGAGACAAAATTGAGAGATTCTGTGGAACTTGTAGGAGTTTCTTCTTGAAAGACAACTTTAAGACCAGGAAGTGAAGGAAAAATCTTGGTCTCATGTTTTTATGAACAAATTACACAAGTCTCCACAACTTTTGCATCCAAAGGGCACTCTCTCAAGGCATGTTTCTTTCTACATTTGGGACAAAAAATTGCTAAGGCATCAGATTCAAATTTTTTCTTGTTTTGTAACTTAAGGGTATCTATTTGTTCACTAAGACTCCCCAAGATATCAGATTTGAATTCATCAAGCATATGTCCTATTTCTACCCTACTTACTGTCCCAGAAGAAAACTTACTTGCCCTTGCAAGAGCGGGGTCTCTTGGCCCTTTTACAGTTTTAGATTTCCCTCTTGAAAGGTTGATACATAATTCAGCTATTTCAGGTAATGTAAGCTTAGATATATCCCCTTTTCCCATCATGTTAAGGATATCTAACCATTCATCCCTAATTGTCTTCAACGAGAGAGCTTTCAAGGTATCTTGGTCTAGGTTTTCCATTTTTGCTCTTTTGATGTTGTAGTTAAATCTCTCCAACAAATATTCCAGATTTTAATCTTCTTTTTGTAGCATTTTAAACACTTCCTCCTCATGGTTGAATGGCATACAGTAATCCAAATACCTCTCTAGAAATGCTTGTTTCATGTCTTCCCATGTCCTAATAGAACTGTTGATCAAACTCATAAACCACTTCAATGTCGCTCCTTTCAATGTTGAAGGGAATAGTTTAAGTTTTTGAGCATCTTGTAAGTAGTCATAGGTTCTACATAGGACTTCAAATTCAAATAGGAAGGTTTCACGATCTTCAGTTTTAAGTCCATAAAAGTTTGGGAGGACAGAGGGTGAAATTGTTTTCATAGTTGCATTGGTTTCTTCATCTACTATAGGAAACCCAAAAGAGCTTCCCATTTCTCTTCTACCTCTTCCTCTGCCTCCTTCTCCTTATGCACCTCTACCTCCTTCTCCTCTAGCTCTACCTCTACCCCCCTCAAATAGTGTGTGTTCTCCATTAAATACTCCTCCTCCCCCTTCTTCTGCCATAGTTGATTCTTCTGTGGAAGTGGAAAAGTTTGTGCCTCTAGCAGGGATCCTTGAATCTTCTTCTAAGACAGGTTCAGTGGATGAAGTGGAAGGTCTTTCTGATGGAATATCTGATCTTAAGTCCTATGGAAGTCTAGGATCAGTAAAGGATGGAATGTGGGTTTGAGTTGGAGGTGTGCTGGCTCCTGGTCTTGGTGAAAAGTGGTGTTCTAGGAAACAAGCTTCTGCTTCTTATGAATCTACCCCTTGAGTCTCTTTCTCTACGCATGTCATTGTTTTTGGGAGGTAAGAAACAAAACTACCTAGTTTTCACTTCCCCGGAAACGGCGCTAAAATGTGTGCTCAACTTAGTGTTCCTAAATTGATGTCATAAATTGTCAACCAGGGCTAGTAAACTGCTGAAGTGAGGTGCAATATATGTGCCTAGGTATCTGTTTCTCACTACGTTGTGTTTAGTGTTTTTCTGATGTTTTTGGTTTTATGGTTTAATGTTAAAAATGAAAAGAACCAATTGTTGGTAAAGAGAAGTGGATGGTTACACTAAAACAGAGAAAAACCTATTCTAAACTGTGTATGGCACTAAAGAACAGAAAATGCAAAGCTTGATAATGACTCATAGTAAAGAAATAAATCACAACATGAACTCAATAACTCATAACATGAACTCATCCAATTCATTCATTAGAAATATGTTGGAATAGCTTGAGAAAAGGACAGGTTTAGTGCAAATGAGGTTCTCCTAAGTAAACAATCATCTTACAATATTACAAAGAATATCATCCATTGATAGAAGTTTATTAGAACACAATTGGAAAAAATTATTTGTAGCACAATAAGATTTCTACTCTGAATTAACTTGTAATGGTAAGATTAATCCATTTTGCAGCTCAACTTGTCACTACTAAGCCTCATTCAAAAGTTAGAGATTTTCTAGAATAGTTTTTGGGAAAAGGCTTATTTGTGAAATTGCAAAATGTTGCAGAACAATCAAGGCCCTAAACTGATATCACTAATTCCTGTCCATATGATGATGCATTAATAGAAAGTCAGAACAAGAGTAGTTTGTAAACAATGAAGGCCATGAAGTCTAATTTTGACAATTAATACAACTTAAAGAACAATGGATAACACTGAACTAGAATGCAATTAATCAAACTTGAAACACAGCGACCACAACTAAACTAGAATGCCATTAACCTGACTTGAAATACAGTGAACTATAACTGAACTAGAATGCCACTAATCTAACTTGAAATACAGTGAATAGAGTTGAACTAGAGTGCCATTATCAAACTTGAAATATAGTGACATAATTAAACTAGAGTGACATCTACCTCCGGAGTATTTCAACTGAACTAAAATGCAACTAATTCTATGAAATACTACCGCCCTATCTCGTTCAATATGAGTGATATTTTGGAATAGTTTGTAAAAACAAGTATGGCTGTATCATTCAATGCAAATGAGCATAAAACATAATGTTTCGGAAAAAAATGCAATTAACTCCTAAAATACTACAGTTATATCTCATCCAATGTTAGTGGTATTTTGGAATAGTTTGTAAGGATAAG
The DNA here is from genome assembly GCA_034641835.2 of Pinus albicaulis. NCBI lineage: Eukaryota > Viridiplantae > Streptophyta > Pinopsida > Pinales > Pinaceae > Pinus > Pinus albicaulis. The sequence goes on along the minus strand of CM076575.1, from coordinate 1,159,270,205 downwards.
ACTGACTGTGGCATCCACTGCAAGTAAGTATAAAAACACAAATTTCAGAAAATTGATTAAACTAGGAATGAAACAAGGCTAAGTTACTTATCTAAACCATATGAACAAAGCTTCTCAGGTAGCAGGGGCCCTCTACCACCGGATTAGCACGCAAATCTACTCAAGATTGACTCATCTCTTGCAATAAAGTGATGCTTCTTTCATTAAAGGAGAAATTAATCGAAAAATAGAGTATTACGGTCTTCTGAGATCTAGCAACAAAACAAAATATAGCTAGCTGTCTCTCGGTCTCCCAAGCCATACTTATAACAAAATTACATAACTGCCTTTGAGATAACATAGGGATAAGTGTCTTTCCAAATTAAAATCAAATTAGGACTCTGGTGAAAGCCTCGTATTCTGCTTAAGGACATCTGTACAGTCCTTGTCCTAGTAGGAATCTGTTTCCTAGTTTTGATCTCTTCCACGTGCATAACCACCTGTAAACTCGAGCTCGGACTTCGTGGAGAGCAAGAAATGATGGGGGAGTTATGTGGAATATGACCATATGCGTTTTTCCTTGAGGTGACACCTGGAACCTGCGTGAACATGAAGATAGCTGCGGAATAGGTGACTGGCTATAGAATGACTGTGTTTTGTAGCCGAGTCTAGTCAAAAATTACTACAACAACAAAATCATGAAAACATAGCAAGTTAGTCATTATATACATTCTTAAAGTAATCCTAATCAATCCTTTTGATCATTTAATCCTGTAATTGATGAGGGACAAAGGAAATGAAGTGAAATGTGGTGGAAAAGAAGGACATCTTTGGGGCTCAACAGAAGTGTCTTTCCATTAGGTAAGGTTGTCATTCCTTTAGAGCATATAGTATTTCCAACATTTCCTTCTCAGAAATAGCTTTCTGTAAATATTTTCCTTTGATTAGATGACTTTCAAAAGAAATGGGTCTTCCTTCTTGCATCAAAACATCACCAATTACATTTCCTGAGGCATCACATTCCACAATAAAGGTTTTTGTGAAGTCCAGCGTAGCTAAGACCGGTTCTAGGCACATTGCCTCTTTAAGATGTTGAAAGGCCTTAGTTTCTTCAGGATTCCATGAAAATGCATCTTTCCTCAATAATGTTGTTAGAGGTGCTTCTATTCTCCCATAATTCTTAACAAACTTGTGATAATACCCTGTTAACCCAGAAATCCTCACAATTTCTTTATGGTTGTGGGGAATTTCCATTCCTTAATGGCTTTAATTAGGGTCTACCTTAACACCCTAGTGAGATACAATATGACCCAGATATTCCACCTCTTGTACTCCAAAGAAACATTTGGAGGTTTTTTCTTATAATTTTTTCTCCTCCAATAGTTTGAGCACCCTAGCAACATGTTGAACATGACCCTTCCAAGACATGATGTAGATTAGTATATCATCAAAAAATGCTAACAAAAATTTTCTAAGGAAGGGTTTTAAGATGGAATTCATCAACCCTTGAAATTTACAAGGTGCATTGGTAAGTCCAAAATGCATGGCCAAAAATTCATAATGACCCTCATGAGTTCGAAATGTTGTTTTCGGAATATCCTCAGTCTTCATTCTAATTTTATGATATCCTAAACGAAGATCCAACTTGGTAAAATAAATTTCTCCATGTAATTCATCCAATAATGCATCAATAACACGAATGGGAAAGTTATCTTTAATAGTGAGCTTATTGAGCTCCCTATAATCCAGACACATGCGCCATGATCCATCCTTCTTGTACACCAATACTACTAGAGCATAGAAAGAGCTTTGGATTGGTTGAATTAAACCAACCTCTAACATTTCTGCAATTATATGTTCAATTTCGCTATTTTGGACATAAGGATATTTGTAAGGCCTGATTTTGGAGGAACGCTTTCTGGAATCAAATGAATAGCATGATCATGATCACGAATAGGTGGGAGTCCTTTGGGAGTTTCAAACACCTTGGAATGATTTTCCAGGACTATTTAGAGACATAGAGAAATAGATGATTTTGATGTTGGAACTCCTAGTGAGCATAATTATGTGATTATGCCTCGTTGTTATTTTTTCAAAAGCTTTTTCATGACATTAGAGCTTATTATCTTTCTCAACTCCCCTGTGATACCTCGTAATTCAACTTCCTTTCCTTCTGAAAAACATTTCAAGAAAAATTCTTGAAAATTAAAAGCTACCGTCCCCAAATATTGTAACCATTATACTCCTAGTATAACATGAGCACCTCCCATTGGAATGGAAAGAATTGGACTATTAAATACATATTACCCCATGGTTAGCTTGATATTATGGCATTTTCCAGAGAAATTGATAGTTACTCCATTTACAACCATCACTTGATATTCTGGTGCTGGGTATAGGAAGTAATTCAAATCATTGGCTACCTTACAATGAATAAAATTATTGGTACTACCCGAGTCAATCAACACTATTACCTTTTTATTATTGATATGTCCTTCTATCTTGAGAGTTTGAGGAGTGGTAATTCCTACCAATGCATTGAAGGATATGGTCGGACTCATTTCTTCTTTCTATAGGGTTGGTTCCTGGTGTATATCCTCTTCTTTTGAAGTTTCTTGTTCATTTTCTTCCTCCTCCTCACAATCTATGTAAAATAATTTATTCTCATCACACTTATGACTTTTAGTGTATTTTATATCACAACTATAGAAAAGGCCTTTTTCTCTTTTTTCTTCCAATTGTTGTAGTGTCAAACTTGCAGGTTGTGGAAGTCTAGGAGCAGCAACACTTCCATATTTATAGATGTGAGTGGTAGGCTTCCTTGTCACCATATTTTTACATTCAAGTTTTCTTGCCAATCTGAATGCCTTCTCCAATGAATCAGGTTCCCAAAGGAGAACCTCATGTTGGATTTTATCCTTTAACGTCCCTATGAAGACATCAATCCTGTGTTCTTGTGGAATATCAACTACCCTTATATTCAATTTTTGTAAGTCCTCAATGTGCTCTACCATTGAACCATTTTTTTTGAGATTTATCAATTGGCTAAAGAAGGTGTTGCTCTTTGTATCCTCATAATGTGTTAGCATTCCTACGTAAAAATTTACCAAGTGACAATTTTTTTATGAGAGCAAAGCCATCGATACCATAAAAATGTATTTTGTTCTAAATGTAAAGTTGTAATGTGTATCTTTTGTGTGTTTTGCACATTATGGAGATCAAAATATTGCTCCATCTATAGTATCCATGTTATGGGATCCTTGCCATCAAACTTCCTCATATCCATCTTTCGAATATGGTGGGTCTTCCATCCAACATTAGAGTTTATGAATTCACAATTAACATTTTTTTTCTCATCATGAGTGTCCTCTACTATCTTTTCTCCATTAGGAATCATTTCTTGTATCAACTTTTTCAAACCTTCCATGTTTGATTTTAGATCATTCTTCATTTCTTCCATGTTGTCTTTCATTTTTTCGTCAATGTCATCCATCTTAGCTTCGATGAAATCCATATTAGCTTCCATGACATTCATCTTAGTTTCCATGCCTTACTTCAAACCATCCATCTTAGTTTCCATGGCTTTCTTCAAAGCTTCCATTTCATTTTTTGATGCTCTTGCGAGAGCGAAATTTGGTGCACTTTCTCTTGTAATTTTGATATATCATGTTGCACTTTTTCCTCTTTATGAGTCATAGTAGAGTATTCTAAGGGCTTAATGGGTGTTGAACACTTTTTAGGAGGAATTTTAGAACCCAATACTGATATCTAAGCTTCCATATGCCCTTGGAATAACTTCAAATTGATTTTTCAAAGAATACTTATGAAATTTGAAAAAAAATAGACACTTTTTTCTTGATTTTGAGGAGCTCGATATAGAAACGGAATTATCTCTTTGATTTTGGATCTTCAATATATGAAATTCGGTCCTATAGTATCCCTCTAAATTTTATTTCGAATTTCACAAGTTTGACCTGATTTGGATGCTTCAAGACAAAGTTATGCCCAATATCCCACAATGACCTAATTATGGACTCGTTCAATAGAGCGAACTTGTACGGTTTTCCATGTATCACTTTTTTCTCCTTCGGATCTAAAATTGATACATAGGAAACTAAATTCCATGTGATTTCGGCCATTTTTAACATAATTCCAATATGATGCTCAGAGAGAGACTTATGACGATTTTCCCAAGGTCGCCTATTTTAGATGAAATTCAGGATCCTGCAAAAACCCTAACTTCCATAGATCATATCTCCAAAAATATTGTGAACCGAGATCTAAAATTTTCACACGACGTTCCTCAGAATTTCATGTTCTTGTGGTAAAAAGTTCTGCTTCTAAAACTTCGTAGAAGTAAAGCTATAGTGAAAATTCCATGATGACCTCTTTGGAGCTCTTTGGAGCAGCGAAACCCTAGAATCCAAAGCTCTGATACCAAATTTTATGAAACCAGCTCCAAATATAGAAGAAAAGAGAGATCAATGCCTTATAACTCAGGCACTTCAAGGGGGAGACCTCCTTTACATTACATAAATGAACAATTCTTGGATGATACAAATGATAAAACCTTCTTTCTATATATACGAGTCCATGGGGTCATAATATAATCCTGGCCGGCCTAACAATAATAATGCGTTGAAAAGTGTTACTAAGTCGGTCTTCATGTTGACTATGTAATTATGTATATATGTAAAGAAGATGTCAAAGATAATGAAATGTATTTTTGGTGTAATTTCTTCATGGGTTTCATGAGCAATATTTTATTATTATGTATATAGACTTCTTCTTGATGTCTACTAGGCTTGAGTCTTCTAATTATAGAAGTATAATTAAGTGTCATGAAATTATGCTCCAAAGACCTTGTCATGATAACATGAAGAAATGACTCCCACATGAAGATCAAAGTTGCACTCTCAACGCTGGTATAAAAGTCCTCAATGTCGGCCTACAAACAAAATTTAAATTCTTCCTACATCACGGTGAATGGTCGGCCTAAAACAGAAGTATATATCACTATATATATCAAGTCCTGCGGTTAATTTGAAGAACAGATTTTGCAGATTCCTCTAAAGTTTTGGTGAGAAATTATATTCATACAGTTCGAATAATTTTGGATGAAGAACAAACAATGGTGAGTTTGGTCACCAAGTATTTCAGATCTCTATTTTGGGTGAATTACCATAGTGATATTACAGTCAAATTGTAGAAGACATAGTTTGTATGATCACCTAAAGAAGGCTCGAATATTTACAACTGAGCAGCTCGGTTTCACTACATGAATAGGTCTCGGACCTCTCTGAGATATATTCACTATATAGGCATACCTTAGTGGCATTACCTCTATCTCAAGATGATCTATCTCAGTACAGTGCTAAGGTCTCGGTGCTACTTGGTGATGTAGCCAGTGCTACAATGAAGATATGAGGAGCATGGTGATGATGATCAGTGCAGTTCGGTCCTATGTTGGTTACAGCCAGAAGATCTTGGTGTTGACATGTGCTGAAGAAGGATGAAGAAGTAAAAAACATTCACAAACAGTCAGTAATAAAAGAGAAATCACCTAATTCAAATGCCCTAGATTTCTCAACATGGTATCAAAGCTAAGGTGGCAGTCAAAGAAGGGAATCTAAGTGGCACTTAAGGATTAGATCACAGTCAAAAATTTATCTAAGAGGCACTCAAGAAGGAGCTCAGTCAAGTTAACACATGATCTAGGTGATCTCAATCTAGTTTGGATCACAGAAGGTTCGGGTACACCACAATGACTTCTTCTCACTATCTCGACTTTATATCTCTGATCTCAATATTAAAGGCATGTAAAATATTACAGTTCACAGCTTCAAATCTCATCTGAAATTTTGATGATGGAGTATAGATAACAATTCAGTAATATCTCTGTTTTGTATGGGTAAGAAAAAAAAATCGAATCTTTGGCATAGTAAGAGAGTTCAGATTATTTTAGAAAATGATCACTGTCAACAACTCATATATCTTTTAGATAGAGAACAATGATGGGCTCGACCTCTATTACAATCATCAAATAAAAGGGAATCAGTGAAGGAACGATGAATTATACCTTTGTCTCAGCACAGTAAGGTTTCATTGATAACATTGTAACTACAATTCGTTAAAGGTATTATCTCTATGGTGATGATCTCGATGTCTTGACAATCATGATGCAAGTCTAGAAGAGATCTACAAGACAAGGAAACTCAAAATATAGAGAAGCATTTCTGATATACATTCATTCACTACCAAAGAAGTCGAAGTATCTTGAACACAAGAAGGCATTATCATCTTCAAAAGCTATAAGGAAAGCTTCGTATCATCCTAGCAAGGACCTTTTCCTTGAAGAATATCATCTGAGAAAGCACCAATACATCTTCTTCAACCACCATCAAAGTGATCAAGATGAAGACTTCATCTTCACTTGTCAAGTAAGTATCTTTAATTCTATAATAAAATTTTGTAAAATGACTTCGTGTTTGCAAGAATATCCATAAGTTGGTTGGGTCATCAAAACTTCTTGCATGAAAAATAAGAATAGACATAATCCTTGAAGAAAGTGAAGTCATGGAAAAGGGTCTCCTATGAATAGTAATACATGAAGAGGATTCATATGAAATGTCCCATCATATAGTTGGATTGGATACCTCAAGGGAATATATGATAAGCTGAAAGAAATATTCTTTGAAGATGCAGTAAAGAAGGTAATATCACTTAGACTTGATCTACATAAAATTGAAGGAATATCTTCATAGAATCTCAATTGTGAGATATAGAGAAATGATAAAAAGATAATCATCACTATTCTAACTAATGATCAAGGTAAAAAATGTCCATGGGACAATAAATTTACCTCATCCAACAACTTGCGGCTTCTAGGCTATATAGAAGAAGACAAGTTGAGGGAAATTTGTTGAAAGATAAAGGATTCATACATTATGGAAAGAAATCTCATATCACCAGAAAGAAGGAGGAAGCTGAAGAAAAGAAGATCAAGGAAATAGGGAATAAGAGGTCTCTACTATGATTAAGATAGTCCCTCTATGTACATTAAGAAGCATCTCGATAGAAGCATTCAGTGAAACAACTTTTGGAAAACCTCTCTACTAAAATTAAAGCAGTCATCAGATCAAGGGTCATCATGGAGACATAATTTTGGGATGTGATGACATATTGTTGAAGCAGGTCAAAGGGAATGAAGCTCTTCATTCTTGATAAATTGCTACAGGATGACTCAAGGTATGAGGTATGTATATATTTATATGCTGACATTGGATGTTGTGAAGTCATGTCATATGGTTGCAAGTAATGGACTTCTGTATTTAGAAGTATGATCTATGAAGGAGTATCTCTCTATGCATAGACAGATGAAATCAACATAATATGTCCTCATGAAATATGAGGTGGTTGTATATGAACGAGGAACTGGAAGATCTGTAAGTTCCTGGGAATGGATAATGTGCAGAGAGGAAGATATCATGAAATGCAACCATGACAAGAGGAAGTTATCATCCAGAGGCCAAGAAGATGTGACTGGAATGTCTCCTGGAAAGATATGTAGAATTTGACAGAAGTCTGGTAAAGAATAAGACCCTTGGAAAAAAATATCATTAGGAGATGTGTCAATCTGTATGAAGGATGTCGATGCTTACAGAAAGATGTGATGGTGAAAGATCATCACTAAGATAACTTTTGTTTTAAAAGGTTCATATGTAAATATTTATCGGGATGAATTTGTGCAGGCCTGCTTACCATGAGAAAGGATATATGATCCTGGGAGATGATTCGGAGGAAAGCAACATGGCACAATAGTGGACTAGATAGGGAAGTCTGATGAATCAATTTTTGATAGCTGACATGACTCAGGATGGAAGTGATGGATGATCTGTGCCCTATGAGGCTAAAAGTTGAAGATTCCTCAATATCAAAATCCATGACATCGAGGACAAGAATTCTTCATGATAAATTGGGTGTCTCACCATTGCTGTTGGAGGTCCCTGGTTAAGAGGGAGCTTGATGATAAGTTTCTTACTTGGAAGAAACTTGGTAATTCCTAAGAATGAGCTTAGGTACATTCCTTGTATAGGAATGAGTACATTCCCTTGTGGAATAGGTCATCCCTAGTTGAGAGGGAGAGATAGACACATCATTCTTGTCTTGGGAAGATAGAATGGAGGATTGGGTAATCATCTGGCATTTGATACTCTTTGAGAATGTGTTAGGGAATTCAAGATAAGAGTATTCGGAGACTGATATTCTTTGAGGTCTAGCTACCCAAGAGAATAATAGTCCAATAAGTTCATACTTTGGGAACACCCGGGTGGAGTATGTACCTTGGAGAGACAATGACGAAGGTGTCTATAAGTCATGTTTCTCACCAACATTGTAGCCAATTGTCTCGCTGAGAGATGGGGATGTTAGTCAAGGCCTTGCACTAGGAAAATGTTGGTTGATATGATGTTATACAGATGTGATTACCAATCTTATTCTTTTTATGAGATTCTTCAGTTTGAAAGTGACCATGTACTTGTATGAATACGTCCCTAGTTAAGAGGGAGTGTTGAAAAGTGTAACTAGGTCGGTCTTCATGTTGACTATGTAATTATGTATATATGTAAAGAATATGTCAAAGATAATGAAATGTATTCTTGGTGTAATTTCTCCATGGGTTTCATGAGAAATATGTTATTATTATGTAGACAAACTTCTTCTTGATGTCTACTAGGCTTGAGTCTTCTAAGTATAGAAGTATAATTAAGTTTCATGTAATTATGCTCCAAATACCTTATCATGATAGCATGAAGAAATGACCCCTACATGAAGATCAAAGTTGCACTCTCAATGTTGGTATAAAAGTCCTCGATGTCGGCCTACAAACATAATTTAAAGTCGTCCTACATAATGGTGAATGGTCGGCCTAAAACAGAAGTATATCTCATTATATATATCCAGACCTGCGGTTAATTTTAAGAACTGATTTTGTGGATTCCTCTGAAGTTTCAATAAGAAATTACAGTCATACAGTTCAGATAATTTCGGATGAAGAACAAACAATGATGAGTTCAGTCACCAAGTATTTCGGATCTTTGTTTTGGGTGAATTACTACAGTCATATTATAGTCAAATTGCAGAAGACATAGTTTGTATGATCACCTAAAGAAGGTTCGAATGTTTACAGCTGAGGAGCTCGGTTTTAATACAAGAATAGGTCTTGGACCTCTCTGAGATATATTCACTATCTCGGCATACCTTAGTGGCATTACCTTTATCTTAAGATAATGTACACCTAGGTATAGTGCTAAGGTCTCGGTGCTACTTGGTGATGTACTCAGTGCTACAGTGAAGATATGAAGAGCTCGGTGATGATGATCAGTGCAGTTCGGTCCTATGTTGGTGACAGCAAGAAGATCTTGGTGTTGACATGTGTTGAAGAAGGACGAAGAAGTAAAAAACATTCAGAAATAGTCACTAATGAAAAGAGAAATCACCTAATTCAAATGTCCTATATTTCTCAACATAATGTAAGGGTACAATAATAACAATATGGGGGTTACAGGGGTATAACAATAACAATAAGGGGCTATACTAACAACAACAAGGGACTACAGTAGTAATATAGGGACCTAACACATTTGATAAGTGCCAATCTATAATATTGTTTGAAATTCTATCTACATAGTGATTATGGGCTCTAGGTACGTGACTAGATGTAATGGATTCGAATTCACGTACTAAGAGCTTCACTCATAAATGTTTTCTAAAAAGGACATGGTTATTCATACGATACATGTTATTCAATTGCATGACAAGTAACACAGAATCTAAATGAACATGAAGATGAAGGATGCGATGATAAAGGGCATCGACTAGCGTACCTATCACTGCATCATATTCGGCCTAGTTATTGGTGGTGTAGTTTTTAACCCTGTACAGAAATTATCTGCAAACAAATTCTCAAAAATAGAAAATAAACAATAGTGAGAGCATAAAACATAAAACAGATATACACAGAGATTTTCCTATGGATCCCAAATTGGGACTACTATCTTTATTTCTCATTATATTCCTGTTAGTGTTACAACACATATATATACATGTTGAAAAAATCATAAAACCCAATCCATTAACCCTGGATTACAACATAACCATAGTTCCCTTGACCAGATCTACAAAATACCAGGGGAAAAAAACCATCATGCCCCAAAACCATGTGCAAACCCATGCACAAACCATAAGCAGGTCTGCCCCACCTAAAATAGGGTCCAAAAATATTTTCCCGGGGCGTTGTCCCAAACCCCGTGTAGGGGACTACCCATCTGCTGCAAATCCCTGGACAGGGGGGGGGGCTGCCACCCCCCCTGTGACCCCCCTGCTGCGCTTAGCATAAGAAAATAGGGCGGACTATCACTCCCCTGCGCGTGTGACTATTCGTGGAAATAATATAACACAAACCCAACATTATCCCACTTGTTGGTTTATTTTAGTAGGGGTCCATAGGAGAGCTTAGTTATTAGTCCAACCCTGCAACACCCATTGTTTATATACACCAAGAGAACTTCTGAGTGCTCACCGACTTTGTCAATGCACCTGCAACATTCTTCAAAGTGTCCACCTTTATCAGAAACACATTTTTATCCTCAACCATATCTCTCACAAAAGTGATATTGAACATCAATGTGCTTTGTATTTGAATGATAAGTAGGGTTCTTAGCCAAGAAAATTTCACGTTGGCTATCACAGTTTATCCTTATATCTCGCTACACTAATCCCATACTTGAACACAATCTCTGCAACTAAACTTATTCCTTTCTTACATGAGTGGTTTCCATGTATTCTGCCTCTGTAGTTGAAAGAGGCACTACAAACAGTATTTTACCCATCCAACTAACTGCACCTCCAAATAGGCTAAACACATACCCACTTGTATATATTCTTTGGTCCAGATCTTCGACCCAATCTGCATCAAAAAAACCACAGATGTCAAAAAATATATCCAATCCTGGTCTTCCCTAGTAACATAAACCATAATCACTAGTGCCACGAAAATATCTGAAAAACCTCTTCAATGATGTCCAATGCTCCTTCCTTGGTTTTCACATAAACCTGCTCAATACTCCCACTGCATGTGCAATGTATAGTCTAGTACAAACCATTTCATACATCAGGCTACCCACTGCACTTTTATATGGAACACGAGACATATCCTCCTCTTCTTCTTGTGTCTTGGGACACTGTTCAGCTGATCAGGAGCTCAAGTCCAAGCCATGGAAAAAAAACTCAAAATTGAAAATTTTTAAAATTGGTTGAAACCAAGATGGTTTCATAGGTCTCGCCTTCTTGATTCTGGCACCATAAATGGTTCTAAAAACGGACACCATATGAAGAAGTTATTGCACTTTTAGTGGAGTGGGTCCAGCGGAGCACGGAGGGGCCAGCCCTCCTCCCATGGAACCTCATCATATGACCAGTGTGGGAGCTTAATGATTAAGAGCGCTTAAGGAGCCTAATCTCAAGTTTAATATTTAATTAAGCTTCAGTTAAGTGGAGTTTAATATGGTGGAGATTCTAGAGGCGCTCCCAAATTTAGGTGGACTTCCACTTTTAGTGGAGTTAACTGGCAGTTGCCCCACATTTAGTGGAGGAAATTGGGGCAAAGTTGTTTTGGTCATAAATTTCTCATTACTCAACCTTTTGGAACGAATTTTTTTTTGATTTCATATTTTCTCAGCATTTTGGACTTAATGGCATAGGTTTCAGAGCCATTGGAGCTCATTTTCATCTAGTTTAGCTTCGAAGAAGCTTTTTGAGCCACTAGGGCCATTTTGGGTTTTGAGTTTGGTTGAGCTGTGGTTAACCTTTTTTGGTGAAAAAAAAGTTATTTTAGACTATTTCCTGCATTACATAGCCATTGGCATAGGTCTTAGCTCTTTTTGAATAATTTTAGAGGCCGAAAACCTTTAGGAGAGTTTTCAGGGCCACCATGGCCATTTTGGGGTTTGAGCTGTTTTGAGTTGTGGTTACCAGTTTGAGGTGAAAAAAAGCTCTATTTCAGATAATTTCAACCTTATGAAGCCATTGGAAGTGGTTTCAAAGGAATTTGAAGACTTTTACAGCCCAAAAAGTTGCATAGAAGTTCAAAGCACTAGCAGGACATTGATGAAGAAATCACTGTTTATGGTAATCTTTCACTGTTTAGTGAATTTGAAAAGGAATTATTAGTTTTTTCTTGCCTTCTGAATCAGTTTATATATTTTTATTTTTCTATTGAGACACTTATAATCTGGTATTGCATTTGAGAGCTTTTAATACAAGAGGACAAGCCCATTTTGGGAGGCTTGATCCAGGAGATGTAGCCCAAGAGTTGGGGTGAACTCCTATATTATATTGCTGTTGTGTTTTGATATTATATTTCTGAATATTTTTGTTGATACCCATGTTAATTTTCAGCAAAAACAATTACATTTAAGATACATAAACAGTGAAAAGACATACACCATTTGCAAGCTAAATTTCCGCATAACGTCAAGTTTAAAGCAAGATCATTTTAATTAAATTTGAGTGTTTACTTCTATTATTTATTTAGGTAGAGTCTATAAGAGGGCCAGGTAGCGCCTGGATTCATCCTTTCTTTGAAAGGTGAAATATCTGGTAAATGCCCCTACAATCTATCTCTGTATTAGAAATACGAAGTTCTCACATTTTCAGATTTAAACTTAGAGTATTTTTGCACTCATTTACATAATTGAAAATGGATACCTTGCACCCTTTTCAAGTACCTTCCATTTTCAGATTAGATGGTATCAGAGCTTATTTGTGCTTAGGTTGAGCATTGGATGAGCATTTTCTTTTGTGCAAAAGGTGTTAAAATAATCAATCTCATTGTTTTATGGTTGCTTGATTAAGAAGGGGTCTTTACTGACATTTGGTTAAAAGCTTGTCATTTGTTTGAAAGCTTTGAGGACTTTTCTTTGGAAGTTCCTTTTGGTTGTTTTTACCATTCACATAATGTCAACTTCTTCTACAAGTGAATTTTCCTCCTTCACGAGATTCTTCAATGATGACATGAAGAATGAGTTCTTTAAGGTGAAGGATATGGTGCAGATTCTCCTTTAGGATCAAAGGGAAAGTGCTCAACTTCGTGCACAATTGCTAGCTATGCAGGAAGAGAAAGAAGCCATTCTTCAAAGACTGCATGATATGGAGTTGTAGCTTCTTCAAGCTCAAGAAGCTTTGTCCAAGAAAATTCTTGAGGAAGAGGTTAATCGTTCCAACTTGTCTTCAAGTTCCTCCATTGAAAAGTATGTTGGTTCTTTTGAAAAACATACAAGAGTTATTGGGTCCAAATTGATGTTGAAAATGGGCTATCAAGAAGGCAAAGGTTTGGGCAAGAATGCACAAGGCATTTTTGAGCCTATTTGTGTTGTGGAGCATCCAAAGAATATTGGTCTTGGCTATGAGCAACTTAATGGCGAAGCTTTGAGCACATGCATTCAAGAATGTGATGCAAATGTAAAGAGAACCTTTGTTCCAAGTTCTCAAATGCATTTATGTCAAAATTTTTCTAAGGATGATTGCCATTGTTTGAAGCCATCATTGTAGAAATTAGAAGGTAAACATGTCGCTTATGGCGAGCATGAAAATGTAAGCAGTTTTCAAGACAAGAACAGTGATGAAAGTTTGAAAAGGGAAGTTGTCTCCTCTACTAGTTCATCGTCTTTCGAACACAAAAAGGATGAACATTCCATGCAGCAAAAGAGGTATAATTATTCACATGATAAATTTGATTATGTTTCAGCAAATAATAATAATTATGCTTGTTCGAATGAAAAAAAAAATTGTTGCACATTTTGTGGTGGAGTTAACCATGTTGCTTCAAGATGCTGGTTGAAAAAGAAAGCACACAGGAAACAGAAAAGACAAAGAGAACTTTCTCAAAAAGTGTTTAAGAGTTGTACATTTTGTCAAAGGAAGGGACATGATGTCTCTCATTGTTGGTCCTTGCATCCAACAAATCGTCCAAAGCACATGCAACTAGATGACAAAAATCTTGGCATAAGTGGATCTATGGAGTCCATTATCAATGTGGAAATGAAAGATTTACATGAAGAATTGTGGTTGCAACAAAAGATGCCATGGAGTTGGCTTGGTAGGAAGTGGATTAACTTCTTAATGCAGTAAGTCATACTCATTTTGTACATGCAAATTTCAGTTTGGTATGCATGTATTTCAGTTGAAAAGTTGATGCAATATTGTATGTAAAAGCAGTTTCAGTTGAAGGAATTTCTTTGTTGTTGCAAAATTTCACCATGGAGGTGTAAAAGATGAGTATGATACTCATTTATGTTGCAGCAATGTCTTTTGGTTCAGCTCTTAATCACCCACATGTTTTTGGGATGATGTACTTGTTGGTATTTGAAAAGAAGAGTTGAAGTTGCACATGTACATAGAGGTTGTATGTGTAATTAGCGAACTGTATATAGTTCATTGTACATGATACATACACATATGTTTGTCAAGATGTATCTTGTTGTTTATCGACCTGTGTCGATTTTTTCATACATGTTTATCGACTTGTGTCGGTTGTGTGCACACTTTGTTTTTACAGATTTTGTGTGTCATTTGTATAGCACATTTCATTGTCAACTAGTTGTTGATGTCGTATGTTGCACAAGATGCCTTTGGTGTCGTTTGGTGCAGAGAACGAAGTGTCAGTGCAAAGCAGTGAAAGATTCCATGATTTGGAAAGGCATGCAAGCAAAGAGGGCACAAATTTCAGCAAGTTTCATTGTTGGTTTCAGTATGGCAGATTGGTATGGCGAGAAAACTTGGTCGAGATTCGGCGCAAGTACATGGCTCATTCAGCAAAATTCGCCATGTGAACAGTTGGCAATTCAGGAAAATTTTTGGAGGCTGAAGAGAAGAGGATGTCATTATTCTCTCATTTTCTGTACTACAGTTCATTTTCAGAATTTCAGTGAACTTTTGGGGTCCAAAAGCCTCTCATTTGGGAGGTGTGATCAGGAGCTCAAGTCCAAGCCATGGAAAAAAAACTCAAAATTGAAAATGTTTAAAATTGGTTTAAACCAATATGGTTTCATATCTCTCATCTTCCTGATTCCTGCATCGTAAACGGTTCGAAAAATGGACACCATATGAAGAAGTTATTGCACTTTTAGTGGAGTGGGTCTGGCGGAGCACGAAGGGGCCAACCCTCCTCCCATGGAACCTCATCATATGACCAGTGTGGGAGCTTAATGATTAAGAGCGCTTTAGGAGCATAATCTCAAGTTTAATATTTAATTAAGCTTCAGTTAAGTGGAGTTTAATATGGTGGAGATTCTGGAGGCGCTCCCAAATTTAGGTGGACTTCCACTTTTAGTGGAGTTAACTGGTAGTTGCCCCACATTTAGTGGAGGAAATTTGGGCAAAGTTGTTTTGGTCATAAATTTCTCATTACTCAACCTTTTGGAACATATTTTTTTTTTTTTTTCGTATGTTCTCAGCATTTTGGACTTAATGGCATAGGTTTCAGAGCCATTGGAGCTCATTTTCAGCCTGTTTAGCTTCGGAGAAGCTTTTTGAGCTACTAGGGCCATTTTGGGTTTTGAGTTTGGTTGAGCTGTGGTTAACCGTTTTTGGTGAACCAAAAGTCATTTTAGATTATTTCCTACATTCCAGAGCCATTGGAATAGGTATTAGCTCTGTTTGAAGACTTTCAGAGGCCGAAAACCGTTAAGAGAGTTTTCAGGGCCACCATGGCCATTTTGGGGTTTGAGCTGTTTTGAGTTGTAGTTATTAGTTTGAGGT
Source organism: Pinus albicaulis (assembly GCA_034641835.2). NCBI lineage: Eukaryota > Viridiplantae > Streptophyta > Pinopsida > Pinales > Pinaceae > Pinus > Pinus albicaulis. The sequence continues at coordinate 1,159,254,410 of CM076575.1, read as the reverse complement.
GAAACAAAGCTCTATTTCAAATAATTTCGACCTTATGAAGCCATTGGAAGTGGTTTAAAAGGAATTTTAAGAATTCTATATCCCAAAAAGTTGCAGATAATTTCAAAGCACCAGCAGGACATTGATGAAGAAATCATTGTTTGTGGTAATATTTCACTATTTAGTGAATTTGAAAAGGCATTATTAGCTTTTTCCTGCCTTTTGAATCAGTTTATATATTTAGATTTGTCTATTGAGACACTTATAATCTTGTATTGCATTTGAGAGCTTTTAATACAAGAGGACAAGCCCATTTTGGGAGGCTTGATTCAGGAGATGTAGCCCAAGAGTTGGGGTGAACTCCTATATTATATTGCTGTTGTGTTTTGATATTATATTGCTGAATATTTTTGCTGATACCCATGTTAAGTTTCACCAAAAACAATTACACTTAAGATACATAAACACTGAAAATACATACACCATTTGCAAGCTAAATTTTCGCATAACGTCAAGTTTAAAGCAATATCATTTTAATTAAATCTGAGTGTTTACTTCTATTATTTCTTTAGGCAGAGTCTGTAAGAGGGCCAAGTAGCCTCTAGATTCATCCTTTCTTTGAAAGGTGAAATATTCAGTAAATGCCCCTACAATCTATCTCTGTATTAGAAATATGAAGTTCTCACATTTTCAGATTTAAACTTAGAGTATTTTTGCACTCATTTACATAATTGAAAATGGATACCTTGCACCCTTTTCAAGTACCTTCTATTTTTAGATCATCAGCAGATATCTTTACACCTATAGGAATAGTAAACTTCACTAGTTTACTATCATACATATTGAACCTCTGCAATATTGTCTTGACATAACTCCTCTGCTTTAACCAGAGATTCCTCTTTGCCTAATCTCTCTTAATTTCCATGCCCAAAATATAGTTTCCAGCACCAAGATACTTCATGTCAAATTTGTAGAACAATCGGGTCTTCAAATCCTGGATAATTTCTATGTCATTTCCAACCAGCAACATATCATCCACATACAAGACCAAATAAATAACATGGTCACCAATTAATTTAAAATACACATAGTGATCCTCTTTGCTTCTAGTGAACCCAAGTCCCCATATATAAGTATCAAATTTCTGATATCACATCCTTGGTGACTGTTTTAACCCATACAGAGACTTTTTTAACTTGCATACCAGTTCTTTCTTACCCTTAACCACAAATCCTTCAGGTTGCTTCATGTAGATCTCCACTTCCAGATCCCCGTGAATAAATTTTGTCTTCACATCGATTTTTTATACCTCAAAATCAAATGCAACAACAACATATAAAAGTAATCTAATAGAAGTAACCTTGGAAACATGAGAAAAAATATCACCAAAATCAATTCCCGACACCTGGGAATAACCTTTTTCTACCAACCAAGGTTTTTATTTCTCCACCTTGCCTTCTACATTCATATTCTTCTTAAACACCCATTTTCTCTCGATGGGCTTCCTTCCAGCCGACAACTCCAATAGATCCCATGCCTCATTTTTGTGAAAGGATGCCATTTCATCAACCATGGCCTCCTTCCAGAGTTTTTCGTCCTTTGAATCCACTACGTCTCTGATAGCTCTAGGATCATTATTAGTGTCAGTTAAATAAAAAATTGAATAGAAAGCAGATGGACTATACCTTTCTGGTTGGCTTCTTTCCCGGACTGATATTCTCACACCTGGAGTCTGTGGCTCTTCCTATTCTGAATCTTGTTCTGTTGTAGAGTCTGATTCATCCTCCATTAGCTCAAACCTTATCTTCTCAGGTTCCTTTGGTATGAATTCATGTTTAACAACATATTTCACCTCTCTAAACACCACATCTCAGTTATACACAACCTTCCTTGTTTCTGGGTTCCAAATCTTGTAACCATTTAAACCACCCTTATATCCAATAAAGATGCACCTTTCAGATTTATTATCCAACTTGGTCATTTTTTCCTTTGGAACATGTACATATTCATCACATCCAAATACCCTCAAATGTGAAAGAAAGGGTTTCTTACCAGTCCATACCTCATGTGGAGTCTTATCCTCCAACACCAATGAAGGTGATCTGTTAATCAGGTAACATGCAGTCTCCACTGCCTCTACCCAGAATTCTTGTCCTAACTCAGTACCACTGAGCATGCTTCTTGCCTTTTCCATCAACATTTTGTTCATTCTTTCTGCAACTTCGTTTTGCTAAGGTGAGTATGGAGTAGTCTTATGTCGTGCTATACCACACTTATTACAGAACTCTTCAATTTCCTTCTTGCAAAACTCTCCACCATTATCTGTCCTCAAAACCTTTATTTTCTTCTCTATCTGATTTTCCACCGGAGCCTTAAATTATTTAAATGTGTCAAATACTTCAGATTTATTCCTCAAGAAATATATCCATGTATTCCTTGAGAAGTGATCTATGAATGAAACATAGAACACAAACTTTCCCAGTGATGGAACCAACACATGTCCAAACACATCACTATGCACATACTCTAATATCTTGTCTGCCCTATTAGCACCAGAAGGAAAAATCACACGATTATGCTTCCCATATACACAATGTTCACAGAAATCGAAATCCAGAGAGAAATTAGACAGACCTTCTACCATAACATTACCATGCAGTATCCGAAGGCCCTTCTCTCCAATATGTCCAAGACTTAGATGCCATAACATTGTATTTTATCCAGAGACCGCTAGGATTTCTGCTCTACTTGAAGGAACCACAAAACTGGTGCACCCATCAATAACAGTGCTACCCTGAAGCTTGTACAGATTTCCAATCTGAATTCCCCACATTAATACTAGTGCTCACAAAACAATCTTGTAGGTATCTTTCTCGAACACTATTTTTACACCTACATCATCCATATTTCTTACACAAATCAAATTTCTCGCCAATGTAGGAATATGCAGAACACTAGGAAGTGTTTTAATCCTTCCACCTTGTAGCTACAGCTTGAATTTTCCACATCTGATGATTTTTTCCTTCCTATCATCCCCTAAGAAGACATCACCACCATCATACTTCTCATACTCGCAGAACCACTCCCTATGGGAAGTGAAGTGCAAGGATGCACCTGATTCAATCAACCATGCCTCATGATCTACATGTGTATTTGAAGAAGAAGCCAAATACACATCCCCACCTTCATATGAGGTGGATTTTTCCTCTGGATAAGGAGAATCATGAGATCCATTTCCTTTCTTAGGAGCTTTATATTTGCAGTCATTTTTGAAGTGCCCTTCCTTTCTACATTTCCAGCACACATTTACAGGCTCTCCTGTAGATTTAGACCTCCATCTAGATTTTGATCTCCCACTCAAAAACTTATTTTGGTTTTTGTTCTGGGACCTTCCTCGTATAGATAAGGCATCTCCATTTTTTCCCTCCATATTTCTCCGCCTCGTTTCCTCCGACAGCAAGGCTAACACAATTTCATCTATATTCAAGGTAGTTGTATTGCTACCTATTGTAATAACCAGACTGTTCCACGAATCTGGTAGAGAACACATCAAAATGATTCACTTATATTCATATGAGATTTTAATATCAACAGATGACAACTAAATTACCACAGTATTGAAGGCATTTAGATGCTCTGTCACTGAGTCTCCATCCTTCATCCTCAAGTTAATCAAATTTTTCCGTAGGAACAATTTATTCACCAAAGACTTAGATTGGTACAAATTCCCTAACCACATAAAAATTCTTCACTATAGCTTCCCGATATACATTCAATAATATCAAATATGAGATACATAACCATATTGTGCTATTTTCCTTCCGATCTAAATTCTCCCAATATTCATATAACATTACAGTTGGTTTAGTACCTAGGTCTACCATAACCCAATGATCTTTATCCACCATCAGATCCTCCATCTTGAGCTTCCACAACTCAAAACTTTGACCATTAAATTTCTCGATCTCTATCTTTCCACTGCTCGCCATCTTATTTCACCATAAGAATTGATCCCGCAAATCTCCCATTGAACAACATCTACCACAGGCCTGAGAAAAAAACCCCTCAATAGAAAAGGCATCCCCTTGAAGCTGTAATAGATCTGATACCAAATGTGGGTTTTAACCCTATACAAAATTTATCTGCAAACGAATTCTTAAAAACGGAAAATAAACAATAAAGAGAGCATAAAACATAAAATATATATACACAAATATTTTCCCCCTCGATCTCAAACTGGGACTACCAGCTTGATTTTTCATTATATTCCTTTTAGTGTTATAACACATATATATACATGCCAAATCATTCATAAACCCAAATATGTTAACCCTGGATTAGAGCATCACAATAGTTCCCTTAATTGGATCTACAAAATACCAGGGGAAGAAAACCATCATGCCCCCAAACCATGTGCAAACCCATGCACAAAACCATAGGTGGGTCTGCCCACCTAAGATAGGGTCCAAAAAAACAATTCCAGGGGTGTTGCCCTGGACCTTGTGCAGGGGGCTACTTGCCCCCCGCAAACCTCTGGACATGGGGGGGATATAGCCCCCCCTCTGACCCACCCCCCTGACCCCCCCCGCACGTGAAAATATTCGTGGAAAGAATATAGCATATATCGAACAGGTGGAAGATCCAATGCATAGGCCATTGACGAGGAATAACGAATGCAAGGGGGTAAAAATGGCCCAAGATGTTGAGGCTAGATTCTGAGAGAAGTGACTTGCACCATCGACATGGTCGATATATGGTGTGGATGATGGATCCACCTGAAAGGCATCACAAGAAAAAAAATGAGATGATGGTGTATAATGCAAGCTACCTAAATGCATGATAGAAATAAATACACGCATGTCAATGGGAGATGCTATGGGTAAATTTTTTTAGGTAAAGTGCATTGCGAGGGTTAGGAAGGAGTTGGCCTTCGAAATCCTCTAGAAGTTATGCCCCTTTCCCAAATCCTTAATAATGATGTAAGGTCCTAGCCATAATGAGTCAAACTTCCCATGACCAAGGAAATCATGAGCTTGGTCATACACTAGAACAAGATCACCTTCGTGGAAGGTAAGAGGGTGGAATTTTTGGCCATACTAAGGTTTGGTGCATTTCTTAGCCGCTTCAATGGTTTTCAATGCAACATGACAGTCTTTGGAAGAACGCTCAAGTATGATACGTCTTTGTTCTAAATTTTTGGTGTCAGGGAGAAGTTCGATGCCTAGGTGAAGGGAGGGGATTTCACACTCAATCGGTAAGACTTCCTCCTTGCCAAAAACAAGGTGGAAAGGAGTAAACCTAGTGGCGGTTTTAACAGAAGTTCTATAGGCCGAAAAAGCAGGGAAGAACATAAGGTACCAGTTGGTTTTGTGCTTTTTCACCGTCCGTTGAAGCATATTTTTAAGGATTTTATTAAACTCTTCAACTTTTCCATTACCTTGGGGATAATAATACGATGAATATTGGTGCTAAAAGCCAAAAAGAGAGGATAGCTCATGCCATATCTCATCTTCAAAATGTTAGCCGAGTTAGAGATCAATTTTTTTGGAACCCCGAATCAAGCGATAACATGGTTAAAGAAAAGGAGACTTGCGGTAGCCGCTGTGTTGTTGAACGTTTTCATATCCTTGGCCCATTTGGTGAAATAGTCGACCGCCACGATAATATACTTGTGGTTACCAGTAGATGGAGTTCGAAAATCCATAAGGTAAATGGCCCACTTATAGAAGGGACTGACGGATATGTTAGGATGGAGGGGAGGAGGTGGAGCTCATGCCTTTGGGGAAAACATCTGACAATTGGAACAATGTTTGACTGCTTCACTACAATCACCAATGAGAGAATGCCAAAAATACCCAGTGCGCATGATTTTATGGGTAGTGGCCAAACCGGAGAGGGGGCCACCACAAGCATCGCTATGGAGGCATTAATAACTTGCTCAGCTTCACCGTGCGTGAGACAACGACAAAGGATAGAATCAACACCGCGACGATAGAGATCGTCAACAATCAGAAGGTAGTGGGGGGCTTGGTGTTGTATACATCATCGAACATCACGATCAATATGGAAAGTGAACTTTTGGGTTCGAAAATAGGTAAGGATGTCACCATACCAAGGATCGTCTGAAGTAATGGAAAACAAGTTTTCATCAGGTAAATCATCATTATCTGACAAATCACGCGTGCCAGTAGGCAATTCAGAAATGAGTTTAACAAGGGCTAAACCTTTCTTGCTTTTGGGTGTGACAAATTCAAGATCGAACTCCTAGAGGATAAAATCCAACGGGCATATTTACCATTAATTATTCGTTGACTTTAGAGGAATGCCAGGGGGTTTGAATTAGTAATGACCTTGGTGGAACACGTAAGGATATAATGACGAAGTTTTTAGACCGATAACACAACGATCAACACCAATTTATCTTCATGCAAGTAGGAAACAGGGGGTCCCACAAGGTTCTTACTGACATAATAGATAACATGTATATTCCCGGTGTCATCTTCCTAAATGAGGACCCCAACAACTAAGTGGGTGGAAGCTGAGATATACATGATAAAGTCCCTCTCAAAGTTAGGTGGAATAATCAAGGGAGTGGAAGTGAGAGCATGTTTCAAGGCATCAAAAGACTATTGAGCATAGTCATCCCAAAAAAATGGAATGTTAGATCAAATGATTATGAGAAACCCATGTACTGTGGTGGCATAGTTAGGGACAAACCAACAAAGGAAGTTGGATTTGCCTTGAAGGCTTAGTAACTGGCGCAAGGTTAAAGGAATGGGAAGCTCAAGAATGGCTTTAAATTTGAGGGGATCAATATTTATACCATCTTTGGACAAAATGAAGCCAAAGAGATGGCTGGGAGGGAAGAAAAAGACACACTTCAATGGGTTGAGGTAGATATTATACTTGCGACATCGGAGAAAAAAAATTATGCAAATCATGAATGCGTTGTGCTTGAACCCTAAAACAAGTAGTGAGGTCTTTGAGGTAAGAAATGGTAATATGAGCCAAGTCATGGAAGTATTAAGACATGGCCCGCTATAAGGTGGCGCTGGAATTCTTTAAACCAAAAGGCATGACCCTATAATCAAAAGTTCCCCACGGACTAATGAACATAGTTTTTAACTGATTAGCACATCAGATAGTAATATGTTTATACTTGGAGAAACCATCCATAAAGGATAGAACCTCATGCCACACACACTCATCAATGATTTGGTCAATAAATGGTGTGGGGAAGTTGTCTTTAGGACAAGATTTCTTTAGGTCATGAAATTCAATGCAAACACGAATGGTACCTAGTTTCTTGAGAATGTGTACCGAGTTGGAAACCCATGTGGTGTATTCAATGAGACAGATAAAACCAGCCTGCTTGAGCTTATTTTTTTCGGCTTTGATAGCCTCTCATCTAGAAGGATTGATGGGTCTAAAATTTTGATGGATAACATTGGCATCAGGCCATGTGTCGATATGGTGCTTAATATTGTTGGGATAAAGTCCGTGCATCTCTTATTAAAACCAAGTGAAAACATCACAGAATTCCTTGAAGAGCTTGGTGTAAGCTTCAATTTATTTTGGGGTGCAATGTGAACCCAAGGTAATGTTTTCTTCAATCCTTGGTTTATTTGAAATGTTTATTTTAATGGTCGGAGAGATATTGGCCATGTTTCATTATTCGAAAGCATCTGGTGTAGGAATAATATTTCTAAACCAATCAACTTCATCAGGGATGAAGTCATTAGACTCCACAACATATTGGTCATGGGACTACTGCGGAAGTAATTACACACAATGGTGCATATCATCCCAGGGAAGATCAGGGGTGGTCATGGATTCCATAATTTCTTCATTAAAATAGAATATGGGAGGAATGGCAGAAGGGAGACCACATGATTTCATGGGGCTCTCTGGCGCATCGTCATGAGAAATATGGTTAACATACGCATCGATACAGAGGGTAGAAGAGGAGCTAGTAGATGAAGCATCTAACGATGTTAAGACCAAGGTGTTCGATGAGGGAGGTTCAACCGAAACAGAATGGGAAGCCCCATAGGGGTCTTCCACTGTGGATCTCATGGATGATAACAGATAGAGAAGAGCAACTGAAGATTTTTTCATCTTGACATTGGGGGGAGGTATCACAATGGGTTCAGAAATGTGATCTAGTTCTGCTGAAGGAGAACTCACAAGTAGAAGAGTATATGATACACTACGAGTGGCCTATATTTTGTGAATTACCTCAAGGGTATCGGGAAATTCATCGATATGGGGAAAATGATGACAATAGTGGCCATAAAGGTCGCACAAAGCACAAGTGTGGTTCATGCGCAACGATTTCAGTTTCTTAGCTGAATCAGGTAAAGTAACATGGACCTCTAGGATGTCATATTCAGGAAATGTTTTTTTGACCACAGGTTTGAGGTGAGAAAGCTCAGGATAGTTATGGATGGCATGCCCAACAAAATAACACAAATCAGATAGAGGTGATGACTTTGGCGGCTTAGGAGGAGCTAGAGCTATTGAGGAGGTAAATCCCCTCTACGGATAGAGGCGATCCCTACTAGCCCAGATCGGGTCTAGCAACAATCAAACACGCTACAGTGCAGGTTCCTAATTACAAATAAACTGACTTGTGAGGAAGGATTACCTGGAATCCGACATTGTCGTTTGTAGAAGAGGTGGTGCTCCCGTTCCTTTGCCCTGGCAGATCACAATCCTCACGATCTCCGTGATCGGACACCTGCACATGCGAGAAACAACACAAACGCAAGCATAAAATCCAGTACATACAACTATATGTCAGTCGAAGAGGACATAACTCATGAACATGATCAAGAACAAGAGTGGAACCATAACCGATAGTCGCTTATCATTAAAGAGTCAAAAGAAGAATACAACCATAGCTTCGACGCGACACTCTCCTTTAGTGAGTCGTCAGCACAACATGTCTCGATAAAGCCTGTCAGGGATGGGACAAGCCTCTCTCTCTGGATACTTTGCAATAGTCTCCTTGCTTGGATTTGGCCTTAAGGGAATCAAGAAGGCTCTTGCAGCATAAGGATGTAAAATCTCTTGGGAACTTGGAGATTCTGGAACTCTTTGGAACTAGCTTGCAAATGGAAATGGGCAAGCTTTTATAGAAGGAGGAAGGGGAGTTGGGATCCCTATAATTATGGGATTGGCCCTATCATCAAGGAAGCTTCCATGAGAGGTGGCAAACCACTTCCTCTCCATGGAAATCCGTAGCCAAACCTCCCAACTCAAGATAGAAATCAGCCCAGTAATTTGTTTGGATGAAACTTCTTCCTTTTATTTTTAAAAAACACCTCTTAATATGGTTGGAGCGGGTACAGCTCTATGATAGAGCGCCAATTGGCGCGCCCTCTTTGGAGGATTTCCCTCTTGGTGCGAGGGCTGAACTATGGAACCGCGCCAATGGAAAAAGAGCTATTTTTAGGGTTTTTTGCAGGGAGATGTCTTCAGGGAAATTAAAGCTCATCTTCAGAGGGATGGAATGAAAGTATTTTCAAGTCTTAACTCTGCCCACAGGTCACAGAATGAGCCCTCCAATGTGCAGGATGGGGATCACAGGGACGGTGACAAATTGCTATGTAACAGATGCCCCCTAAAGCATGAGGCCCGAAAGAGAGAGAGAGGGGTGAAATGCTTTACGAGAACATGCCGACCGAAGACACTACCATCGGAAAACCTGCGGAGCGAAGTACAACTGATGTCTCAAATACATGATATATATGTGTGGTATGGGCACAGCCATCCATAACAGAGTGTACAATAATCTAGATCCAAGGCATGGACGCAACCATCCAATGAAGATCGATAAATAGACTCAGGTATGGTCGCAGCCATCCAATCAGTGAGTCATGTAAATAATCATAATAATCCACAATATCGCACCCTGGATTTCAACAGACACAATCCAGGGTCTTGCGCTCCATCTCGACCCGAACAAAGTACAATTTCAAGCATGCGAATATGTGAGCTGAAGTCGAACATGCAAGAACATTGTCTGATTACCAGCCAATGATGAAATTTGTTTAATAGATGTGAGAGGAACCACCAATAATGACAATGGCCCTCAAGGTACTGTAGGTACAATCCACGGCGTGCGAATCAATGAGCTGGTGTCGAACACCCGTAGAATCACTCGATCGGAGGCCAGTGATGAAAACCTCACGTCGAATGCGAAGAACCTGCCATTGAGGCATGCAGGCTCCAAGGTACCAGAAGGGAGTCTCTAGATCAGCTTCTTGGATAATGAGCTGAAGTTGTCAGGAAATGACCTTGATCGAAGGTGGGCCATAATGTTTCCCACATCATCGACACGAGACAGAGGAACATAATTTCTTTTTGAATCAGGATCAGATGAGAATCAGAGGAAGGTTGAAATTTGCAGAGGTCAACTTCTCTTGAACATATCGGAAGCACAACAGTGGATTTGGAAGTATTTGACATCAAAAGATCAAAGGTCATGATGACGAGGCAACGAGCAGATGAGAGGTCAAAAGGGATCACCCAAACCCACGGAGGCAAGTGAAAAACGAGATGAGATGTCCCCAACCTGACACGAATGCAAACAAGTGCCATGTTCAAGAGCGACATACTGCCGACACGACAATGATATTGGTTCCATTTTTCCCCACCATGCTTGGCGATTACCTCTTTATTTTTACACAAGCTTGAAGAGGATACCATATGCTTGTCATATAAGTCCGTCCTTCGGACGAATCCATCCTAGTACATTTAACGAGCCCTAGGAAGGAGAAAATCAGAGAACGTCATTTCGACTGAATCCAATGTCATTAGGGTTTAACGAGCCTGACAAAGGAAGAACTCAGCGTCTTTTCATGTTTAGAGAGTTTGAAAAGATAGCAGAAAAGTAAATTTCCATAGTCCCTTTTCGTAAATAGTTCCCCAGATCCGAAAAGGTAGAAAACAATATCCGGGAAAACCTCATAGTTGCGATAGGCTAGGGTATTCCTTTTTCGTAAATAATCCATCCCAGCCCAAAAAATGGGTAAACGTATACTGGGTAGATGTCATTTCGTAACCACTTTAATGAGATCAAAACGACAAGCGACTCGGCAATATTTTCATGTTTAGAGAGTCAGAAAAGATCTAAAAGATGACTCCTCCTGGAGGAACGAGTGGTATAAAGGGTAGCAACTGGTTCCGGTAATGCGGGAACTACTCAAAACAAGATAAAGGTCAAGAGGCTGGATAACAAGACCACTCATCACAGTGGTTCCTCAGGAACGGGTAAAACAACCAAGTGAAGGCATATGATCAGCCAAGCAGATAGTGACAATGGAGTGAGAAAACCAAGGCTCATCTGGAAAAAACAGGCTGATAAAAATGGCAATCACAAGAGGTTAAATGGGAATGGTTTCATTTTTACACAAGCTTGAAACAAAGATAAACTATGCTTGAAACCAGTTTCATTTTTACACAAGCTTGAAACGGAAACAAACTATGCTTGAGAAAAGTAAGCATGCCCCCAGCATGGTGACTCAATTCGAGGTACATGCCCCCCAAGCTTCAATCCATATGAAAGGCAAATGGAGTGAAGGTTCAAGTTACGAGATAAAGAAAAAGACTCGACTGGGATTTTACGAGAACTTATCAAAGACTCGAATTGAATAGGAACGTGTTTCATTGTTTTAACGAGGTTGACACATTAAAAGAACTATCCTCAGACACCTTGTTTCATGGTTTAAGGAGCTTGACACAAGATAAGGAACTCTGCTCCGACAACCTTGTTTCATTTTTTAAGGAGCTTGACACAAGACAAGGAAATATGCTCCAACAACCTTGTTTCATTTTTTAAGGAGCTTGACACAAGTGGAGGAACTACGCTCTGAGAACCTGGTTTCATTTTTTAAAGAGCTTGACACAGGGAGGAAACTGTGCTCTAACAACCTTGATCATAATGAACAAGAATTCATGGCTTCCAAGAGTTCCACTCCTGATGGAAGGAAAACATCCTGGAAGTCAGGACCCAATGCCCCCAGCACCTGATGCACAATGGCACAATCACTGGGTATAGGCACGGGGTAGGTAGCCACATATTTGACCTGTGGTGGGGCAGATATAATGGGTGTATAAAAACCAAGAAGGTATGATGGCGAGCCAACTGCCACATCATGACCAAAGAACGAAAGCTGATCAATGGTCACGATCCGTCCTTCATGCGGAAAACATACCACACGAAAAAGGGAGGAGACAAGCGCTCCCATGGCATAGGTGTAATCGCGCCCCAAGAGCAGATTAAAATCTAAGGGGCCTGGAACAACCATCACGTCCATATGGACGGTTTTACCTCCCAAAGTAACAGGTAACCTTGGAAGGATCCCTAACGGTTGACTCGTTCTTCTGTTAAATGCCAACAGATTCTGCGTAACAGGCGCAAGCGGTGGTGAACCGAAAGCGTGCCAAGTAGTTGAGGATAAAACACTAACAGACGTGCCTTCATCTATAATGGTGCTGGGTACGACTAGACCAAAAGCCTGTACTGTAATCTTGAAAGGCACATAAGACGGAAGGCGGTATCCTGGAAATCGATTCCAATCAAAGGAAGCAACCAAACTACTCGGAGGGGCTACCATTGAACCGAGATGGTCTTCCCCTGATGTTACAGAAGAATAAGAAGCATCCTCCACGACCTCCATCTCGAAGGTGGGAGGGGAATCCTCCAGGACCTCCATCACGGGAGGCAGAGGAGCAACTTCTTGAGATATAGGGATAGGAGAATCTTTCTCCAAGTCTGAAGAATCGGAAGAAATAAGAAGAACCTGAGGGGTGTGAGGTCCACTCTTGACAGAAAAGACCTGGTGCACCGTGGACGGGGCCAGCTCAACCGATCCCACGACCAATGGTTGGTCGGGGACGGATTCCTGAATGGAAATTTCCAGGGGAGCGGGATTGACCAAGGATGACTCTTGACCAACCGTAGGATCAGCTGGTAGAGGACTCAAAGAAAGCTATTTATAACCAGTTGGGAGGCATGGTGTAGAAACAGTTGAGTTGTCCAAAACTCTCTTGGCTTCATCCATATACGGACAAAGGTGAATGGCATGGTGCCCTTCACACAACTTACAGGGATTGGTAATCTTACCCTGCTTCTTAAGAGTCTCACCAGTACCAGTTGAAGACATGCCCCCAGCCTGACTCCCACAAGCCAAAGGCAACGGCGGGCGACCATTGGACCATGCTTCAAGCACCTTAGGAATGCCAGGGCAGTCTCGAAGAAGATGGTTTCCCATGCACAACATGCAAGGGAACTTGACTTTCTACGGAGGTTTGGAAGGTTTATCAAGAGGAGACTTCTTAGGCGCAATAGCCGCAGAGCTAGCCTCTCCTTTATCGAACTTCTTCTTCTTTGTCTTCTTCTTCTTCTTCTTAGCCACCTGGTTACTTGAATCCAGACTTTCACCAGGCGAAGTAGAAGAGGAGGACGCAGAAACAGGTGAAGAAGGGGAGATGTCCACCTTGGAATCAACATGATGTTGTTCAGGTGGAGGAATTGATTGAACAGTAGCCGAGACATTCGAGACCACAGAGGTTGAGCATTGTGAGCCTTAACAGTGTTAATGAAGGACCAACGTCCCATCATATAAAGCTATATTTTCAAGGAAAAGACAGGATTTGCCAGTGAATTCTTGTGGTAAGCTCTGGGAAAAGTGCCATTACAAACAATAGTAGAACAACACCCTAAGGAAACTAAATTTAACCAGAAATATTTCATGGGCAGTTAATTTTTAAAAACATTGAAACAAAACTCTACCGTTTCATATTTTAAGAGTCGATAAATAGGCAAAAGGTGACTCTATCGCTTTCGGATTGGAAACAAGCATGGCACCTGAAAGGAGAAGGCGCATGATTTGCTTAAAATATTTAGGGAGTCGAGAAAGATAAATAGCGCTCAAAATACTAGGCAAAGGGTGTACCAAATAGCAGTGACGCAATATACACCTTGGTTTCAAAAATGAAGAGAAATCAACCAAGGACTTACGTACGTGTGGGAAATATCCCCCGAAATCTTGTGTCGTGTATGTGGGTATAGGGCGACAGGGCTCGGCTTCCTATGGATAAAGGATTGAAACCTAGAGGGGTCTCCCTTTATATACGCGACGGTACGGGGAGCACAAGTCCGTACTAGCACTGTCTAAAGCCAAGAGGCGAACGACAGCTACTAGGTTTAACGACGCCGGAACACGTCTCTAGCCTAGACCTCTAAATGTGTTTCATTAAATGTTTCAATGCTTCCTTAGGTAAATTGAGTAAATTTTAAGGTTGATCTTCAATTATGTTTCGGTTTTCAGGCCCTAACGAATGTGTTGTCTCAAAAATCTCCTAAATGCAAAACTATATGAGAAAATAAATCTTTTCAATTCGATGAATGCTATCTAGTTAAGGGAATATTTTCAAACAATGATGCAACAAACAACAACACTGAAAAATGAAACTTTCCAAACTAGATGACTTTCACTATCCAAAAGTATTCTACAACATTCAACGAAGCGAATTATGCAATGTAATCTATGCAAAATTCTCTTTTCCGAAAACTATGCAATTGTAATCTATGCACAATTTCCTTTTCTTTTCAAATGATACGAATGCACTCAATGCATTTTTCGATGAAATGAGAATCTACTTAATGCACGCTTTCAATGAAAGAGAATGCACTCAAAGCAATTTCTAGTTTTCAATCATTAAACAATGTAATCTAAGTTCAATGATGGATCTCAAAAAATACTTTTCAATGCAATGTGATCTAATGCATTTTAACAAAAAGAACACTTTGAGAAAAAACCTAAATAAACACAAATATCCTTAATGAAGGATGAATGCAAAAGAGATGTAAACAAACACTAAGAATGCAATCGTTGTTTCAAACACTTTGTCACGAAATCCTTCAAAAGGCAACAAGACATATGAGGTCAAACACAAAGAGGACTTCCAAAGCAAGAGATCAAAACAAGGCATTCATTCCCTTTTACATCAAACAATCATGGAAATAAGACATCCCAAACAATGAGCAATGTAATCTATGCTCATACAAGGAAAAGACAGGAAGGGAAAGACACACTGGTGAAGGATTCAGGGAAAAAGTCTCAATTTTCACACACCCTGAAATTGGCTCGACTTGTACATTGACAACTAGCGCCAACTGGCGCGACTTGCACACTGAAAACTAGCGCCAATGGCCAATTGGCGCGGGTTGCTAACTGACAACAAGCGCCAATGCTTGAAAATGAAAAAACAAAGAATTTCTCCCAACCAAGACCAGACTCACCACTTCAAGCAGAATCTAAAAAAAACCCAGAAGCAAAGTATTGACCAAAAGAAACTTCCGAACAAGGGTAACCCTACCACCTACAGGAAATGGCGTGACTGTCTGGCTGTAATCTGCGCCAGACAGGGGATGGCATGAGTGATGAACCGGCAACCTGCGCCAATTGGCACGACTGTCAGGCTAGAAACCGCGCCAATCAAGCCAACCATTAAAAGGTGAAAATTCAGAAAAGCACAGGTCAGATCTGATCCCCTGGGGCTGAACCAAAAGCCAAAACACTAAAAGAGCCAGCCCAAAAGAGCCAATCAAGCAAGGAAAGTCAAGAATCGACCGAAAAGAGAAGACAAAACTCCAAGTTGTTCAGTCTGTAAACCAAACCGGAGATTAACTGAAGCAGCGTTGATCTACTCCGCTAATGCAGAGAAAAAGTGTTTCGAAGGCTATCTGGCTGTGCTTCAGGCTCCATCTATAGTTTACAAATCAAACAACAAGCTGATTCCCCAGTGGAGTCGCCAAATTGTTGAGGAGGTAAATCCCCTCTACGGACAGAGGCGATCCCTACTAGCCCAGATCGGGTCTAGCAACAATCAAACGCGCTACAGTGCAGGTTCCTAATTGCAAATAAACCGACTTGTGAGGAAGGATTACCTGGAATCCGACGTTGTCTTTTGTAGAAGAGGTGGTGCTCTCGTTCCTTTGCCCTGGCATATCACAATCCTCATGATCTCTGTGATCGGACACCTGCACATGCGAGAAACAACACAAACGCAAGCATAAAATCCAGTACATACAACTATATGTCAGTCGAAGAGGACATAACTCATGAACATGATCAAGAACAAGAGTGGAACCATAACCGATAGTCGCTTATCATTAAAGAGTCAAAAGAAGAATACAACCATAGCTTCGACGCAACACTCTCCTTTAGCGGGTCGTCAGCACAACATGTCTCGATAAAGCCTATCAGGGATGGGACAAGCCTCTCTCTCCGGATACTTGGCAATAGTCTCCTTGCTTGGATTTGGCCTTAAGGGAATCAAGAAGGCTCTTGCAGCATAAGGATGTCAAAGCTCTTGGGAACTTGGAGATTCTGGAACTCTTTGGAACTAGCTTGCAAATGGAAATGGGAAAGCTTTTATAGAAGGAGGAAGGGGAGTTGGGATCCCTATAATTATGGGATTGGCCCTATCATCAAGGAAGCTTCCATGAGAGGTGGCAAACCACTTCCTCTCCATGAAAATCCGTAGCCAAACCTCCCAACTCAAGATAGAAATCAGCCCAGTAATTTGTTAGGATGAAACTTCCGCCTTTTATTTTTAAAAAGCACCTCTTAATATGGTTGGCACAGGTACAACTCTATGACAGAGCGCCAATTGGTGCGCCCTCTTTGGAGGATTTCCCTCTTGGCGCGAGGGATGAACTATGGAACCGTGCCAATAGAAAAAGAGCTATTTTTAGGGTTTTTTGCAGGGAGATGTCTTCAGGGCAATTAAAGCTCATCTTCAAAGGGATGCAATGAAAGTATTTTCAAGTCTTAACTCTGCCCACAGGTCACAGAATGAGCCCTCCAATGTGCGGGATGGGGATTGCAGGGACGGTGAAAAATTGCTGTGTAACAAGAGCTATTTAGGGGGACTTTTACATAGGTTCCTTCTTTTTGTGTTCCCCCCCCCCTCACTGGATGCTTTCGAAAAAGGAGTGGGTTCCTTTTGAGGTGGTTGTGGAACTAAAGCAAAGGGAGGGGTCATGGCGATCAGTTGAACTGGTATAAACGTGGTGTATGGTTTGAGTTGACCAAGTGGAGTGTTTTCTAGGGGATAGATGTACCATATTGGGATCCCTAGGGTAAAATTGTATAGACTCAGCATATCCATAACAGACACCAAAAATAATCTAGAGGGGGGAGCTAAAAATGGTATCTAACTGGAAGGGTAATGGCTTGGAAGAATGGCTCCCAAATGATTAAGGCTTAGGGGAACCATTCCTGGTTGAAAAATATTGGGAGAGAACCCAAAAAAAGGAGAAGGTCCTTGAGGAGAAGGTATTGAAGGTTATGTCAAGTGAACAACAACAGGTTGCGAAGGCACTGGTTATTAGTTAATCAAACTGGGCCGCTTTTGGCTAGCCCGAGATGCTTGCAACATGAAAACACTCGATGATCAAGGCTCAGTGATAAGAGGGGGGGGCAGGAAATGAACAAAATGAAGTGGACTCTTTATAGAATCCTGGTGAAACACTGGTGAGAGGTTTGACTGACTGGTTATTTGCCACCGAATATATGGTGGACTCAGGGGAGGTCTGATACTTCGGTTCGTAATATGTCAATTGATTGATGGTGACGATCTTTCCATTGTGGGGAAATCACATCTTCCGGTGAACGACAGATGTGAAAAATGACATCGCATAGGTGTAGGTACGACCCAAGAGGATATTATAATCCAAGGGGACATCAATGACTTCTATGTCAATACGAACAGTCTTGCTCGCAAGTGTGACAGGGCAATTGCAGAACATGACAAGGGGCTGAGAAGTGTGACAGTAACACTAACAAAAAGTGATGGTGGATGGGGCCAATTTGGGTGATCTGAGCTTATTCCAAACATAAGCAAACATCACAGAGGTGGATGCGCCCTTGTCAATGATACATCTCTAAACATGGGCATTACAAATCTTGACTGGTATTTGGAAGGAAACGGATGAAGGTAAAGGGGGATGTTCTGACTTGTCAACATCAAGGACGATCAAACGATCATCTGAAGGATCCACAACACCCAAAGCAGACAGTAGAGCTTTTTGTTGAGATGGGCACATCCAGAGGACTTCCAACATTGACATGGTTGTAGGAGACTGTGCCAAGTCATCTACTATGTTATAGGTGTGGGTGCCTTTGGTAGAAGCAGCATTTCGGTGTAATGGCCTTTTGAGGATCTTGTGAATGAACTTTTCCTTAGGTTTAGGGATCTATAAGGGAACATTTGGTGTCGAAATGGTCTATGGGAACTTTGGTTTGGGACACGGTTGCAGATGTAGTGGGTTTCTTATCATATTGGCATGACTCGATCTGAAGGTTGACATCAACAATATTTACCTCTTTAGAAATCATCATGAAAATCTGGTAATCAGGGGTACCAGACTGTGGAGGTTGACAAGCGGACCGACCTTGAGGTGGTTGGGTAGCAACATATCCTTGCTGAGGGAAAGGATTAGTGAACATAGTCGGTTGAGCTGGCGCAGTGTTTGGAGGAAGAAAAGTGGTGGCTTGCTGTCCTCTAGACGCTGCTTGTGCTTCCCACAACTGGCATATCTAGGTTAAAAGGGGACAATCATGAGTATAATTTCCATGGACACCACAACATGAACAATTTGTATTCGTACGAAGAGGCTTTCTCTGCTTGGGTTGATCGCCCTGTTGTTGGTTTGCAGTGTTAGGCTGGTTCCATTTGGGTGCGTTCGGTTGATTACCTTATCACCCTTAGTTACCCTGCGCTTTTTGGTTCTGGTTTCCTTTCCCTTTATTCTTTTTCTTCAAATTAGGAGGATTAATCGTGCTCTATTGTGAATACACCTGACCTTGAGGAGGTAGTGGCTTTTGGGGCAGAGGTTGAGAAGGCACGAGAGGCTGGGGCATTGATGCTGGAGGGGTTGGAGTGGTGGGTTGTCCTTAAGGATAGAAAGGAGGAGGGGAAAAATTTGGGTAAACATTTTGAGCAACAGTTGGCCCTGGCATTAGTTGATGCAGTTGGGAAAATTCCTAAGGTGTGATTTGACTGGGATAAAAGTTGTTGGGAGGGGTATAGGTATTGGAGGAACTGGTCCCTCCCTTAGGGTAACCATAACCCATGGAAGGATGAGTATGCGGATGTGAAAGAGATCCAACTATACCATCGGCGACATGTGATGCCCCCGATTTGTAGGCACCACTAGGTCTAGGAAGATTCGGTAAAATGGTATAAACAAAACAATACTAGGCGTAGATCAAGTCATATTTTAATGCGAACGAGAGAGCTTCTTCCTCGAACTGAGGAAAATGAGATGCAACATCTTTACGAATGGGGGAAAAGATAATTCTAAGAAACCAATCGATATAGACACGATTGTCAAATGTAGGAGCTCGACACAAGCTCCTTCTTCTATGCCATTCTTGGAAATGGTCAGAATGGCAGGTGGAAAAATATTGATGGAAAGTGGTCAAAAACTTAGTACCGGTATCATATCAGAGGGGTAACTCGTAATAAGACATAAATGCTTTAGCAAGAGTCACAAAAGTGGAATGAGACGTAACAGTCTCATCAACATACCACTTTGTAGCTTCTCCAGTAAGCGTATGTTGGAACAACTGAAGGAAAATGGAGTCATCGGTGATGGAATTAGACGAACACCATATATGAAAGGAGAGGAGATGATAGGTGTGGTCCTCTCCAGTGTTTCATTCAAACTTAGGAATGTTGGAAGGAAGCTTAGTTGGCATAGCTGGCCAAACTGCATTCTAGAGTATGGGGTCATTGGTTAACTGGCTAAAATTATGAAGGCTTAAACTTTCCATAAAAGGTAGAAAAGGAGTAGCCAAAATGGCTCCAGTAGTAGTTCCTCTAGTAGCAGCTACATCATTAGGGCAGGGCCACTACCAGATTCAGGACCTGCACATGCATTGGCACCTGACATGCTGACGGTATGAGTGTGAGGGGAACTAGGGGCAAAATCAGAAGAAGAACCCGATGAACTAGAATTAGACTCGGTATGGGGACTCAGCAGAGGACTGACTCAGACTCTAGATAGTGGGGTTATTCTTCCTAACATAAACTTAGGGTGAATGCCTTCGATTCTCCATGATAAATTCCTTGGGGCCGCAATGATGGAAATTCACAAATGACACAAAAATGTTTAAGAGTGATAAACCAAGGCTTTGTGAGGTAGATTGATTAATTACGATGTTTATGTCTTGGCTTGGTAGTGTAAACCAAGCTCTTTTCGCTTTAGGTGTGAGTGTGTGCAAGCCATGAGTTAGTTTTAACTAATCCCAAATGGTTGTGTAAATAAAAAGAAAAATTGTTGAAGTACTGTAAATAAAACTAAAATGACAATAAAATAAACATCTAAACATGCATAGATTCAACCCAAAAGAAGGCTCCCCAAACAACTAGTCTAAAAGGTGGGAGAAAATGTCTCAAAACACATTAGTATGGCCAAAATATCTAAGGTCTAAAGGATAGGGATCTAATGACTCATATCTGCTAGAAATGACTTGAAAAAAACAAGAAACCAAAGGGGAAAACTACTACAAAATGTAAGGCGAAAGGTTAAAACCCTAGGGGAAACCAGGGTACCCTAAGGGAAGGACCAAACAAAATTCAAGAGGGGGTTTTGGATGGAATAATAACCTATAAAAAAGGATCTGAAAGAAGGATAGATCAGACCCTGAAACAATGGTTGAAAGCGCTGAAAATCTCACACTACCTACTCAGTTTAACCCATCCTAAAATGTGGAAATGTACAAAATACCTAGGGGGATTGGTTCTACTTCAAGGAGACAAACTAAGCATATCCAGGCATAATACGAGCTAAGACAGAGGTCAGGCAACCCAAAATAGTGCTCTCGACAAACCCTGAGAGTTATAGAAAAAATCAGAAAAATATTTCAGCTCGCAGGTACTAACTTGTGGACTATTGAAATCGCAGTTAATAGGCAGAAAAGTGCGATTTTGAGTGGAACTCACACTATTTGAGCTAAAAATTTTGATTTCCTGTTCCTTAATTCTCGGGTGATAGGTTTCAGAAAAGTTGTCGTCTCTAGTGCGATTGATACCTGTTACTTGCAGAAAACACCAGTAAACAACCTGAAGTTATAATTTTGACTTATTTAGGGCATAAAAGTTAAAAACAACATCAAGAGACTAAAAATAGTTGGATAAAAACCCTTCTTACTAAAGTTGTTGGTCACGCAGGAATCTGAATTACAACAGTGGAGTCGCCATTTGTTAGCATAGATTCTTAATGCAAGTGTACAAAAAGCGCCTACTTTAGCTGTGTGTGACAAACAACCCTAACAATAGAAATGGCTGCTTAACTCTTTAGATTTGCAATCGATAGTTAGAACAAATTTTGCAAAAAACCAGATCTATGCAGTAAAAGAAGTTAAATAGTAAGAAGAAATAATAATTTTCTCCATGTATCCAAGAGACAAGACAAGATTTAAAGAATGTTATATGCATTATTACACCTGGTGAAGGGAACAAATAGGTGTTATGAGTCTCCCTCAATGGGATGGGTTCTTGTTTGTCCTCAACGCTTCAGTTCCAGAAGTTTCTCTCTCTCAATAGTGAAAAAAACCCAGAATATATTGAACTCTGTGGGAGCTGAAGAAAGAAAAGAAAATAGTAGTGGCAATGAGGATGATCGAAGTGTGAAAATGAAAGTGATCAAAGTGAAGAATGAATGGAAAAACCATCCTATTTATAACAAAATATTGATTTTTCCTTGATAATGGCGAATAATAGAATATTATTAACCAAGATCTAGATCTAACTGCTTGGAATATTTTATTATATTTTGTTGGAGGGTAAAATTATTTAAATTGTGTAAATACCTTTATTTAGAAATAATAAACAAATAAATGATTTATTTATCGTTTCAAGAATGTGGTTAAATAATAATAAGCAAATAATGATTTTTTTAATTATTCCTAGATGATTTAGCCAAAGTTAACAAGGAATAATAACTAATTAATGATTTAATTAATTATTCCTAGAGAAAAATAAGAAAATTAATGATTTATCTAAATATTTCTCATAATTAGGTTAAATATGACCAGGAATATTATGTAAATAATGGTTTAGTTAATTATTCCTAGAGGAAAATCAAATAAATATTGATTTATTTAATTATTCCTCTGGGGTTTCTTGTTTAAACCAAAGATAACTTACTAAAATGTGGTATATTAAATTATTTCTTATAGTTAAAGCAATTTTACCATGGTAAAATTGGTCTTACATGGTGTACTTCAATCATTCTAATTGTAAAAGGTTAGATGACCAAATTTTGATGATAACACAAGGTTTTAGACTCAATTTGTTTCAAGTACTTATGTTTTTAGAACTTATATTGTTTGAGCTATTAATGTGAGACTTGTGGGAAATGTTTTAATGTTTGAAGGATTGATAGAATTCATCTTTTCAACCTTTTGGAAAATTTGAACTCATTATATTTTGAACAAGAGATAATTGTTTCACCTAGTGTTTCGCCAATTGTTGTGGCAAAACAACAAACCCCTATTTTTACTTTAATATATTTCTAATAATAATAGGACTCTCTATGTAAATGTTGATCATTTCACTTCTTCTATACTTTTGTTTTATTATTTTTTTGAGATTTTCATTTTCATCAGATTTTCGTTTTCATTGCTTCATTGAGTATGATTTCTTGCCAACTTCTCAATGGCTTTAATTTTGTTGAGTTTGGAATTACAGTTTGCAAATGGCGCTTATTCAAAGTTCAACCAATTTTCATCCCCTAAGAAAAATGTACAAAATGTATATTATTTTTATTTTTTTAGTTTAATTAATTAAAAAATAAAAATAATATAATTTTTATAATTTCTTTAATTATATTATTTTTTAATTAATAAATTTAATTAATCTAAATTAATTAAATCATTTATAATTAATTTTTAAATATTATTAATTATTGATTACCCTACAGAACCACTCGAGAGTAATAAACGGTATAATAGACAATCTATTTTTTAAATCTTATGGGTTTCTAGGCATTCAAACTCTTACGTAACAAAATCTCGAAGTAAACATGTGATGGAGGCATTTGCCTTTGCTCTTGGTAATAAGTAAATGGAGGGAAAACCCACTCCACCTGGACACTGAATCCTCCCTCCCTGACTCTCTTTTTCTAATTCAATCTGAGCTCCTCATCCTCTCGGGCACACTACCTTCGGCTTGCATATCATACGAAAGGGTTTTAGTTTTAATAAGTTATATTGTAGTGGGGAGGGGGACCACATGGGCCTCCCCTCTCCCTCCTCCTCATAATTCCACCTTATTATACACATGATTCTCAATATTACACGTAAAAGTCTCCCACTTGTGTTTTTAGGTTTTTGTTTAATATTAGTAGATACTTTATTGTTAGCTGAAGTTTGATTTTCTGTTTATATATTTGTATTCATTATTCTACATTGTAAATAGTGTGTAATTTAATATATATATATATATATATATATATATATATATATATATATATATATATATATATATATTTTAATTAATTAAAATTGAATTTATAAATCAAAATTGTGTAGGAATGCATTTTTTTGAACATTTTGGTAGTTTTGACAACTTAATTTTAGAAGGTTCGATATTAAGTTTTATTTACCAAAATGAGGCCAAGATGGATTTCTGAAAATATAAAATAATGGAGAATATTTTGGGAGTAGTTATATGACCAGATTTGGTCATTAAGTATTTGTAAATTTTAGCAGAAAATGAAGCTCCAAATTTACATAAAGTAAAACAATTTCTAATTTTGCTTTAGGAGAATTTGGTTGGTTCAAGTTTTTGGATGTTAATAATTCATTCAAGTTTGCTCTCTTAGAAAAAATAGATATTTAGTGGGATCATTAGTAGACACAATTTTCATTTATTTTATTCATTTAATTATAATTTATTTGGAGAGTTGTTTTTCCCATTTCTTGACATTTTGATTTTTATGTGCAAAATAAATTCATTTTATTTCAATTTTGATTGGTTTTGCAGGGGATTGATTGAAGATGATGCAAAAAATAGATCTTGGAGCAATGTTATTGCACCAACAAAGGAAATGAAGAATATTTTCAGCTCCAAAATAGATGGATCCAAAACTTCTTCAACAACTCTCCAATTTGAGATTATTTTTGTAAATTATAAATAATATTCTAGAGAAGGAGGAATGGGTTCCTCTTCTCTGCAACTTAGAGACTCTATGAACTTTTTTTAAGGGATTTTAAGCTATAGAGAGGGAGGAAAACTCATATTTGAGGACATTAGGAGTTTTCTTTTCAGCGTTCAATCTATGTTAATGGGGTAGAATATTCACTTATGTAATTCTTCCTTTTACTAGCAGAGTTGATCATTTTGAGAATATTTTTGGAGATCCACTGGATAAATAAAGAAAAGAAACCAGGATTAATAAATTTGTATTTAAATACTTTTATTTAAAATGAAAATGTTATCTTTTGATAGCAGACCTGTGTTAATTTTTCATATTGTGCACTCATGTTTGATATGAAGATGTTTGTCTTTTGAATTATCTATCTAATTCATTAGAATCATGGATCTGTTGAAAATTTTCACTTTTCTCATGTTCTTAAATCATATTTCTGAGTAACTATTTACTCATAAATATGTCATTTAAATCGATTTAATTTTCATTGGAATTAAGTGAACGATTTCCTAGTTTTTATGGAACATCAATTTTGTTTTAAAATCTCCAAACAAACCATGTCACGCACTCACTATATCAACTGTTACAAATTTTTCTGCAAGTTCGATATTCATCATAAAAGGGGCGTGTTAAATCTCCTTTAATTCAATTACCTTGCTCTCGGTTGGGACTAGATCTACATTTTCCCAATCGAGATAGATTTATTTTCCATCAATTGCATCTTAAAGTAGGATTGCATTTAGATTTTTCATTTGAATTTTAGAGTTCCTCTTACATAAGTGAAAATTGCATTAGTGGTTTGGTTAAGCCCTCAATTCATGTTGAGGATTTATTTCTTGCAAGTGCATTTCAAGAGAGTTACTTTGATTTCTCTCTTCTTATTGATTGTCAATTAGAGACATCATAAGTCAACGAGGAGAGAAAGGGGGTAACTAGACCCAATAGAACTAGTCAGAAATCCAAAAATAAAATGGATAAGGGCTTAGTTGGGGCTCTAACAAGGTGGTCTCCATTCCATGTTGATGAGGTCATTTTTGGCCATCAACGTGACCACAAACTGGACATGAAAATTTACCCTTAGTTTGAAGGCATGCAAGAGATGGATTAATGTCAATTAAACGAAGGGATTATTTAAAATACATGCATGATACGATCTAATTAAATTAATTATATACTATTAAAGTGCAATGGAATGTTACATACCACATGAATGTGTTAGTCCTGGGGCATCATGAATTATCCATACAAGTATGACAATTAATTCAAATTGCATCTGCCTTATTAGTTTACAAATGTCATACATAGTGATGCCAACACATAACTTCATTAACTCGTCAATAGGAGCCTTGATATATACATTCATATATTTAGCTTGGTACTTACCTAATTGTTTGAAATTACACATAATTACTACTATGATATAAGATAAGTAAATAAATAAATATAACATATTATATAATAAACGAGACAAATTAAAATGTCACAATATTCAAAAACTTAATGTAAACAAATAATTGGAAAATTCAATGTCAACATAATGTGCTCCCTCTTTATTGACATCCAAGGAGGAAGGTTATTGTTGATAACAAAAATCAGCCACACTTATTAAATAGGCCTCGGATATCCAAATGGATTAACATTGTTAGCTGCCAATGAAATTCTAACATTATGAGGTTCATCTTTAAAATAAGGCCATTTTCCTCAATTTATTTATATGCATAACCATCTGTTGGCATTCGAAGAAAACCATCTCCACTTCTCTCTCATGCACAAAAATACATAAACTTTGTTATACTCTCACACCTGAACAATTGTTGCAAACATGGAATTATGGGAATATGAAGAAGAAATGTTTGAGGCACCTTTTTTGTTATTTGATCAGTTCAAAATCTACTTTTGTTACATTTCGAGCAATTTGTTTTCGATGCATGTTTTATATAATATATAATATGATAATTAGGACATGCATCTATAGCTAGATAATCCATTCCAATTTCTTTCATAATAACACATAAATCTTGGTATGTGCGATGTAACTCATTTTGTAATGGTAACATAAATTCACCTAACAATCTAGTACAACACAAAAAATCAATAATTAGTGTAAACAATATTAATCATAAATATTTCATTCTTATTTTACACATTAATTAACACTCAAATATATTGAAAAATATCAACCTTTTATGTGATGAAATATATTACATTATACCTTCGGATCTGTGTCATACAAGTGTCCGAAAAACCATTCAAAACCTTTAACTTCACCAACAATAATGTATTAGAGAGAATATTTTCCCTTGAGTCTTCATAAAGTTGTGTTGTTACCTTCTCTAGCACATGTTTATCATCACAAAAAAACCTTCGTTCTCATGGATGACAAGCACGTGTTGGATCAATTGATTTTTCCCATAATCTGAAACTATCATGTCATCTTCTTCCATAGGATCTGTATTATATTGATCTTCAATATTCACTCCATATTCCTTAACTTGTAGAACACCTTTTCTCGCACTAATACTTGATGCAATATTCAAATCACAGTACCTAGGGGGCCACATTGACTTTTTAATAATTTGAAACAATCATGTGAAATAATTTTTTTGCAGAACAATTATTATAACAATAAAAAAATTACAAATATGATTAATATAAAGAAAAAATATATAATGATTCATAAATAGCATAAGATTACGACCAACTGATATTCATTCCCCCCTTGAATGTGCTAATTCTTCATACAATGTCTATCAACTGCTTCGTATAAAATTCTCCATGGACGTTTGCACCAACAAGAATTGCATGGGAAATAATATTTCCCATCATTGACCCCTTTTGGATTAGTTGATCCCCATGAAATGTTTTTTACATTCTTCCCGCAACAAAAAAACAATTATATAAAACAAAATCTATTTTTCGCTCCAAAAAATACCTTATAACCTTTTAGAATTATTCTATTTATAGCAAAGATCTCACAACATATCTTACATATGAGGTATTTATAAATTTATTTATCATTGCAATTGCGACGTTAAATGACCAGTCAAAGTAAAATATGACCAACAAAATAAATAGTCACTATAACCTCAAGGCACAAAAAACAATGTGTCATCGCAATTGCGAGAACAAACATCTGTCGTCATAATAATGACGCAAAACATTGTTCGTCTAACTTGCAATGAACCATTTCTTCCATCTTCATTGTGACATTTGATAGATAATACATTGCAATTAAAATGCACAAAAAATATGAAATCGTGATTGCGCTGAAAAAGAGCACCAAAACTTTGAAAATGACATTTTTCTTGACCTTTGCGATAATATGGGCCATACTGTCGGACTATGTCATTGAAATTTACCCTATATGTAGAATTTTATGCTATCAATGATGGAGCCAAAGGATTTTTCTCTGGCCAACCAAGATGATAATTGGTTAAAAAATATGCATGAAGAAATTGACCAGATCGAGAAAAATCAAACATGGGAGCTTTTTCCTAAACCAAGAAACAATAAGTTATTGGCATGAAGTGGGTCTTCAAGAAAAAATTAAATGAGCATGGTGAAGTCGTAAGAAATAAATCAAGATTATTTTGCAAAGGCTATGAAAAAATTAAAGGTTTGGACTTAGTTGAAACCTTTGCTCCTATTGCTTGATTAGAGGCGATTAGAATTTTTTTGGCATTTGTTTGTTTCACAAAATTCAAGATATATCATATGGATGTCAAATCTTCCTTTCTAAATGGATATTTATATGAATAAGTCTACATTGAGCAACTAGATGGTTTTTCAGTGGTAAAATATGCCTGTTTAAGTTTGCAAGATGAAAAAGGTCTTGTTTGGTCTTAAGAAAGTCCCACATAATTGGTATTCCAAGTCGGATAGTTATTTTCTCACGTGTAATTTTAAAAGAGGTGTAGCTGATAGCAATTTGTATTTGATATTTGAAAATGGAAAATTGGTAGTGGTGGTTGTCTATGTTGATGATAATTTCCTTTCCAGTGATTCAGATTAATTAAATTGCCAATTTTTAGCTGATATGAAGGCCGAATTTGAGATGTCTATGCTTGGAGAACTTTCTTATTTCCTTGGTATGCATATTACACAGTCTTCCAAAGGAATTTTTATCTCAGAAAGAATGTATCTGAAGGAAGTTTTGAAGAAATTTAGCATGGAGGAATATTATTTTTGAAATCACTCCAATGGTTATAGGTTGCAAGCTTAGCAAGACTAGTGCATCACCAAAGGTGGATTAGACTTTATACATATATATTATTAGAAACATCCTATATTTGATA
Source organism: Pinus albicaulis (assembly GCA_034641835.2). Classification (NCBI taxonomy): domain Eukaryota; kingdom Viridiplantae; phylum Streptophyta; class Pinopsida; order Pinales; family Pinaceae; genus Pinus; species Pinus albicaulis. Next base: position 1,159,225,898 of record CM076575.1, on the reverse strand, counting down.
GCCTCAAGGCCAGACATCATATAGGAAGTTGGTATTGTTGTAAGATTTCAAGCAGCCCCCAGACAAAGTCATCTACTAGAAACCAAGAGAATTCTCAAATATTTAAGAGCCAGAATGAACGATGGAATTTGGTACCATATAGGTAAATATTTTTCACTAACTATTTTTCTGAGATGTTAACTCGACAGATGATGTATATGATTGAAGGATAAATACTTATGGTGATTTCTTTCCTGGTGAATGCCTTGTTTCATGGTTGAGTAAGAAGCAAGCTTCAATCTCTATATACATTGTTGAAGCATAATACATGAAAACAAATTCTTGTTGCACTCAAATCTTATGGATGAATCATAATTTACAGGATGCACAATATTTTATGATCAAATTATCCCAATCATTTTTGATAATATCAGTTCCATAAACATGACCAAGAACCTTACTTATCATTCAAAGATGAAGCAGTACCACTTCCTTTGAGAGCAAGTTGCAAATCATATTTTCAAGTTGGAGTATGTACCTACAAAAGAGTAGGTAGCTGATATATTCATCAAACCTCTCCCAAGGGATTAGTTTGAGTCTTTAAGGAAAATATTGGGAGTAGTTCCTCTTGAATCACACCACTAGATCTTCCTCAAGAGGAACAAAGGTAACCAATAAGCACTCAACCTATCAGATGAAAGATGCCAAGTACATAGGATGAATAAGACAGGAGGACATTATTAACGAGGGGATCACATTAGCTTCTTTGCCATTGATGTCAAAGGGGGAGAAGTACCTAAAAAAAATGGTGGTGGGGGGGGAAAGTATCTCAAAAAAGGGGGGGAGTATGTGAAACAAATAAAAATTAAGAGGAAAATTCCACCTAAAGAGTGTGCGTCATAGGGGTAGCAACATCTAAAGGAGGATGAGAAAGAGAAGTAAGAATAAAGAATATTAAAAATTACACTTTCCTCTTTTATTTCATGCTCGTGTTTTGTGGTGATGATTTTTTTATTTATTATGGTGTTTCCATCAATTCCAAAGGAGGAAAATGATAAAATATGTTTTCATTGATAGCAAAGGAAAATAATATTATTGAAAAGGCACAGTGTTTGCAAGAATAATTCTAAAGGAACAAAGACTTTGGAGCCATTTATGGTTTATAATATCAGCTCAAGTGCTGTTGGAAACTACACAGATAGATAGACCTTTGAAAGAGCTTTCTAGTGGTATATTGAAGTTTTCAAATGGCCTACTAGATCAAAAGTTATTTCTATTCAAATACTAAGAACCACAATGTCAAAATTTCACAACAAAAATTGGTGTTAAATCCAAAATGGTGAAAATTTGGTGTTTTATGAAATTCAAGAGAATGGTTAGTGGAGAAAAGAAACATTATATAGTGGCCAAATTTGTGTGATGGATATGTGCCACACATCCCCTCAAACTCATTCTGAATATGCGAGGGCCCATGCCCACTAGTGGTTTAACTGCAGGCCTGAGCCCCGCATTAGGAGGTATTAGCCAAAAATTTGATTAAAGATCAATGGTCCAGATTTTGGTGGAACCTCCTCCCCATTTTCCATGAAACTAGACTTGGGAGGTCCACGTAAAACCATGGCGGCACAACGAAAGAATTCCATGAGCCCAATAATAGACAAATTTTTCGTCAAAATTTCCATCTCAGGAAAAAATATTAGATTAAACTCCTCAATATTTACATGAGAGACTACATTCATAAAACCCTGAGACCTAGAGGTTCCGAGATCCAAGACCCCAGGTCTTGTGAACCGAAGGGCTTGAAACTGGTGGTTTCGGTTCTAAAGAAATTTGATGAAATACTAAGGCTCGAGACCCTTTTTTTGCTGTGATGGTGATATGTACTTGAAAACATGGAAGATACATGGCACAATTTCACTGGCTCACAGAGATGACGTAGGAGACATAGGTGGTAGTATGGCATCAATAGTGATGTGCCCCAGAGTGTGATACTTGGCATGTAGATTACATTTTTTTGGGTGGCCAAGTGGGCCAAAAATGAGTGACATGTGGAACCACTGAGTGAGTGACATGTGGAACCCTTGTAGAGGTGGAAAAAAACTAGAAGTGTCACATAACCTTGGAAGAAACTATCCTCATAAGTGTTTATGATAATGCATAGGAGGAAAAGTCCGAGAAATAAAGGTCAAGGAATTAGCTCTGAGAGGATGTCGCAGACATGTAATATTGAATAAAATATGATTGGTATGTGTGTTAGTGGTTCAATACCACAGGGACATGTAATCCCAAAAGAAATAAAGCTCGGAAGAAAATCCTCGAAGAAATCTCCTTGGAAGAAACTCCTTGGAGGTTATCGAACAAATGCTACTAATTTTTTTTTGAGAGGGTTTCTCTTTAGGAAAAGAGATGGGAGATAAAGTTCAAGCTAACACATGGTTCTATGCGGGTTTTGTGACCACGAAAGAAAAATATTTTCAGTGTTAATCAAGCCCTCAATACTATATAAAGGAAGGGCCAACAAAAGGTTATATACAACAATTCTATGAGAAAAACACTTGGGCCTATATTGAAGGTTTAGCATGAACAGGTCAGAAATGTATGAATTTCGGCACTATACGCCATATTTTGTGGAAGAATAAAATATTAAGAACATGCATGGCTGAGTTAGTATAATTAATGGATAAATGGACATATTTGGAGATAAAATTGACATTATTTGTTAAATTTAGGGTCAGCCAAATTTTGATGAAACATTGCTAAAACTAGTAAAATTACAAAAGAACAAAATTGGGCAATTAAACTCAGGTTTTATTGCAAATACAAGAGAGAAGAGTTAGAAGCCCTTTTATTCACATCAATAAGAAATTATTGAAATAGAAAAATAAGAAGGTAATGATATCAAAAAATCTATAAAGTGAAATTTAAACTGCAAGATAACTAAAGCCCAAGAACTAAAAATATCAGTGCTAATTCTATATAAGCATAATTGCATTTGAAAGAGGTTAGAGTTATTGGTTGAGTTGGTTGTATTATTTGTTTATTATTCAGAGGTGGATGATGGTGGATTTATCTGTGATCAAATATTGTTGAAGGTGAATTTATGGTGGTTGTGGTGAGTGCTTGAAGTGAGAAATTTATTTTTTTGAGTTGAAAATGGTATGAAAGATAAATCATTGAGGTAAACTAAGTGGTAGCTTGCATATTAGGGTTTGTAGATCCTTCTAGTAATGGCTAGGAAATAGTTAGGTGTTGGAGCTCCTTTCAGTCGTAGTTGATAAAATAAGGGTTGTAGCTCCTTTCAGTTGTAGCTGATAAATCGGGGAGTACGATAATTTCCTCTTGGTTGTAGCCAGAGACATTTGTAACAACAAGTATAATTTTTTCCGTTGTGAAGTAATTTAAGACAATTAATGATAGGTTTATTCATAAGATAATGTATGGAAAAGTGATCAATGTCTACAAATATTGGGCATCTGGTGATATAATGACGAAATTTATTAATGGCATGCACAATAATAATAAATTATTTTTCAGTCACGATATAATTTTGTTCCGTTGGGGTATGATTTTTGCTACTATAATAAATGGAATAAGGATTTTGGTATTCCTTTTGTCCTAAAACAACTCCAATAGTTGTATTGGAAGCATTAGTGGAAATATGAAAAGGAAGGGACCAATTAGGTCCTCACAAGATAGGGTATGTACACAATTTTTATTTTAAAGTTTTGAAAGTTGATTGACATTTATCAGTCCAACAAAATTCCATGCATTTAGTTAACAAACAAAATAGGGGTTGTAATATTTTAGTAAATTTTTCTATAAACCGATGGTAATACCCCACATATCCTACAAATATGCGAACATATTTTTGACAAGTCAGAGTTGGAATATTGCAAATGACCTCTATTTTAGTAGGGTCTACCTGTTATCCCTTCACAAAATACATGATGTCCTAATACTATTCCCCTAGTAAGAATAATTTGGAACATTTCATTGTTGAGGGAAAGGTTAGTATCATTGCACTGGACTAAAACCTTTTCAAGATTACTTAGAGCCTCCTCGAATATATTTTCATTCACACTGAAATCGTCCATGTAAAATTCAACACATTCATTGGTAAGGTTGGTAAATATACCAAGAACAACACTATGAAATGTAGTAGGAGAATTATAATCCAAATGGGAGAACTCAATAAGCATATGTTCCCCAAGGACGCGTGAATTTTTTCTTTTCTTGATCCTCAGGTGAAACTTGAATCTGATTATAGCCACTGAATCCATCAAGAAAAGAGAAAAAAATCTTGCATGTTAGGTTATCAAGTACTTGGTCAATGAATGGTAAAGGGAAATAATCCTTCATGGTAGCCTTATTCAAATCTCTATAGTCTAACCATACTCATGATTTTCCATTATTTTTAGGCACAATAATTAAAGATGAAACCCCCTGACTATCAAAGATAGGATAGATGTAACCTGAACTGAGTAACTTTTGAAGTTCTTCTCTAACCACATCCTTAAGGGCGGGGTCCATCCTCCTTTGAGGTTTTCAGATAGGTCAAACGTATTCCTTAATGTAGATGTGATGGGTACACAAATTCGAATGAAATCCCTTCATATAAATGTAGTCTCACATAAAAGCATCATTATTTTTTAGTAACATTTCATAAGCTTCTTTTGCTAAGTGGGTTCTAATCCACTATTAATATTTAATTTTTTTTCTTGGGTGAAATTCAACAAGATGAGAATGTTTTTTGGAAATGATAGCCACTTGTGTCATATTATCCCTATGTTGGATTAATTCAATAGGGGAATAATTTTCTTGAGAGAGCTTCTAAAAAAGGTGTGAAATAGGTAAACGGATATGTGTGTGTGGTTGGGTTAATATTAAGGTGAAAGTTACATCATATTTAGTCTTCTCTTTAAAAACCAAGGCTTGGTTAAGAGTAAGGAGGGGTTGAAGTTCCCCTTCATCATTGATTTCATGCCATATAGGAGTTTCATAATCAGGAATGGTCTTGGTAGGAGGATAAGAATCAATATTTTAGTACAATTACCATGTGAGATTTTCATATCCCTAGATCTACAACTGGTATATGCATCTATTGTAGCCAACCATGGCCTTCATAAGATCAAAGGATATCCTCTAATATTTCTCTTTGGGTTTAGAATTATATAGTCAACTAGGTATTTTGAGGATTTTATAGAAACGACTATATCTTCCAGGATACCTTCTATGTTTATAGTGGATTGATCAACCAATTCAAGTACTGTTAAGGTCGGTCTTGGAGATGATAGTTAAAAAAATTTCATGTTTTCCTTAGTCATAAAATTAATATTTTCCGCAAAATCGATCAAAGCGTTGGGTATGGGGGTGTTATTAATGCTAATTCTCCCAACAGGGCTTCTAGGGTCCATATATTTAGCTACATTTTTTCCCCAACATCAGGTCTGCTAACTTTTTTATTACGTGAAAATTTTTAGGATCCTTATTTTTTCTTCCTATATTCTTGAGAAAAATTTCCCTAATTACCTTTTAATAAATAAAAACATCCTTTATAGCTTGGAATAATGGAATTTTAGCACACACATTTTTAATTTCCCCTAAAAAGTCAAACGTTGGTTGTATGGAATGCTTTTCCAGACATAGCCTCTTCGGGTATGGGGGAACCAAATATTTCCTAGATGCAGGTTTAGGAGGTGAGGATTTATCACTATAATGGTTCGATATTTCAATATCCTCTTCATCCTCTTGTTCCTAAATTACATGAGTAGCTGATTTATTGATAACTTTCCCTGGTCGTAAGTAGATGTCTTGAAAATCAATGGAAATAATGGTATATGTGGGAAAATGGAGTAGTTCAACATTGTAGGTGTGTTATACTTATTTATCATTTGGGTAAGGTGTGGGATAGGAAGGTAATTTAGGTTTTTGTGGAGTTTTAGAAGGTTTATTAGATGGTAGTTGAAATTTTTTCAGATGTGATTGATGTGGAAATTGTGGTGGAATATTACCAAAGGGGGAAGGTACTCTCCATCCTAGGGTCAAAATTTGAGTTTTCATTTGAGGCAACCATTGGCTCCATGGCATCATAGGGTAACACTCAATATTAAATGAAAAATTTTATGAAGAATCTGGCGTGGATCGAAAAGATTGAGGTGGCCATGGTTTCTTTTGAGCCACAAAATAAATTTTCTTGTTCTCCTTGTTAGCCTCTTGAAATAATTCCTTAAGCCCTGGTAAGGAAGGAAAATCCTAAGTGGAATGTTTTTTCTCACAAATGATACATGTATCAACACCATTTAAAGTCAATTCTTGAAGAGGGAATTTATTTCGACATTTGGTGCAGAATATGGCCAAGGCCAACTCAACTTCATCCTTCTTCTTTTTTTCTTGCAGGGTTTCTAATTGGGAGATAAGCATACTAAGGATATCAATTTTGAAATTATCTAATAAGTTTCCTAGCTCAGCTTTAGTCACCCTTGTCCCACTTAATATACTAATTCTAGAGATTACATCTCGATAATTATTTCCATATTTTGAGCTCCCTTTATAATATCACTTACATAGGTCACAAATATCCTCATATGTTGGTAAATAAATATCTCCTACTACCATGAGGTTTAATGTATCAATAAAAACCTTTCATATTCATTTAAGGATTAGGATACACAGGTTTTTTTGGGTCCAAAGTTTTTTGTTTTTTCTTTTGTAAATTATATTGGAACCTCTCCATGTAATCCTCTATACTTTCATTGTCTTTTTGGGACATTTTGAATATTTCTTATTTCATATCCCCAACTTTATAATATTCCTAATATTTCTTCAAAAATGCATTCTTAATTTTGTCCTAAGTTCAAATGGAGTTTCCCATAAGTCCCATAAACCATCCTAGAGATGCATCTTTCAAATTGGTGGGAAATAATTTAAAGTTTTTGGAATCCATGGAGTAATCATAACTACAACAAATGAATTCAAATGTTAGGTCCATATAATACTAGTGTAGCCCCTTATTGTTATTGTTAGTGTATCCCCCTTGTTATTATTGTTGTTCCCATGTAGTCCCCATAATTTATTATTGTGCCCCATAGAAGCCCGCTATTTTTATTGTTGCTCCCTTAAAGTATTATTGTTATGTAGGCTCTGATTATATTGGGACCCCTTAGACTCCTATATAAAGAAATTAGGTATTTTTCATTTGAATCATCCAATAATTGTTTATTTATGTAATGTAAAGGAGGTTTCCACCTCAAAGAGACTAATTTCTAATTCGTTGATCTATATTTTCTTCTAATTTGTAAGCTGGTTACATAGCATTTGGTATCAAAGCTTGGGATTCTAGGGTTTCTCTTCTTCAAACAAGAAATCTTGGAATATTCGCTATAAAATTTTCTCTACGAGGCTTCAAAAGCTTAAATGTTTACCACATGGATCCAAAATATTGATGAAATTCATGTACAACTTTCGGACCTTGGTTCACAATATTTTCAGAGATATGATCTCTGGAAGTTAGGGTTTTTGTAGGATCCAAAATTTCATCTCAAATAGGTGACCGAGGAAAAATCGTCATAACTTTCATTTCAAACATCGGATTTGAGTTCTGTAAAAAGTAGCCATAAGTGCATGGACTTTAGTTTCTTTTATGTTTATTTCATAGCTGAAGGTCGAAACTGTGACACGTGGCACAATGTATAAGTTAGCTCTACTGAACCAATCCATAATTAGGTCATTGTCAGAGATCAATCATAACTTTGTCTTGAAGAATCCAAATTAGGTTCGACATGTGGCATTCGAAAGAAGACATAGAATGATACTACATAACCGAAGTTCAAAACTTGGGGGTCCAAAATCACAAATACATCAAGTTCAATATCAAAATCCTCAAAAGCAAGAAAAACATGTGTTTTTGTTTTTTAAATTGCATAAATTTTGTTTAAAAAATCAGTTTGAAGTGATTCCAAGGGCATATGGAAGAATTGGGTTCGATAATGCCTCCAAAAAATAATTCCACACCCATTAATCCCTCATAAATATCTACTATGATGCATGAATAGGAAGAGGTGAAACGTGATATATCAAAATTACAAGACCAAGTGCCACAAATTTCTCTCTCGCAAAAAGTAACAAAAAATGAAATGGAAGCTAAGATGGATGGTATGAGGAAATGTGTGGAAGCTAAGATGGATGGTTTGAAGAATGGCATGGAAGATAATATGGATGTTTTGAAGAATGGCATGGACGCTAATATGGATGGCATGGAAGCTAAGATTGACGGTATAGAATAAAAACTAAAAGCAGACATGGAAGGTTTGACAAAGTTGTTACAAGAAATGATTCCTAATGGACAAAAGGTATTAGATTAAACTCATGATGAGAAAAAAATAAATTTTAATCATGATTTCATAGACTCTAATGTTGGATTCAAGACCAACCATATTCTAAAGCTTGAAATGAGGAAGTTTTATGGCAAAGATCTAGTATCCGTTGGATACTACAGATGGAGAAATAATTTAATCTACATAATGTGCAAAACACACAAAAGGTACGCATTGAAACTTTATATTTAGAACCCAATCAGTTTGTGTGGTATTGATGGATTTGTTCTTGTAAACCACTTGTCACTTGGTAAATTTTTATGGGGGAAATAATAGCACATTATGAGGATACAAAGAGCAACACCTTCTTTAGCCAATTGATAAATATCAAACAAAAGGTTTCAATGGTAGAGCACATTGAGGACTTCCAAAAATTGAATATCAAGGTAGCAGATATTCTAGAGAAGCATAGAATTGATTTCTTCATAGGGACTTAAAAGGATAACATCCAACATGAGGTTCGCCTGTGGGAGGCTTGATTCATTGGAGAAGGAATTCAGGGTGACAAGAAAATTTGAAAGAAAAATTATGGCAACATGGAAGTCTACCATTCACAACAATAAAGATGGAAATGTTGCTACAACTAACCTTCCATAACCTACAAGTTTGACACCACAAAAATTCACAACAAGGAAAAGACACTCTAGCAGATGTTTTTGTGGAAGCTCTTATAAAAATAGCCTAGATATATGTTTGTAGCGGAGGTCACTGGAGGAGTTTGGTGAGTTTGGTGGACGGGTGTTTTTGCAGTTGTTTTTTCGCAGAGTGTTTATAATGATAACACATATTGGTACACTTAATATATATGTGACACACCGGTGCATAGTGGAGGCTAAAGCACCGTTGCAGAGATATTTTTAAATTCAACGAAAACAATGGTGCACTTCATACATATTACTCATCGGGGTGTCTAATAAGTGGTTCCTCCCTTACAACGCATTAGTGCATACAATTTGATGGGCACCGCGACAGAGTTTTCAAAAAAATGGTAGTGCACTTAAAGTGCACCAGTGCGTATGATAAAATGGCACACCGAGACACTCACTATATAACCTTCCTAGTGCCTCGAATTAATCGAGTGCACCAACCAATTTTTTAATAAAAAAACAATTTCATGATTTCCATGCTATACTCGAACAATGACGCGCCAGTGCGGTTATGCTAATACGAAGCACCGGCATAGGGAGTTTATTTAATGAAAATATATGATTCTTTTTATATAACATTCCCCATGTTGGTTGTATATCGCCAACCCGATGTGTTTCATTAATTGAGAGCACTGCACGACGATTTTATTTAAAAAAATATTTTCACCATTTTGGTGCTATACACTAACAATGACGTCCCAGTGCGGTTTAGGTACAACGACGCACATACATAGGGTTTTTATTCAAAGGAAGCATGGTGCACTCCATACAATCTAGACTGGTGTGGTTTAGGTACAATGACGCACCGACTTATGGTTTTTATTCAAAGGAAACACGATGCACTCTGTACAAACCAACTCGATGTGTCTTAGTAATCCAAGACACTGTAAAAGGGTGAAGTTAAGAATATTATTTCCACCAAGTTCAGTGCTATACTCTAAATAAGAAGGCCCGAGGTGATTAATTTTCCCTAACGAGCCGACTCATATCTTTTTTAATTTAAAGAAATGTGGTGTACAATTGATACAACTGCTCGGTGCATCTCATACAAGAGCACACTGAAAAAGGATTTATTTAAAAAAAATTATCGGTCATAAAAATTATTTTTTCTATTTAAAATACTATAGAGCTCTCAATCACTAGTGTGATGTTTGCGTCTCTGAGGCATAGTACCATCAGTGCTCCCATTTCTTGTATTGCTCTCGTCTGTTGCTCAGTGCGTGGACTTTGAATTTTGCGAAATGGTGGGAAAATTTGGCTTTTAGTACTCTGTTGGAAACATGCCTCCTTGACGTGAAAATGTGAAGTTAATGTATATGTTTCTCACAAACATAAGATTTTACTGAATTAATTTTGAAAATTGACTTAGAATTCTTTTTTTTTTTAAAGACAAAATTCCTACGGGGTGTGTTCAAGTCGTTCGGCTCGCACCGTTCCCGGTGCTCCCTGTTAATATATAGGTCGAGACATCAATGGTGTTAATGGAAACCACACTGGGCTATTAATGTGATAGTCTGGTGAACTACCGACAAAAGTGCACCATAATAAAAATAAAATTTTTGCAGTGCATGTTGGTTTCCAACCGCACCGACAATTTATAATTTTTTAAAAATAAAAATTTATATTATATTTGACGGTGTGTTGGTTTACCGAAATGCACCAGGGAATTATATAAAAATAAACATAACAGCCTGGTGCCTCTATATTACGAGAACGTGCCGTATTAAAATACTATTTGAAGCATTAATATTTTTTCACGTGGTGTGTTCTATAAATGCGTCGGGCCATGACGATTAGTTTGGCGGTGCTTCATTACGGGGCGAACCGGTGCACTATGTTTTACTTATCGCACCGACTATTATTTAAAAATTGGAAGGACCCTTAGTTACAAAATTTCAAATATTTATTTTTATATTTTTTTGTGTGACACGATGCATGGGTTTACTGAAAGGCACCGGTACACACTGGTGCATTGTTGATAAAAAAAAACCTCGTCGCATTTAGATTATGTAAATGCACCACACCGTCGGAAAACGTATATTGAAAAAAAATATTATTTTGGTGCGGTGCGTCAGTCGAGCCTACCACCCCGAGGAATTTTGTGTTTGGATACCGCACCGCCAGTAGTAAAATATTGCAAACAGGTGGTGCGTTGAGTTATAATAAACACCACGGGGTGGATATGGTTTGTCAACACACTGCCTATAATATTTATTTAAAAAAGATTTTTTGTTGTTGTGGTGCGTGACTATTTTCTATGTGCACCATTGACGGTGCGTGATATAGATATATGCACCATTCGTAGTGCATAACTATTTTAATATGTGAACCGTTCAATGGTGTCAACAGAGACAAGAGAGACAACAATAGGAGAAGAGGGATGACCATTACAACATGATACAATAGTGGGAGGCAAGGGAAAGGGAGATAATTTTGCACCCTTGCCCTATTATGCCACCCACCCAGTTGTTCTTGAGGTATGTAGGCCTCCTTAAGTTCTATGAGGAGGCTACAGCCCTGAAGGGGTGCAATGGCTTATTGGTACAGTTTATCTACAGATGGGATGCCCACCGCAGGCTTTCCGTGTCGGTCCTTACCAGTGGTACTAGCCCATTGAGGAGGACATGTACTTTATCACTGGCCTATCTAGGAGAGGGGAGGATTTTCCCCAGTTCTCTGATGTCCCCTTCATTTATGTAGTGGAGAGTCAGTTGGAATACTCTCAGAAATACATTAGGGATGACATACTTTCTCTAACAGATTTTCAAGTTCCTAGTGGACAGCTACGGATTGGTTCTTTTGGTCTATAGGAGGTTAGATTCCACTCACTATTACTAATAGCCATTGCACATTATACCAGTGACGGGTAGGACATTTGTTTCCCTCTTTTATTTTATGTTGATTCTCTATTGTAGAGGCCACGACTTGTTATATGGTCTGCCATTATTTTGTAGCAGTTTTGTATAGCCTTAGATAGATGTCATTCTCAAGCATGTGTGAGGTTGAAATTTCCTTTTGCTTCAGAGTTTTTTTGTTTATTTTTTGAGAGGTTTATGGAAATGAGGACTAATTTTTCCTGTCAACCTTGCAGGCCAATGATAGATGTACGGATGCACATTTGGGGTGAGATAATGCCCAAGAGGGGTCGGTCGGAGTATCGAGCTAGGATTTCTAGTGATGCATTGAAGCTACTAGCCAGTGAGGATGACCACATGTTCGTGATGGTGTCATGTCCTTACGTGGGGTTGGATTGATGAGGGTTTCCCAACATCCTCTTCGCATAGGATGAGCCATCAGATGATAGAGGTAATATTAGCGTTTTCTCTAAATTATTTTAGTTTCATTTTATTGTCTTAATTAATTAGAATAAAGTTGATTCTAATATGTTCTTTAACTTGTTTTATTAAATTGTTTAATGAAATTGTATAATTATTGTTGTGTACTATATATTTTGTAGATATTTACACATTCGTTGGGAACAGGCCTCCACCCCTACTAGATGATCATGTAGATGATGAAGATATGGCGGAAGTTGCGAAGGGTGAGAGACATCCTCAGGTGTAGATACCTGCGGGCATGCGGCGTAGGGTTGACAAATGATTTAGGATGGAGTTGGGAGACCCACTATGTAGACTCTTGGTTGATGAGGGAGTACGCCCTGCGATGATCAGAGACATCCAGGAAGATCGTACACTCACGAATCTCTGGAGGGACATGTCGTGTGATATGATGAGCCTTATGCGTCATATTGTCGAAGCTTCCAGTCTACTGGCAACGAGGATGGATAGGTGCCATGAAGATGAGCCATACACCTCCTTGAATGATGATCATGAGGGGAGTGATCATTCTAGTACTCCACCTCCTCCTCCTTCACCTCGCGGAGATGAGCAGGCAACACCTCCAGATTAGACACCTCTTGAGCAGGCACCTCCTGAGTAGGCACCATCTGAGCAAGCACCATCTGAGTAGGCCTTGACTAGTTATAGTATTGTTCATGTACCGCCAGATATTTGACATTTATATGCAGTTCCATTAAAGTTGTATATTTTTTACATTATATAGATATATATATATATATATATATATATAGTCCATGTTTTATGTTCATGTTGATGTACTTAATTTACATTTTGGTGTTCATCATGATGTGTATATTGTCAGGTCATATTAGATATGTTCATTTAATGTTATTTCAGATAGATGTGTATTCTATAGCACTTATTTGACATGAGATGTATATTTTAAGTTTGTGTTGTGATGATGTTATACAATGCTTGTGTTTTTTTAGATGATCATGATCACGATGATTAGATAATGTTAGCGAATTTGAATGTGTATAATATGATGTCTGTACGATGGTTATCATGATCATGATGTTTATTTTTAATATTAAATCATGATATTTAATAAATTTTATGTATTGGTAATTGCAAAATTGTGAAATTTTAATTGTAATTGTATGTATCATGATTGTAATTGTAATTGCATGTAAAATTGTAAAATTGTAATTTTAATTCTATGTATTGTGATGATTCAATTTTATTAAAATTGTAAAATTTGTAAATTTGTAAATTTGCAAAATTGTAAAATTGTAAATTAATTGTCAAATTTGAACCATAATTACTGTAAAATGGAATCATCTTAAAATTGTTAAATTACCATACATATTGTTAAATTACCATAATTGTAAATTTGTAAATTTTTAAAATTTTAATTGTGATTGTATGTATCGCGATGATTCAATTTTATCAAAATTGTAAAATTTGTAAATTTGTAAAATTGTACAAATGTCAAATAGGGTGCAATTATTTAAGTAATGATATAGTGAAAAACCATTTAAAGCAATCGAGTAGTTGTATTATTTTAGGAATTGACATAACAAAAAAGAACTTTATACAGTGCATTTCTTTTGAGATCAACATAATTGCACAATATAAAGTAAAATTATTTTAACATTGATACAATGCAAACCAATTAATTCAAAATACATACTATGATGTTTGGAAAAAAAGAGTCTAATTTATAAGGTTAAGTCCTCTTCTTTATAAAAACCCATCTTAAATAGTATAAATGATGAAATAACACATGTACCATATCAGTCTCTGTTCTCATCACCCTCATTATCTTCCTCGCTTGGCATGATAACACTATTGTTCTTAAAAATATGTTTTGATCTAGGGTCATGTCTCAATATCAACCACCAATCCTATCCAATACATCTGGGTAAAAAAACACTTGGTTGCAGGTTTACATTATTCCGATCAAAGGTGTCCCACCACTTGCGCCTAAAAATAACACATTAGAAAGAAGAGAATTCCACTTCAATGATCTCTTGTATCTTTCCGATGTAACCTAACATTCTTCATACTAGGTTTTGATCGCGGTGGCTAGCTTGACTAGATTGATCAAACTTGACTTCCACTCCACTGTCGTGTGTCATGTCTCCATCATTGGGATCATTAGGGGAATTTTGAGGTCTAAAATGGACCTCCTAAGAAAAATGTACAACAAAAATAAACTTTATAAGAACCAATAAGATTCAAGGTGATGATGTCAACCATGGGGGATGATTCACCATTTTTTTTAAAAAGGTAAAAAGATTAAAAAATAATAAAATAATAAAACTATTTTTCAACTCGTGTTTTCAACTTATCTCTCAAAGTTTTTACTCAAATTTCGAGTGAGATTACTCTTTGGATGCAAAATTAATTCTTTATCCAAGAAGTACCCATGTTGCATACTTTCTATGGACCTTGCTACACGAAAAATGAGAAATACATAAAAAAACGTGATTACCATCACGTTTTTCATGTATTTCTCATTTTTCGTGTAGAGGGACCCATCAAAAGTATCCAACATGGTTACTCCTTGGATGAGGAATTAAATTTTTCATCCATCGAATACTCCCGCTCGAAATTTGAGTAAAAACTTTGGGAGATAAGTTGACAATATGAGTTGAAAAAGTAGTTTTTTCTTGTTTCCATCTAAAATTTGATGATGTCATCAAATATTATTTTATTATTTCCACTATTATTTTATAATTTCCTTAGGAGGCAAACAACAATTATTTTATTATCTCCACTATTATTCTAATTTATTCTTTGAAGTTTGGGGTAATAATATTAGGCTAGTTATGAAGGCCAAGGGTTTGTTTTGTTTTTGGATGGTTCATCATGATTACTGTTTGAGGTGGAAAGTCCTAAATTCAAAGAGTTTCAAAGGTGAAAAGTTGCAAGAAATTAGAGTAAGCTTCGGCCAAAAAGATAGATAATTGCAGGTTTTAGTCCATTGGACTATGGAGTCATTATAGGGTTTAATTGGAACAGCAAGAGGCAAGAGTGGTCCATGGGGCAAGTCATCTATGTCTAAGGATCTCTTTGAAGATTGATTTATGGAATGAAATGATACAAAAAGAAGGAAAATTAAAGAGATGCAGAACAAAGAGCAGCCCAAGATCTGGTAAGTACTTTTAAACTAGCCAGCCTTTGATACACATTTAATAGAAAACATTTTAAAACAAAGGGAAACTTGAAGGCAACTGTTGGAGTAGAAACTAGCGGGCCGGGCTCACCACAAATCCTCTCCTAGCTCTGATTTACTTGGTTACTTTCAAGATCAACACAAAGATAACACAGAATGGCCTAAGATCTGGTAAGTACTTCTAAACTAGCCATCTTTTAACACATTCCAAGAGAAACATTCAGACAGTCTTTCGGGATAAGACTAGGACCATGGCACACCATATCTTCCATAGTTCATCTCTACTTAACTAATACTGAACATAACATTCAAGAATAATATTTAGCTAAGGCAACAAGATGAGGGAACGCCAGCATTCCTATGCTTAAACTAAATTAAATCATTCTCAAATAACACAATTTGGAAGAAAACATATAAATAGAGATTTTTAGTCAGAGAATGTTACTGATATACAGTACGCCCTAACTCTATGCATGCTTTTCTTTATAAGAGAAAATAAAACACAGTGAAAACAGAAAAAAAATAACAAGTTACAATTAGAAAAACATCACCGTCAACATAGACCAGGATCCCATAAATCAGCTTGTATTGATGCTCCAAACCAGTTACAGCTTTAAGTCCAATGCTTTAGTTTAGCAATCATCTATTCATCTCAGCCTAACTTATCTATCATAAGCAAAGCTCCAAGGGCCAGTGAACATTATTTACAGTCAGAAGTTTAAGCTCAAATGTATTTTAAAGTTCTGCAACCAACAGTCTCTTATCTTCTACAGAGGTATTTATAGAAGAATGAGGAGGGGAGATATGATAAAAGATCTCTCCGAACAATTAATATAGGTTAAATGACTTCTTAGCCTTTGAGGGGCTTGATGGAGAAGTTTACAAACATTCGGGTCTATATTAACTGTTTTACATTTATGAATTAAGCTCGGTGGGAGCTTTTATTGACTTTAAGGCTCTGTGTCATGTTTGGAGTAACTCTGCAGATATTTTTAGCATTTAAGTTCCTTGCAGAAGTAACTCTCTGGTAGCGCTGAGGCGAATATCTTCATTTTATCAATAAATTTGGCCTCTGTTTTGAATGCTTTGAGGCACAGGTGGTACTTATGGTAGTTGAGGAATCAATTCACCTCAATTGAGGCGGTGGAGGCCTGTTTGTCTATTAAATACTTATGATGTTCAATTAATTGTGTTTTAATCCTGGGAATTAGGATTTTGGTAATCATTCTTAGTCGTAATTCCCAAATCTGTCTTCAATATTCTGTTTCTACTGCATTATGTCTTCAACATTGATACTCTTTAAATTGTAATTTAATTAACACAGTGTCTCGTCGATGTGCAGGGCCACGCTAGGCTCGTATGGCATCACTGCCTCATGAAGCAATGATGAGACATGGAACAGAGCCTGTGAATGGTTCCCTTTGATAAATCAAAGGCATGGGAATCATCATTCCCGGCCTTCGGCTTTCCCTTTAATATAATGGAAAAAACCATTAATCCCTGCAAAATACAAACAAAAATTATAAAATCCTGCGTTTTTTGGAAAAAATGCTTCAAAAGGCGTGGGAGGAGCGTAGCCATTATATGGCAGCATCCAACGGTGGAGATCTACATAGAAGAGGTTAGAAAAGGAGAGCAGGAGAAAGAATAAGTCAGATCTGTCGATCTGCAGAGATCGACAATTAGATTTTAATCGGGAGGAGATAAAGCGAAGGGGTCACTTTACAAAGAAATGGCGAAAAAATTTAAGAAACAAGGTTAAAAACCTTTATCAGAGGAAGAAAAGGATTAAGGATCAAATGGGTTTCAGGATAAATATGAGCCTTCAGATGTGACTAGACCCACATAAATCGACGGCGGATATTGAATCGAGAGATCGGCGATCGGAGTGAACAAACAAATGCGCCCGATGGAGATTTACGATGCGATGTAGCGTAGACCGTTCATCTGAGATTAGATCAACAGTGGAGAAATAATCGGAGGATTGGTCAATCGGGAGGAAAAAATAAAAGCAGCGATTAAAAAATGCGATGCGATTGAAAACTCCGATGCGATGGAGCGTTGGCCGTTGATCTGAGATTAGATCAACAGTGGAGAAAGAATCGGAAGGAAGGGTGATCGGGGGAAAAAATGTACGCGATTTGAAACATGCGATGCGATTGAAAACTCTGGAGCGATGTAGTGCAGGCCGTTGATCAGACTTAGATCAATGGTCAATATCTTTTCAACTTTGCACTAGTGGAAACCCTTTGCACTTTATGAAAAACCCACAAATTTTTAATAAAACCAAGGTTTTAGTAGATCAGAGCGGAAAAGATATATACATGAAGTGACTGGCGCCCGATTGTAGGGCCGCTGGATGTATGGAATACAATGGGCCCGGGGATTTATATAACAAGGGCCAATCGCAATCTGAGCCTCGGGCCCGGTCTTTCAATCGACCCATTTGGAATTTGCGATGCGATTAAGCGCTTCGGGATTTCAACACTTGGTCCCGGGATGTAGGTTGTATGGAATGAAAAACAATGGGGTGGAGTTTATATATATGAGACCTAATCGCATCAGAATTTTGATGCGGTCTTTCAATCAACCCATTTGGAAATTCCCCGATGTGATTGCGCGATCGGGTCTTTTTAATCTAACCATTTATATTAACACGTGACTTTCGCTCATTAGATCAAAAGTTTGGATAAATGGGTTTTTCGGTTTTACAAAGAAAAAGACCAGGAAAAAATATTACAAGGTTTTAAGTGCCGGAGGCGGGCCCACGGGATATATATATATAAAATAATATGATCGGGGTTTTTACAATACAAAGGCTAATCGCATCGGAACTTTCGAACATGGCAAAAGACTTGCACACTTGAATCTTTCTGACGCGATAAGTGTTGAACAGGGTTAGCGCTTGGTTCCAGGGTGTGGGCATGTGGGGGAAGTGGTTTTGAAACTTAGCCCAAGGGGGCTTGAGTCCTTAGTAATAGAAACTTTGTTTTTTATGACTTTTTTCAGAGTTTTTCAATGGATTTGGGGTTTCGGTAAGGCTAAAAAGTGAGTTTTTAACTGTTTAAAGATGATTTTCATGAATGGAAGAAGAGGAATCATGAAAATGGAGTTTTATGGAGAAAAAGGGGAGAAAATGAAGGTTAGTTTTGAGTGGGAGAAGGGGAAAATGATGGTTTTTCAACAGTCTTTTCTTATGAAATTAGCAGAATTTCTGAGTATAAAATGGCAACAGCAATGAAGATTTTGGACAGAGGCATGAGGCCTTCAAGAGCCAACACTTTTTAGTAATAAAATTTGTTCTTTTAAGGCTTAAAAAATTCTTAGCCACCTTTTTCTATAACAAATATTATAGGTGGCTAACAGTGGCTCCACTTGGGGATGATGCTTTCTTGAAGGCATCAAGAACTTCAGACTTGCATTCTCTGGGAGGTTGGCCTATGCCTGATCCATTGGGCTGCTTTCCTTTGCTGGGATGACCTTCTTTTGAAAACATATTAGCAGCCATAAAAACCATGGTTCTTTCATCAACAAGCTCTCTACCTACCCAATCCTACTGATCTAGCATTTTTTCTTCATTAGAGTGCACTTGGATTGGAAAACTCTTTTCACAACATTTTATTATTTTGAAAGCAGGAAATCTAATCTATTTCTACTCCTTATTTCTCCATGGACTCATATTAAACATTTGATCCCATATGATTCTCTACCTAATCTATTATCTGTTGGGATTAAACTGTCCAACAGACTTTTATTCTCTAAATTCTACAACAGAAATTGAAAAGCATTCAAGTCAGGATTGAACAGTCTAACTTGATGCTGGTCTATGGCATAAAAACAAGCTGCACATAGATATTATTTTGCAGAAAATTAAATAAAAAATGGAAGGCTTAAGATCTGAAAGTTTCTCATCATGGCCTTCTCTTTTCTTTACAGCTCTATTTTGAATTTGTTTGAGTTGTTTCTTCCTTGTTCTCTGGTTCAGATTTTGAGCTGATTAGAACCAGATTTTTACATCTCTTGACTCAGAATTTGAAGCATATTTGAGTCATTTTATTTTCGAAACCTTAGGTTTAGATTTTTATCGTGTTTGAACCTTTAATTTCTATCCTAAACTATCTACTGATAAGCCAAGATTAAACAATTTGGCAAATCGATTTCACTATCCTATCAGCAGTAAATTTAAAACTAATTAGTCAATATTAGGTTGTTTGACTAACTAGAAGTGTGTCTTTCAGGAGTGGCATTTGAGCTTGCACACTTTTAGATTTGTTTTTCTTTTTTGGTATGGGGCTAGACCTTTCTTGTTTTCACAATCCGCCCTCTTTTCTTTCTTTCATTGTTTTTTGTATTTTGATTTTTCTTTGAATGCAATGGTGGATGAGATATTTATAATGAAAAAGATAAAAAGGCTTCAAAACATAGCATTGATCAAGAGAAGTAATTCTTAAGCATCCTACCATTGACAGGACCCCCAAACAATTCTGCTCCATTAAACTACTGCAAGAAAAATGCATTGTTACCAGCAGCTAAATGAATAGAGTAAGGGCCAAGCCATCAGTTGTCAAATTTTCCATGCTTGCCCTTTTCTTTCCTTCTTGAATCCCATTTTAAAACCTTGTCACCAAATTTGAAATTGATGGCCTTTGTTCTTCTGTCAAAAAGCTTTTTGATACTGTCTTGTTTCTGCAATGCTTTGTTATAAACTTCCTCTCTGGTTTGCTGGAGATGAATTGTCTAATTTATTCTTCTGAGTATGTCATTATCTTCAGTTTGTAATTCTTGAATCAAATTCATTATTGGTACACCAAGACTGTTTGGAAAAATTGCATCAGTTCCATACACAAGCTGGAAGGGTGACATGCCAATAGATTTCTTCAAAGTCAATCTGTCAGCCCAAAGTGCATGAACTAGCTTTGTGTGCCAAGACTTTTTGTTGTCCTCCAACAGTTTCTTGATTATGTTCACTAAAATTTTGTTTGAGGATTCTGCAAGTCCATTACCTTGAGGGTAATAGGCCATGGAATGCCCCAATTTTATGTGATATCTGTGACAAAACTCAACCATCTTCTTTGACCCAAATGCTGCTGCATTATCCGTGATAATATTAGTAGGACAGCCAAATCTAGAGAGAATGTTAGTCTCCATAAATTTTATAATAACTGAATCATTGGCATGCCTACAAGGTATGGCTTCTATCCACTTAGTGAAATAGTCTGTGGCAGTGAGAATCCATCTATGCTGGGCAGAAGATGGTGGATGGATTTCTCCTATGAAGTCAAGTCCCCACTGTTGAAATGGGGCTTCAACAGTGATTGGATGTAGAGGTAGGGGTAGCAGTTTTCTTTTGCCTTCAAAAAGTTGACATTTATGACAGGCAGTGATCATTTTATGCACATCATGAAAAATAATAGGCCAGTAAAAACCAGCCCTCAAAATTTTGTTGGTTGTTGTCTTCCAGTATAAATGACCTCCACACTCTCCTTCATGGAATTCATGCTTAACCTTCTCTGCATCCAACTCAGGCAAACATTTAAGCAATAGACCACTTGCATTTTTCCAATAAAGACATTTATCTATAATGCAATAGTTTATAGCTTTTAACTTTAAGAATCTTGCCTTTGTTTTTGTCAAACCAGGAGGTGTATTTAAATTAAGCAAAACATAAATAATATCGGCATACCAAGGAGAATTCATAAAATGATATTCAACTATAGGAGTTGAGAATCCTTCTTGGTCATCCAAAGCATCAATCATATTAATATCAAGAACTTCAAAATTTGATTCAGCCATTAATCTAGCTAGACCTTGGCCTTTGATGAGTTTAGCGGGTTTTATCTCTAAATCATACTCAAGGATAACAACAATCCACTTACCTCTCTTACCATCTGGGTCCTATGTTAGAATGTCTTTAACAACTGAGTTTGGGATGAAGCCAATGATGTGTGAGTGAAGGATGTACACCCTGAAGTCTTTCAAAGCTTTAACCAAAGCAAAATCTTGCTTCTCCATAATGTTATACTTCAAAGGAGCATCCCTCAATGCCTTGCTAAAGAATGCAATAGGCTGCTCTTGTCCCTGTGGATTTTTATGCAAAAGGACAACGGCTATGGTATGTTCTGATGCAAATGAAAAAATATAAAAATCTTTTGAAAAATCAGGACTTATAAGAACCAGTGTTTTGGTTAAAGCTTGTTTCAACAGTTCAAAGGACTTCTTTACTTCCAAGGTCCATTTTACCCCTTGCTCTCTAACATATTTGTGATATTCCTAAGGAGCTCAGCCAATTTGGGGATGAACCTTCTCAAAAAGTTAATCTTTCTGATAAAAGACTGCAACTCTTTGATGTTTCGAGGATGAGAGATTTGTAATATGGCCTCAATCCTCTTTGGATCTATCTTTATACCCTCTTCAAAAATAATGTGCCCAAGAAGTTTACCTTCTTGGAGACCAAAGAGTGTCTTCTTAGGGTTTAAGGATATACCAAAATTTATGCATTTCTCGAAAACCTTTCTTAAATGTTCTAAGTGCTCTTCATATGTTTTTGAAAACATAGTAACATCATCAAGATAGATAATGATGAAGAAGCCCAGTTCCTCCGAGAATGCGATGTCCATGGCTCTTTGAAAAGTTGCTCCAGAATTCATTAGACCGAAAGGCATTTTCACGTACATGAAAGTGCCCCATGGTGTAGTAAAGGTTGTCTTTAATTGATCAGTAGGGTGGACTAAAATCTGATTGTACCCTGAATAGCCATCAAGCAAAGAAATTATTTTAGACCCTACCACCCTTTGTAAAATATGATCCATCTTGGGTAAAGGGTAGTTTTTTTTTTAATGAAGCTTTGTTTAAGTCTCTGAAGTCTATACAAAGCCTGATCTCTCCAGTTTTCTTCCTAACAGACACCAGATTAGATACCCATTCAAAATAACTGATAGGGACAATAATACCAGCATCATACATTTTCATGATTTCCTTCTGAACCAATGGTAACTGAACAAGGTTTATTCTGCGTAGTTTCTATTTGAACGGTTTTTGGTTTTCTTTGAGGGGAATTTTGTGTTGTATTATTTCAGTGTCATAGGATTTAAGATCATCGTAACTCCACGTAAAAACATCAGAAAACTCTTTAAACAGCTCTATGTATTTGAGTTTAATGTGAGCTAGTAAAGTCTTGGACAGTTTAATCATCATAGGTTTAAGTTCGCTGCCAATATTGCACTCTTCCACTTCAATCTCTACAGGTTCCAGTTTTGGTTTAGTCTCCACATCGTTAAAATCGAACAACTCTTCTAAAGGGGCCAGACCCCTAGGCAAACTTTCATCTTTAGAGTGCAGAGTTTCTAACTCCTCTGTTTCAAACTCGGCATTCATTTCTATTTTTTTTTCAAGTTCGCTAGAAAGAAGGTCAATATTGGCAAGTTCAGGAGATGGCTATTCTTTTCCAAGAAAATTTTCTTCGCCGCAGTCTGTTTCACAATATAAGTCCGAACTGTGTAGTTTCAATTCATTTCTGAATTGCATGAAGTCTTCTATTTGTTCGTCTCCGTCAAACACCTGCCAATACTTTTCATTATCAGGCACGACTGGTCTAAATTTTATCTGAGTTGTGTAGTCCTTTGTTTCGTATGGCGTTAAGCATGTTCTAGCTGCAAAGGCTAAATTGTGGGCCGCAATATTTCTTTTTCTTGGGACAAAAATAAATTTGGACTCCTAGAAAGTTTTTAAAAGGTCCATGACATCGTTGCAGTAGGCCCTAAGTCTGGGATGATTTGCGTTATACTCCCCATTTACTTGCCTGATGACTAACTCTGAATCCCCATACACGTTAATTCTTATAGCTCCTAACCTTTTCAATAGATCTAAGCCTAAGAGAAGGGATTCATACTCCGTTATGTTATTGGAACACTGAAAGTTTAATGTACAAGAAATACATTTTGTGTGGTCATTTTCAGTGTTAGAAATCCAGACACCTGCACCAGCGTTAGTTCTAGTGCAGGATCCATCAAAATACATACTCCACAGAGGACTGTTTTTGGTTTAATCCTGGTTACCATCCTCTTCAACTACTGTGCTTTCTAATTTTTCATGGTTAGCAGCACTTAATTGAATTTGTGTTGACTCTTCAGGTTTTTCGTTAAGTGGAGGCACGTTTTCTTTAGTGTCCAGGTTTAAAAGTAAAGGATACATGACTTGTAGTTCAAGACCCGGTTTTGACAGTTCTGTGGTATTTATCCCCTCCTCTCTACCGGCCATTAACTTTGTTAAAGTTACTTGTTCATCTAATGTTTCTTCATTAAAAAGGATAAATGAATCAAGGCCAGTGTTTACAGAGTATAGAGGGGAGTTTTGTGGTCTGTCTTGACTTGTCACTGTGTATTGCATATGAGACTCCCTGTAGAGTCTTCTATTCTGATTAAAAACATGGATAGTCACGTAGGTCATGTCCATCTGCATAGTCCCTTGTAACTTAGCCCCCCATGATCTTGATAACAACATTCCATATTTGGGGGGAACATCAGCCACCACAATATCCATGACTAAGCATTTCTCTATAATCTAGGCTAAGTTAACACAGAGGTCTTTGATTAATCTTAAACATTTTACTCTGCTTGAGTCAAAGGAGTACAGATCTTTATAATGTCTGGTGATTTCTAGACCAAGGCTCTCCATCACAGCTTTAGGCATTAAATTATGAGAAGCCCCGGAGTCATGCATAGCGTTGTGAAAAATCTTGTCATGAACATTTAAAATCACATAAAAGGGAGGAACAGGTCCCTCTTGATACATACCTTCAATCTTAGGACCAAAAATAAGCTCTGGTTGGTCATCATGAAGATTGACAGTGTCCTCATTCTCTTCAATGTTTAAAGCCTTCAAAATTTGGGTCCTATATACATGATGGGCAGCTAACTGAGTTAAGGGAACATAGATTTTGATTTTCGAAATTTCTTGCTCAAGGCTGAAGGGAATTTAGTTCTTTGAAGAACTTGTTTCAGCCTTATTAGCTGTCATTCTATCAGAAATATCAGCTTGCTGATTTGTTTTATTTACACTTGACAAAATTGTTTTCACAGGAGTACTAGCTGAAGTGTTAGTACTACTAAGGTCTACACTCTGTTTTTCATTGTTTTGAGTGCCTTTCTCTTTCCCATTATCAGAATTTACAGCCATTGTTTTATCCTTTTGTTTGACAACTCTAGGCTTGGTTGTAGTGCTGTTTTGTGAAGATTTTTCAGAGGTTTTGTTGTTGGGGGTTTGTTGACTGGTTTTGCTTCTGAGGTCATATTCTTTTTGAGATTCTATGATAACATTTTCCATGTCTTGATAATAATTTTCATCATCATCTCTTCTGTCATCATAAGGTGTGTATAGACCTTGTTTTCTATCATAATGAATCTCAAAGTCATCATTTTCTATCCCCAGCATGTTGATATCATCCTCCTCTACTATTTCATCTGTTTCCTCAACCTCACTTACATAGTTTTGATGAAAGGGAGAAGTGATCTTCTGATCATATTCCCTAGGTCTGTTTGGAGGTTGGTTCCTTCTAAAATTCTGATTTTGGTTCTGGTTTCTATTTTGAGGAGCAGTTTGGTTTTGACTTTCTTGTGCTCTCTTAATTATGCTCATCTCTTTCATCATTTCTTCCATCATTCTCTCCATCTTTGAGTTGGAAGTAGAAGGTGTGTTTTCCTCTCTAAAAGACACTTTCTTTTCATTTTTCATTCTTTCTCTCTTCTCCATTAAGTTGACTTCCACAGAAAGAGCACCCTTTTTCATATCTTCAAGAGTCGAAAAATCTCTCTCTCTGAGCTGATAGGTCATGTCAGAGTCAAATCCTTCAAGAAAATTGTTTAAAGCTTAGCCATGTGGAGGTTTTAGTTCTGGGGAAAGTGCATTATACACACTATTGAATCTAGTGCAATAAGCTTGCACACTCTCCCCAGTGTTTCTATGGAGGTTCTTGTAATCAGAAAGGACTTGAAGAGGGTTTTTATTTACTTCCCATTTGTTTAAGAATGTTTGATGGAAGGCTTGGATATCATTAATACTATGGGGGGCTAGGCCTTTGAACCATTTTATTGCTTCTCCCCCTAAGCTCTGAGCAAATAACCTAAGCTTGACAGAATCATCATCAATTTCGTTTCTGTCAAAGTAGTCATTCATCTTATCCACATGTTGTGATGCAATTTTAGCATTGCTAGCATCATATAATGGAATTTTGGACTGATAGTCCGGTGGAAGATTGACTAATGGTACAGGAAGGACTAACGGAGCATACCATGCTGCCATGATATGTGGTGGGGGTGGATTCACAAGGAGTGGATTAACAACAAGAAAAGTGGGTTGAGGTGTAGTGGTTTGAACAGTGGATGTAGGGTGAGCAGAAGTGGATGGACCAGGAATAGACTGCTGAGCTGATCTTGGATGAGAGACACCTAAGTTGTGAAGGAAATGTAAATCAGGAGGTGTTGTTTCTCTGCTACCAGGATGTTCACTTGTTTCAGGAGATGATAGTGAAGACTCAGAATCTAACTAATCTAAATCACCAAGAGACCTAGTTCTAAATGGATTTGCTAAGTTAGATTGTGATTGTTGTAGAGCTGCGAGATTTTCGGGGACTGAATCAGCACTCAAGGGTGATCTGAAAACAGTTGACAATTTAATCTTAGGAGACTTTCTAAGGATACCTTCTGGGTTATCAAATGTTTCAGGTGGATCAGGGTCAGGATGAGCTCTAGTGTGAATCTTTCTAGGAGCCACTATGCTGTGTTTTTCAGACCCAAATAAAATAGGAAAAGTGCAACTAGATCTGACAATTTTTAAGAGGTTAACTAGACTATTTTAAAAATTTAATCCTACAATCTTCTGACTGAGTTTGAACGATATTATGATGATAAGGGTTCTTCCCAGTGGAGTCTTAAGGTCTTTTCAGGATTGTGGATTGCCAAGTGGAATTTTTTAGCCCCTAAGGAGGTAAAAGGTTTTATGGTCCACCACCATGTTTATTGGATACCAATCTGAAATAATTTTTCTTTTTCTGAGTTATTTTTCGGCTGTATGGTTTTTTAAGAATATCCTAACTTTGTTTCAAAACTTAGCTACGATTATGAGACAAAGACAGTTTACTCTTATGGCTAACCCAACTGATTTTTCAAGGTTTAGATAAAGTCTTAAGATAATCCTAGGGTTTACCTAGTTTGTCACTGATTCAAACAAGTTTTACCATGATTACCTTTCTTTGGTAGTGCTTGAAAAGTCTGCTTCTTACTCTCAAAGTTTTATAAAAATGAAAATGATTTTGAGTTTGGTTCCCCAGTGGAGTCGCCAAAAATGTTAGGGATCTGTAATCAGCAAGATTGGAAAAATCTGATCACAGAAACAACATCGTTTCAACCAACTTTGGGATTCTAGGATCTAGCCCTCCTGAATCCGGAGAGGGATCTCTCCAATGAGTGCAAAGATGGATTTGTCTTTGAAGTTTTGGGTAATGATATTAGGCTAGTTATGAAGGCCAAGGGTTTGTTTTGTTTTTGGATGGTTGAGCATGAATATTGTTTGAGGTGGAAAGTCCTGAATGCAAATAGTTTCAAAGGTGAGAAGTTGCAAGAAATCAGAGTAAGCTTCGGCCAAAAAAAACAGATAATTGTAGGTTTTAGTCCATTGGGCTATGGAGTCATAATAGGGTTTAATTGGAACAGAAAGAGGCAAAAGTGGTCCATGGGGCAAGTCATCTATGTCTAAGGATCTCTTTGAAGATTGATTTATGGAATGAAATGATACAACAAGAAGGAAAATTAAACAGATGCAAAACAAAGAGTAGCCTAAGATCTGGTAAGTACTTTTAAACTAGCCAGCCTTTGACAAAAATTTGAGAAGAACATACAAGAAAACTAGGATCTGGTAAGTACTTTTAAACTAGCCAGCCTTTGATACACTTTCAATAGGAAACATTTTAAAACAAAGGGAAACTTGAAGGCAATTGTTGGAGTAGAAACTAGCGGGCTGGGATCACCACAAATCCTCTCCTAGCTCTGCTTTACTTGGTTACTTTCAAGACCAACACAAAGATAACACAGAATGGCCTAAGATCTGGTAAGTACTTCTAAACTAGCCAGCTTTTAACACATTCCAAGAGAAACATTCAGACAGTCTTTGGGGATAATACTAGGACCAGGGCACACCATATCTTCCATAGTTCATCTCTACTTAACTAATACTGAACATAACATTCAAGAATAATATTCAACTAAGGCAATAAGACGAGGGAACGCCAACATTCCTATTCTTGAACTGAATTAAATCATTCCCAAATAACACAGTTTGGAAGAAAAACATATAGATAAATATTTTCAGTCAGAGAAGGTTACTGATATACAGTAGGTCCTAACTCTATGCATGTTGTTCTTTATAAGAGAAAATGAAACACAGTGAAAACAGAAACAAAATAACAAGTTACAATTAGAAAAACATCATCGTCAACATAGACCAGGATCCCATAAATCAGCTTGTATTGATGCCCCAAACCAGTTACAGCTTTAAGTCCAATGCTTTAGTTTAGCAATCATCTACTCATCTCAGCCTAACTTATCTATCACAAGCAGAGCTCCAAGGGCCAGTGAACATTATTTACAGTCAGAAGTTTAAGCTCAAATTTATTTCAAAGTTCTGCAACCAATAGTCTCTTATCTTCTACAGAGGTATTTATAGAAGAATGAGGAGGGGAGATTTGATAAAAGATCTCTCCAAAAAATTAATACAGGTTAAATGACTTCTCAGCCTTTGAGGGGCTTGATGGAGAATTTTACAAACATTCTGGTCTGTATTAACTATTTTACATTTATGAATTAAGCTAGGTGGGAGCTTTTATTGACTTTAAGGCTCTGTGTCATGTTTGGAGTAACTCTGCAGATATTTTTAGAATTTAAGTTCCTTGCAGAAGTAAATCTTTGGCCGCGCTGAGGCGAATATCTTCATTTGATCAATAACTTTGGCCTCTGTTTTGAATGCTTTGAGGCACAGGTGGCACTTAAGGTAGCTGAGGAATCAATTCGCCTCAATTGAGGTGGTGGAGGCCTGTCTGTCTATTAAATACTTATGATGTTTCTTTAATTGTGTTTTAATCCTGGGAATTAGGCTTTTGATAATCATTCTTAGTCGTAATTCCAAAATCTGTCTTCAATCTTCTGTTTCTGCTGCATTATGTCTTCAACACTGATACTCTTTAAATCGTAATTTAATTAACACAGTGTTTCGTCGATGTGCAGGGCCACGCTGGGCTCGTATGGCATCACTGCCTCATGAAGCAATGACGAGACATGGAACAGAGCTCGTGAATGGTTCCCTTTGATAAATCAAAGGCATGGGAATCGTCATTCTCGGCCTTCGGCTTTCCCTTTAATATAATGGAGAAAACCATTAATCCCTACAAAATACAAACAAAAATTATAAAATCCTGCTTTTTTTAGAAAAACTGCTTCAAAAGGCATGGGAGGAGCGTAGCCGTTGGATGGCAGCATCCAACGGTGGAGATCTGCATAGAAGAGGTTAGAAAATGAGAGCAGGAGAAAGAATAAGTCAGATTCGTCGATCTGTAGAGATCGATGATCAGGTTTTAATCGGGAGGAGATAAAGCGAAGGGGTCACTTTACAAAGAAATGGCGAAAAACTTTAAGAAACAAGGTTAAAAAACTTTATCGGAGGAAGAAAAGGATTAAGGATCAAATGGGTTTCGGGATAAATATGATCCGTCGGATGAGACTAGACCCACAAAAATCGACGGCGGATATTGAATCAAGTTATCCGCGATCGGGGTGAACAAACAAATGCGCTCGATGGAGATTTGCCATGCAATGTAGCGCGGACCGTTGATCTGA